>JAWWEW010000001.1:115043809-115074336 GCA_035583185.1 Anabacerthia variegaticeps | reverse complement strand
GAGCCTGCCCTGGCACAGCCCCAGCCCTTCCTGGGTGCTGTCCCTGTCACAGGGGTCAGAGATGGAGCTGCAGCCCCTGCTGAGCTCTGCCCTGTCTCCTCTACTCCAGGGTGAATGAGAATGAAGTAGATTGAGAATATTAATGAAGGTAATAAAAAATAAAACAAAATATGAACAAACTCTCTCATGCCAAGGCTCAGGCACTGGCACACAGGAGTTTATGTCAGTATGAAAAAAAACACCTTAAATCATTGTCCCAAAAATACACACAGTGCTCACTCAAACAGCTCTCAGAAGTACAAGAGCAGCAGTGACAAGCCTTGGACTCTCCCTCTCTGTGCTGCAAACATCATTACCAACACACCTAGGGCCAAGGTAGCATTTTTAAATAGCTGTCATAACTTACCAAGTGCCAGCATGTAACTTTTCGAGATGAAAAACTCCCTTATTTTTTGGTGATGGGGGAGGAGAAGAGGGGACCCAGCAAGATGAATTGCTGCCCTTACTGAGCTGAAGGGCACATCACAGTCATTAGTGAGTTGACCAGGAAAATCATAAGCTTGTGCACAAACAAAGTCCTTCTTAAATGAAACCAGCAGTATATGAAGTGCAGGGAATAAAAGAAAAAGCTCTGTAGCTGAAGGAAGCTCAAACATACTTTTTCGAGCCCAGTCATCCTAAAGCAATTATCAAACTCTGTTGTTTCTGAATACACTTGGCCTTAAAATATTGACATGTGCTTTTTATTTTATGCCTCAGAATGCATGAAATGAATTAAATACACCCAAACTGTTATGAGCAATCTCTTAAGCACTAGCTAGTTGAATGACTAATCTTCTGCTTTAGGATGAAAGGTAAAGGTTTAGGTTTTTCAATCATATGAGACATCATCCTAAATTCATGTGTTTGGCATCTGTCCAGTTCTCTGGCAACATTATTTGAGGTGTGCTTGTAACATTTTCACTTAATTAATAAAAACCCAGAAGCATAAGGACTTCAAATTTTTATACTTTATGGAGCTGGGAGTTTACCTGATGCCTTTCAGCTTTACAAAGGTGAAATGTAGCCCTTTATGGGCAAAATGTGGCAATTTCTGTTACTGCTTAAACTTTGCCATAGTTTTGTTTGGTTTTTTGGTTTTTTTTTTTTTTTTTCCGAGCAGTAATTACTGCTGTTGGTTTGCATGTGCTCAGAATAATGACACACACACAAATAACTCACTACACTTTGTGACTCACTGAGATGCCCTCACAGAAATGATCTCGGTCACACTTTGTGCACCAAACACTGGGGAGAGAACTTTTTTGGTGGGGAAAACCCAAACCTGCGAAGAATACAGGTCTGAGTGAAAAGCCGTTTGATACCCACGCCCTCTTTTCCCCAAACCTGTATAAATATTTTGTTTGAGTTGCTTTTGAATGGCAGAGTCAATGAGTTTCATCCTTTGTTTCAACCCATAATAGCGTCTTGTTTGAAGTTGCTATTTCAAGCCAGAGAGAGCTGGGCTTTTATGTCTCAAAGATGTTATTTCCTGCGAGCCTTTATGCTGTGAACTTACAGCCGCTCGCTACTGGAGCTTCATTGTCAATTGTCTTTCAGGGGGGCACAAATATGCAGCCTTTGCTTTCAAATTCAGGATGACTCTGTTTATTTACGCTGCTGAATGCGAATGAACCGGGAGGCATCGCTGGGACTGCGAGGGGAGGAGTGGGATGGTTAGCAGCTAGACGGGACCCCGGAGTGCCCACCACGCACCCACGGGGGTCCGTGGGTGCTCCAGCCAAACCCTCCCCACGGCAGCAAGAGGAGAAGAAGAAGAAGAAGGGGGAGGAGGAGGAGGAGGAGAAGGAGGAGGAGGAAGAAGAGGAGGAGGAAGGACACGTGCATCCCAAACATCCTGGGGCAGAGGAGCTGAGCCAACATGCAGATGAGGGAGCGACACATCCTTTGACAGAGCGACAGGGCTTTTCACTGCCCTGTGTCCCCTCCCGTGGCGCAAGAGGAATTCTGGAGGAGTAAGTCATCGCTGCTCCGGAGCGCCGGCTGCAATGCAGCTCTTCCACATACCCGCTGCCTCGCATTCCCTCTCCATGCTTTGGAACGGCACATTTTTAGGATCTTATTCCCCCTCGTTGTCGTCCCCTGTAAGAGTTTAGTGTGTCTGCACATCCCTGGGATGCCCCGACCATGGGCTGGTGCTCTTTGCCTCCAATGAACCCACAATTCGGCGTTGTAGCTGCTCCAATCAGAAATACGGGGCCAAATGACCAGCCTGGATAACCACCCATTGCTTTCAGGCCAAAATGTCAAGTACTTAAATCGAATATGTTCCTTTACCTTAATTTGATACAAGAAGGTAATTGTTCAGCCTGTTTCTGAAACACCATGGCAGAGAAAGACAGTTAAAAACCAGAAACAACTCCCTAGCACTCACTTGCAGTGTGAGTCCTCATTCAAATAAAAAAAATGTGAGTAAGAAGGGCTGGAAAAAAGTCATATCTATCTGGACCATCACAGAGAAGGGGACTTTGCGACATTTGGTTCTTTATTTGTTATCCCTTTTCTTTCCTTTTCCCTTTTTAGCCACTGAAACTCCTGAGTATCACAGCTAGTTTCCCCTCCTACAAAAAAAGAAAGCCCCGGTAGATCTGACTCAACAACAACAACAAAATCTCAGAAATTTGAAACTAGATGCTGATTCCATAATTATTCTTAAGCTGATACAAAACTCCCCCTTTTGTCCCTGGCTGACAGTGTGCCAGAGGATGCAGGAATAAAAACATGGGTAAGAGTGAAAGAAATTGTGGAGAGGATGGACAATTCCTAAAATAGAACCAAAACCAAACCAAAGTAATCTTTTCTTTGGCTCTCTAACTCAAAGCTGTTACATTTTGAAGCTGAGCCGTGCAGAGGGATCACAGAATTATAGAGAAACTCAGGCTGGAGAGGAAAGTTTCAGGTCTCTATTCTGACCTTCTGCTGGGCTTTGGCCAGTCATGATCAGAGACTCTCCCAGACAAAGCTTTCACTCCCACTGGGAACATTCATTTCCAAATATCAAATTGGCATTTCCCCTGCTGCCACTGTGCACCTCTGGAAGAGTCTGCCTCTTTCTTTGCTCTAACCTCCCATTAAGTAGATGAAAATAGCAATGAGATTTCCCATTAGCCTGCTTTTTTTTCCCCCTCCAAACTAATGAAACCCAGCCCCTCCTCATACATCATGTGCTCCAGCCCACTAAGCATGTACCACTTCTAAAGGAGCAATAGTCTATTTGTATACTAACAATAAATATTATTTAATGAAATTACATACTCTTACAGAAGAATTGCTCTAAAAATAAGACACTGCAATAGAGCAAAATATGGCCAGGTTAATAATTTTGCTCTGGGTCCCAGAATGCTAATTTAGCAAGAAATAAATAACTCCCAGCCTTTCATCTTATCTTTCTGACAGATGTTTCCCCTATATAAAGGGTGTCATAATTGTTTTTGTCAGTGTTATAATTAGAATTGCTATGCAGCTGACAATACAGTTTCTAATGGTTTCCCTAAGGATTATAACAGATGTTGCCTTATTAGATCAGGACTCTCCTGAAGTCAGAAATGTCACTGGCATAATCAAGACACTTCTTTAAGTTTCTCAAAGCAAACTGTCACAGTTTTCCCCGTAACATTGGACCCCAAGGAATTAAATATATCTCGCTTTTCTAAGGAGAAACTTTTCTGGAGAGTTTGAAAGAAATACTAAAGACTCAGGGGCAACAAGTTTTGCTGCAGCCAAAAATGGCTGGAAAATATAAGAGGGAGCCCTGACAACTGCACCACCAAGGCCAAAGAAACTGTGGTTTTTAATGGCAAAAATATTTGCAGGTTAAAGTAAAGGATCAGTTGAAATCTGGTGAGGAATTGAGCAGTTGGTGGGCTCCTCTTACATGAAAAGTTACAACGGTATGACACAAGTGTTAATTTGAAATGGGAGGTAGTTTAAATAAAGCAAGGGTTAATAGCAAGGATAAAGAACAGCTCTCTAAGTGGAGTTTGGGCCCCTGATGTTCACTGAAAATCCAGAGAAGTCGAGGGGGAAGCAAGAAGAGGCTGTGCCTCCAATGCACAGCCAGGCCAGGGTGCTGGGAAGTGAACATGGGTCCCCTCGCTTGAATACACCCCAAGTGTTTAATATCATATATAATAAGTCAGTTGTAGCTAATGTGGCAACAGAATCAGGAAAATTAGGTGGTTCCAACCTAAGAAAAGCACCAAGTCTCTCCAAACCCTCAGGAGGAACTCACTTTGACAAAATAAATGTGACAGAAAGTTACTTTGTGTTTTTGTGTCATTGAGCTCCTTGCAGATTTCCAAGGGCCACCAAGTTTTTCCCAAGGTGTGAGGAACGCCAACTCTGTTTCACAAGATCTGAGATTCACAGGCTGAAGCTTTCACATCTCATCTCGTTTATATTAAGATCTCCCCAAAATAATTGTGGAAGGTGCGACATGACATAATCCCTGAAGTTCCAAGTACCGAGTGTCATAGTTTACTTATGGAAATCACAGAGCCATTTAGGCTGGAAAATATCTCTGAGATCACAATTTTGACCGATCACCACCTTGTCACCCAGCCCAGAGCACAAAGTGCCATGTCCTGTCTTCCCTTAAACACCTCCAGGGATGGGGACTCCACCACCTCCCTGGGCAGCCCATTCATAAAATCATAGAATCATAGAATGGTTTGGCTTGAAAAGGGATCTTGAAGATCATCCAGTGCCAAACCCCCCTGCTGTGGGCAGGGAAACCTTCCACTAGACCACGTTGTGATTAGACATTAGATTAGACATTGGAACACCTAATTTACCCTTTCTGTGAAGATACTCCTGCTAATGCCCGAATGGATTATTTAAACAGATATTCGGGGTTTTCAGGGGTTAATTCTGCTAATTTCATCCATCTCGCGGAAGGGCACTGATTAAAAACAAAGCACGGAAAAACGTCCAGCATGAATTACCTCATGTTAAAAAAAAAAAATAATAATATACACTTCTCCGCACGAGACAAAACTGGGGTTTTTGGGGGGGTTGGCGGGTTTTTTTCCTTTTTTTGTCTCTTTTCCTCCCCTCGCCTCGCTCGGCATCACCGAGCCTTGCGGCAGGAGCGGCGCGGCCGTGTCGGTACCAGCGACAACAAGCGGAGGGGGGCGGGCTTGCCGGGGAGGCGGGTCTGTCGCCTCCCCCCGCCCGCTGAAGAGCCGCTGCGAGGCCGGGGGAGCGACACAGACCGGAGCGGCACCGGGGAGGCACCACCAGCATCCTCAGCATCACCCCCGGCATCAGCATCCCCACCGCGGCATCATCAGCATCCCCACCGCGGCATCATCAGCATCCCCGCGGCATCAGCATCTCCACCGCGGTACCAGCATCCCCCCGGCACCACCAGCATCCCCCCGGCATCAGCATCCCCCCGGCACCACCAGCATCCCCCCGGCATCAGCATCCCCCCGGCACCACCAGCATCCCCGCGGGCCGGCGGCACCAGCGGCTCAGCCGGCAGCGCCCACGCACCGCCGGGCACCCGCCTTCCTTCCCTCCCTCCTCCCCTCCCTCCTTCCCTCCCTCCGCCCCTCTTTCTCCTCCTCCTTCTCCGGGACTCTCGGCCGGGATCAGCCCCGCTGTTGTTGTTGGCCGGCGCGGCCAACATCGAGGATATTTTGGCTGCCGGGGAGGGCAGCGGCGCCCCGCTCGCTGCTTTGGGACTGACCGCTCCGTGTGCGCTGCCGGAGCCGCCGCCGTCGGGGAGGGACGCGCAGGAGCGCCGGCATTTCGGGGGCCAGGTGAGGCGGGGGAGGCGGCGGGGAGGGAAGGAAAGGGGAAAGGAGAGGGAGAGGAAAGCGGGGGCGGCTCGTCGGTGCGACGCTTTCCACGGGGGAGCTCCCCTTTCCCCGGGGGAGCTCCCCTTTCCACGCCGGAGCATCCTTTTCCTTGCCGGAGCATCCCTTTCCACGGCGGAGCGCCCCGACCCCTTCGCGCGGCGGAGCATCCCGATCCTCCCCAAGCCCGGAGCTCCCCGATCCGCTGCCGGGGGGTGTCCGCGGCCCCCCCAGGGATGCCGAGCACGGCCCCCAGACCCTCTTAAGATACCTCGCCCGGTCGGGGGCGATGGTGGAGCTGCGGGCGGAGGGAACCCCGCGGGGGGATGCGGCGCGCCCCGGCAGGGAGGGGGTTAATGGGCAGCGCACTCTGGATTTGGTTAGCACTTTAAAGGGACTCCAGAAGAAAAAAAAAAAAGGAAAATGTTGGGCTGTGTGATCTCCTCCGTGGACCTTTCATGTGGGCGAAGTGTGTCATGTGTGCGAGAAGTCATGCCGGCTCCCGGCTATCGCCCGCTTGGGGAGCTCGGGGGCTGCGCTCCCGGGCCGGGAGGGTCTGTCCTAACCCAGTGCTAGGGAAGGCTGTTTTTAGCCTGGAAAAAATGGCATTTGAAAGAAAAACGACAGCCAGGTATATCATCCGCGCTCTCCCCCTCCAAATATGTATATGTATATATAAAAAATATCCAGGGAAAAATAGCGGTGGATACATTAGCTACATGGAGCACGCTTCGGTTCTCCATGTGGATGCTTCCCGGCTGAATCCAGCTGTGGGCACGCAGCTGGCTGTTGCTGAAAAGAAGGCGATCAGAATCCAGGAGTATTAGTTAATAAGTGCCTGATCCTGTTGACCCTGTTCTGGTTCACCCACTCAGCTATGCGGGGGTGTTGAAGAAGGTGTCCTGCCAGTTAAACCAATTAGGGCTGGCAAGCAGCAGTCATCAGCATTAGTGGAGGAGTTGGAGGTGAGGCCCAGGCAGGCCGGAGTGTTTTCTGAACTTAAACAGCAGCTCTCTTAAGCCCGGCTTTAACCCTCTTGTGCCATCAAAATCCACGCAGCCTTTTCAAAGCTCCGCTCGGTTTGTGCCGCCTCCGTCGGGGTTTCGTCTCTCAGGGCTGGGGATTTGTGCTGCAGATGGGGAGAAAGCTGCTCTGTGATGAGCTGAGGAGAGAGACATTCCTTTGCTTGAGATATTGGGTTGGAGGAGGAAAACTGGAGTGTTGCAAAACACGCTGAGTATCTTCGTATGTTATTGGATTTGAGCTCGATTGTCTCGTTTTTCCCAGCTTTCCTTTTCTAGTTTTTCCCAGCTTTCCTTTTCTAGTTTTTCCAAGCTTTCTTTCCAGCAAGGCCATGGAGCAGCCTAGCATGGAGAAAACGGGGACTTGGGTTAATGAGCAATGCCATGTAATGAACACTCGGGATAAACCTTTTGTTTTAGGACCCTCTAAACATCCTTAGAGAAACAAAAAAATAATGCCAGGAAGGAGAGAATCCCGGTCCTTTTAGTCAGTGGGAAAGTGCCCTACAGGATTTGTGGAGAGCTCAGAATTGCACACAAGTGCCAGGAATCTTATTCCTAGCCAGAAATCAGACCTAAACTTAATATACGCATAATATTTTAACAAATACTCTCAACTCATACAGCCAGTTGTCCCTGGACACCAGAGCAGAATTCAAAGGCAAAACAAAGGGTGTGAGAAATCCCCTTATACTTTTCCAAAAGCCCAGCTGAGCACAAGGACAAACAGTTGTTTAAACTGTGGCAAATTTAATGAACAGATTAGGATGCTTGCTGAGTGAGACTCACGCTGTGTGAAATTCTTTGCTGCTCAATGAGATGTGTAATTTAGATCAAATATTTGTACGTGCTGTTGGGGGTAAAAAACATCATTCAGTCGATTGCACTTTTTGGGTAACATTGATGAGTATTCTTTGCAAAGGCAGTTGTTTTATTTTATTCCGATTTTAAGCCCCATACATCTGATAACAGTAAAATTGAAATAGGCCTTTTAGGTTAAGGGCTCTTGTTATTTTTTTTTTAATTTATTTTTTATTTTTAAGTGATCAGCTGTTTAAGAGGATGAAAGGGCTCCTTGTCTTTGGCTGTTGGATGTTTTTATTTTCCTCTGTGTTTATATGGACAGCTTTTGAATGTGCTGGCATTTTGAACAGGCTGGGCTTATTTTGTTAAGCTCCTAGTTTGCCCTCTCTGAACTTCAAATTGTATTTACTGTTACCCTTGTGTTAACATGGCTAATGAGAGAACTGGCTTGTAATAAGTGATCACAGTTCTGTGGACATCTTGAGAGTGTCTTATGTGGCTATTTAAATACAAGTGCATGTTTTCAGGCAGTTTCTGGGAAGGAAAAGAATTTAATCCAATGCTGTGAAAAAGGGGAAGGAAAATTATTGAGAATGTTGCCTGATAAGGTATCATTCACCAACACCTGAATTGCAGCATCATGATAAACCTGAACAATGGCAATAAAACTGGCTTTATTCCTTATGTTTCATCTCTCCCATAGGTCAGTAAGAGGATATGAATCTTATCACTCTTTTCCTTAGGTGATATATATAGATAACAAGTTGCACAGGCCTCACACAACCCTGCTCCTGGTAATAAAAGCAATATGATAAAGCTTCGGCTTCAGTGGCATCAACACACTGATAGTGGTCCCATAATCAGCTCTTTAAAAAGGGCATTTTACTGCATAAACCTTTTTCAATTAAAACTTAGGTCCTCTGGAGCTTTATAAATATGTTAATCCTGCGTTTAGAAAATGTGCAAGATAACATGGTTTGGAGATGCCCTGCCTGGTACAGGCAGGAGGTTCCTGATGCTGAGTATTGGCTTCAAGGATTATTCAGAAAGGGGTGAAAGGGGTGAATGCAGTAGGTGAAGGTGTATCACTGTCACTCCTCCTCTTTCCTTTTGAAAGCCAAAATCCAAAGTGAATCATGGCCTGTGAGTGGGAATATAGTAAGCAAAAATAACACGAAGCTGAATGCTTAAGATAATGGGTGAGAGCTGGAAAATGTCCAAGGAAATAGATACTCGGGTGGGCAAAGGAATTATGTGGGCTTTGCAGACTAACAGAATCTTTGTGAGAGCTCTTCCACTTAAAAAGCTGCCTGAAAGCAAGATGGGAACTGTGCCCTGTGTGGTGGGGATGTTGGCAATGAGAAGGAAGGTTTTCCCTGTGTATCACCCCATGAGCTGTTCCATGGCCTTCTCTGGAGCAGTGGGATACATCTGTTAACATCTGCTGGCTTCCTACATGGCACTGTTTTACATGTGACCCCCTCTCATTTTTCAGATGAGTGATTTTGGGATCAGGAACATGGATCAAGTAGCTCCCGTGTCGAACATGTACAGAGGAATGCTCAAGGTGAGTTCTCCTGAGTTGTCACCTCCTAAACCCAACTGGGGCATCTCCCAGCCAGTGCATTTACTGGTTCTTATCGGTGTTAGCACAGGAATTGGGGAAGTCAAGGTTTTAACTGAATCCTTGTACCCTCTGAGCTCCCCACTGAGTTCCACAGAGATGTGAAAAGCAGAACTGAAATAGGAAGGTGTAAATCTTGCACCCTCAACCCTCTGCCCCAAAGAGGGTTCCCTCCCTCCCTTCCCTAAATCCTAAGATTTTGAAAATGAGAGGTAGACAAGGACTGAGCTCAAATTCGCTGCTGTTGGTGGAACTTGGGCCTAAAAAAAGGTTAAAGGATGGGCAGCAGGGATGGTGTTTGTGTTGAACAACATGAGACTGGCAGAGGCTGTTCTGATAGGACTCATTTGGTTTGGTCATGGAATAGAAGCAGGTTATTCACTTACTACTTGCAACTATTTTTAATGGAAATCCATTACACTGTAAGAAAACAAAGATACTTATTAAATGTATTTTATCTTTAGACAGATTGTGTCTGTTATCTCGTTTGGAGAGAGATTTACTGGGATCAAATGAGCAGCAGACTGCAAAGACTCAGTCTTTAAGTTGCTTTTTAATCCCAGTATCGATTTTTTCACACAGCATTGATTGTTGTAAACCAAATAAAGGTTAGGGAGATGCTTTGGGCTCTCATTAGTTTTGAGGAATGTCCATGTTTTGAAGAATTAGTGAGACTGGTGTGCTGATTGCTCTGGGGTTTTGTGTCCCTTCTTGGCTTTTTCCCCCTCACAGCAACAATAAAATCCAAGAGATCCCCCAGTTTAACAACTGTGTGCTCCGTAACACAGGGGTTGTTTTAAGCAGTTATTCAGTTATCATAGAATTAGGTCAAAGTAGAGACCTGTATTTTATTATTTTGCAGCTGTTCACATTTAATTTTATTTCATTCTGTAATAATTACTCTTATGTTATAGAGCCAAATAAAATAGTTGCATAAGTGATCGGACAGGCAGAATTTATTCTACATTGTGGTTTTCCTCTTTTACTACTATGAGATCAAGAACCTGCTTAAACATTAATCTTCTCCTTTTTGAAATATGAGACTAGCACGGTATGGATTTTACTCATTCACATGCCACAGCATTTTTTCCAGTGACTCAGGATAAGGGTCAGCTATTTACACAAAATGCAGGAGTTTCCAGATTGTGTTGAAAGAACTTGCCCTTTCTTTGAGGTGCTGGTGATGAGTCAGTGCTTTTATCTAGTAATGTATAAAGAATCTTTTACCAGCAGATTTGGCAGTAGTTATTAATTTGTTTTATTCACCTGGGTTTGGCTTTGACTCTGCTTGGGGGGTACCTGAACCAAAGGTACATTATTTATCTCTGCTGGCCAGGAGATTTCTGAGTATTTAACTGTTTGTGGTGACATGAAAAGTTTGGGAATGTGAAGGAATATCAATGCTCACTTGCTATTCCAGGAACATGGTTCAGATCACTCTTGCATAGCACATAAATACAGCCCTGAAAAATCTTTGCCTTGTCCTCAGCTAAATCCTTTCCTTTGGCATAAACTGGCAAACCAGTGTTTGCCTAAAACAAATAAGCATTTGCAAGTTTGTCTCCAGCTCCCTGAGCTGCAATAGCTGCCATGAGCAGGCTGTAGCTTTCCAGAACAATGTTCTACCCTCAGGTGCTTTTAAAAATCTCAGTGGCAACTTTTAGACTTTTATCCTTCTGTGCCTCAAGATATTACAGATATGGTTTCCTTGTGACTAACAGGCGAGTTGCAGAAGTTGTTTTTGAATTGATTTCCTCCTCTGTTGCCATTCCTTCTGCCCCCCCAAAGATTAAAGTGGCTGGGGGATCTAATAAGGTACCAATATTTCTAGCACTCACAATTGGCACAAGTCAAGTTTGAAAGAAGTTACATGTTCAAAATATTGACACTATTTATTGAATGTTGCCAATATAACAATAGAATCCACTTTTATCTATAATATTTTTGTCAATCCTGTTTATCCCTTTCTATAGAATGAAAGTGGAAGTTTTTCACTGAGCATCTGAGCACTTGAAAGACCTCAGACTGCTGGAAATCCAGTAACTCAGAAATATAAAAATCCCCGCAAAGGAGTAACATCTTCCCTCAAGTCCTTTCAAGCTGGCTGTGTAGCTTCAAGTGCTGTTGTTCAGATTAAATATTTCCTTTTTAGATATATAAAAAAAGCTCCATAAACCTACTGTAGGTCTTGCACTGGCAGTTCTTTTCCCATAATTTACTGATCCTGCCTCTGCCATCAAGTAGTCATTAAATGGACAGTCAATTTAAAGGGTTAAGGAAATGAGGATTTCTTTAAAATATACCTGGAAAGAAATATGTGTGTACACACACACACACACACATTCTCTATTGTTCAAAGCTTCAATGCCAGGAAAACTAAGAATATCCTTATTTGGCTTTACTGTAACCTGCAGAACATCCACCCACCTCACACTGGTCGCAGGGTTTTATTCACGTACAAGAAGCTGTGCCCTCATTGTGGTTCTGTTTCAAAGGCACAAGTTCAAGATAGTGGTTGTTCTTGGTCTCCAAATCTAGGAAACCCAGCCCAGACACTTCCTAGCAATGAAGTTCACAGTTCTCTAGCAAAATGCTTACGTTGTTTCTTGTTGATTCTGTTGCTTTTGCAGCGCCAACCAGCATTTGACACCTTTGACAGCTCCAATTCTCTTTTTGCTGGGTATTTTTTCTCCCTAAATGAAGACCAGACCCTTCAAGAAGTGCCAACAGGATTTGATTCTACTTCTTATGGTAACTATTCGTTTTGTTCCTTACTCCAGTCAGCAGATCAGGAATTTGTGAGGTCTAACTAACATTTGCTGGCTGTACTTTTACAAGTGCAACATGGATTTCCCTAGGAAGAAGTGGTTTAGTGCACAGACTTGCTTTGTGGACAGTTGCTGTTCTCTGTTCTGAAAGGGAATAAGAGCTGGGATTCAGCAGCTTAGTAGGCTGATTGTTCGTGGAAGGAGCCTTAGTAGGTGTTAAAGAAGAACTAAGTTTAAAAATCTTAGAGAAGTTTTATGTGTATTTAAACTTGCAACATCTCAACCATAAGTGAGATGCAAGTATTCTGCAAGTTCCTTTTTTGACCTTCTGGTGTTTAAATCCCAGTATATTTTATTCCATACCTTAAAAAAGAGGGTGGGGTTGTATATAGATTTTTTTATTTTATTTCATTTATATGTGTTTGGGGGACAATACCTACCAGGAGTGCTCTACAAATCCGTGCCTAAAATGCCTGACAAAACAGGCAGCTTGTCCAAAATGTAGCTATTATACCTGATGCCACTTTTATCTCCCCTTAGGGAAGGGAAAAACAAACCCCAAGCCTCAAACCTCAGAAAACCACAAGTCCTTTGTTCTAATATGATTCTAATCAGTCACCTGCTCTGGTCAGCAAAGCAAGTCCTAGCAGATATTAGGAAGGGTGTGGTAAAGACAGAAGTTAAACACAGGCTGGGTAAAGTGGAGTCTGTAGATAGTCTGGGAGATCCAGAAGAGCTGCTCAGCTTAAAATCTGCCAAGTGCATCACCTTTATATGGCCTGCCACTGTTATGTGCCTCTGACACAGCAGAGCTCCTTCTAGTGCGGGCTGTGTGTGAGCTCTGAGGCTCTCAAATGCTCAGGGGTGCAGTTGTGAGTTGGTGGGGTTGTCTTCAAATCACAAAATACCAGCAAAAGGTATTTTGAACCCACTCTGAACCACCCAGGCAGTGTGGTTGGCTTTCTTCTGCTTAGGTGTTCTCTCAGAGGCAATGGGACAGCTTCCCTAAAGAGCTGTGGATGCCCCTGGATCCCTGGAAGTGTCCAAGGCCAGGTTGGATGGGGCTTGGAGCAACCTGGGCTAGTGGAAGGTATCCCTGCCCATGGTGAGGGTGTTGGAACTGGGTGATCTTTAAGGTCCCTTTTTTCACAATTCTGTGATAAAATGAGGCATCTTCTGGTGAAAGGCTGAGTGGGAGCCAAGTTTGTCCTTAAAATGAGACCTACTTGTAAATGTAAGAATCAGTTAAGTAGATTAGTGATTTACACTGGCATAGAAAGGTGCCAGCTTAGTGTTTTGTTGCATTATTTACCTGCTGGGTACCAGCTTGTTGCCAGTCACACTTCTTTGGTTCAGGTGATAGAAAAATCTATTGCCCCACGTCCTTGAGTGATGGAGGGAGGCATGGGAAGGTCTGGAACACAGTGTTAAATAGTGCAGGCTGGCTCTGCACAACCCTCCTGTCAGTTGTTTAGCTCTCAACCTAAAGGAAGACTGTCTGGAGTTATAAAGAAGTCTGGGGTCAAATTCTAGGTGGCAAAACAGGAAAAAGCAGTCTCTTTCCTTTTAAAAAAATATAATAGTGAAGTTTCCCCTGCAACAAAGGCACTTTATGTAACTACTAAGAGTAAATAAGGATCTATGTAGTGGAAAGCTGCAAAGCTCTAATTAGTGATGCAATCTTATCAAGCAAATAGCACAGAGATTTTAGGAAATGGATCTATGCTGTTTGGCTCTGGTTTTAAAATCCCAACTTTCTAGCATCCTTTTTTTTTTTTCTTTATTCTTCAAACAGCAAAACCTTGTCAGTGCTTTATTTAATTTGTCTCCTTTTCCCCCTCCACCCCTTTCCTTTCTTGTAGAGTCGAACAACTGTGAATTGCCTCTGTTAACCCCGTGCAGTAAGGCTGTGATGAGTCAGGCCTTGAAAGATACTTTCAGTGGTTTCACAAAGGAACAGTGTCGGCTGGGTATCCCAAATAGTAAGTGTTTGCTATTTATAAGCTTTTTTTTTAAATGCTAAGGAGGAGGCTGAATAGCGGCTCTTTGAAAAGAGAAAGGATGATGTCAGTAGGAAATACAAGAATGGATCCTATGTGAATCTGGCACAGCTTGTCTTGGAAAGACCAGACTTGCTGGTATTAAAAGTGGGTTGCATGGAGAGCTCATGCTTTGGCAGCATGAGAGAGAATCAAGTAAGCTGAGAACATCTCTGATCCCAAGTGAATGCAGAGGGAAAAGAGGGGTTTGAAATTCAAGAATACATCCATCCTGAATTCATTCAGAACTGAGCAATTTGGGTAAACTCTTATTTTTTTTTAAGTCACTGCTTTCTGATGAAGATTGTCTGACAAAGGTCAGGAGTTTATCCCTAAATGCTGGATCCTTTCCTGTCTTGCAGATCCCTGGCTCTGGACTGAGCAGCAAGTTTGCCAGTGGCTTTCCTGGGCTACCAATGAGTTTAGCTTGGCAAATGTGAACTTCCATCAGTTTCTTATGAGTGGCCAAGACTTGTGCAACCTGGGCAAGGAGCGTTTCCTGGAGCTGGCACCTGACTATGTGGGTGATATTCTGTGGGAACACCTGGAACAGATGATAAAAGGTAGTTAGAGAGTCAGAAAGAGCTTTTGGTTTAGGGCTCTTTGAACAGAAATGGGACTCTGTCTCAACACCGGTTTCACTATGAAGGGCTTTTATTGCATGTGAAAACTCAAAACGAACTGTAAAGCTTGGTTAGTGTTATCAGAGCTGTTGATATATCCTTGATATGCAAAGCACAGATGCAGATAGCTGCAGAAATTCTGTGTTCAGGCTGAGTAGCTGTTGTGGTCAGGTTTTATTTGGGAAAATCGTTGAAATAAATGAGATTTGGGTTAAGGCCACTGTAAATACCTCATTAAGACAAAGTTAACGAAGAGTTGGACCTTCAAACACACTTCAATTATTGTTGTCTATAAGTTTTCTGTTAAAGTTCAATTGGTGTGATGGTTTTTTGGAAACTGCCTAGGTATTTTGGTGTGGTTTCTGTCAAGAGAAAAAATGCAATGTTGTGTTAGTAAATTTTTTCTGGATGTTGACCCCAAAATACTCAAAAGATTTGGAAGCTTTTCATGGCAAACAGGTCAAATCTTTAAAACTATAAACCCAAATTTTCTTTTTCTCCTCTCCCCAGACAGCCAAGAGAAAACACAGGATCAGTATGTGGAGAACTCTCATCTCACCTCTGTTCCTCACTGGGTCAATAATAATTCCTTAAGTAAGTTTGGTTTGCTTATTTTTTTTTTTAAATTGCCATTTTACATGCTTAGAGGTAACTGAAAGAGGTCACAGATTCCAGTATAAAAACAAAAGGCACCAGAACAGTCCCTGTGCTTGAGGAGAACATTTGAGTTTAATTGCTGCAGCCTTCTTTCCTTGTATTGTTTAATCGTCATCTAATTTATATCGGAAATCTTTTGAAGAGCAAAGGCTTTGAGAAAATGAAATTTCCTCTTGGTGAGCCAGAACCTCCATCTGTGGAGCAGAATGGCCCCTCCCATCTGCAGAAAACAGAGGCAAAACCTGCCCTTCCTGGGAAGCAGCAAGAGTTATGTTTAGGCTTTTTAAAGGCTGTGGAAGTGTAATAGAGCTTTTGGAAGTGTGTGGGATGCAGTGCTGAATCCCTCACTCTGTTTGATTGATGTTGTATTTTATTCTACCACAGCCTTCAGCTCAACCTGATTACACCACTTAATGGTGAGGGCCTTACTCAAAACCACTTAAAGTTCCCCATTTTTATGGGTTTTTTCTGCATCCCTGTAGTTTCCTTGGAGAACAAACAATAGACATTTGTGGTCAGCAAGTTGCAGAGGGAGATTTGCAGAATCTGATTTGGTGTATTTAGTGTATTAGTTTGGTTTAGGGTGTGCAGGGAAAATAATTCTTTCATTTTTTTTTTTTTTCAGCTGTTAATGTAGATCAGAACTCCTATGGAATGCAAATGCCTGGATACCCTAAACCCCTCAGTTATCCCAAACCCAGCCTGCTGACTGACGTCTGTCAGACTTCCACGGCACAGAATCTCCTCAACCCAGAACAAGAGTTTTCATTGTTCCCTAAAACCCAGGCAGATGCTGTTGGTGTGAACTACTGTGCAGTAAATCAGGATTTCCCAAGAAACAACCTGAATTTGCTGATGGATAACTCTGGTGAGTCATTATCTGCATGACAAACCCGGGTCCAAGGCCATATTCCCAATGCCTTTTCCTCCTTTACATCATTTATATGTGCAGGGTAGATTGAGGGGGGGAAAAAAACCCACCAACACCAATTTTACCTTTTTTTTTTATTTTTTAAATTGCTTTATTTTATAAAGGTAAGCTGAGAGAACACGAATCCAGTGACAGTGGTGCAGAAAGCTACGAAAGCTCCGATTCAATGCTGCAATCCTGGAACAGCCAATCTTCCCTGGTGGATTTACAGCGTGTGCCATCCTATGAGAGTTTTGAGGATGACTGTAGCCAGTCCTTGTGCCTCAGCAAACCTACAATGTCTTTCAAAGACTACATTCAGGAGCGGAGCGATCCTGTGGAGCAAGGGAAACCAGTTATACCAGCAGCGATCCTGGCTGGCTTTACTGGTAAGTTGTGAAGCAGAATGGTCCCTCCTCTTCTTATGTAACATCAGTGTTCTCTGTAAGCCTGTGCCATGGGGGTGGAGACCACTGGCCATGAAGAGTTTCCATTTGAAATGGCACTGAACAAAGTTTCATAGGATTATCCACCCACACAAAGAGCAGGACACGTGAAAATCAAATGCGCTTCTTGATCTGTTTGAAAAAGAGGGGGAACTTGGACAAAATCTCTCACATTTGGGAATTTCCACAGGTGTTGGCTTGCCTGTTAAAGCCTTGCTCCTGTGGTCCTTGCTGAAATTGGTTTTTCCTCTAGAATTTTTGCCAAGCTAAGGACAAGCCCTGGAGTTTGGGAGGTGGGAGTGAAGGGTAAGGGATCCATATGGAAGGGAAAGACATAACTTGAGTGAAATCCTGTGTTTCCATGAAAATCTGACTTGTTTTAATTATAGCATGTTTATAAGAAAATTTGTGCTGTAGAATAAAACCTTAGGTTTCTTTCTGAATTAAAAAAAGATAAATCAGGGTAATTACAAGATCTGATCTGTGATATGAGTCTGGTCATACACCTTGGTTGTGGTGAAAGCTTGCAGAGGCATTAATTGTGGTTTGTCCCCACCCTCTCTCTCCCAACAGGCAGTGGACCAATACAGCTGTGGCAATTCCTGCTGGAATTACTGACTGACAAGTCCTGTCAGTCATTCATTAGCTGGACAGGAGATGGATGGGAATTTAAACTTGCTGATCCAGATGAGGTATGTGGCTAATTGTGGTGAAGAGAAAGATTTAGGGTCTGCTCTGCCATCCGAAATGAAATATTTTGGGAACTTGCAACTTTGGCCATTAAAAATAAATAGAATGCACTTTCATTTTCTCTGACACTGTTATCAGTAGGGAAGTTGTTTTATTGAGAGATGGGATATAAAGTCCACTGAAGAATTTTTATTAAAAAAGGGAGGATGGATAAATAATTAACTCCAAGAAACTGCATGTCATTCAATGTCCAGCTAAAGAGCTGTCCCATTCTGCTTAATAACAAATCAATGGTGAAATGCTCTTTTTTTGAGAGATGACAAAGTGCCAGAGTTCAAGGACTGCTTGGACAACACTCTCAGGCACATGGTGGGATTTTTGGGGTGTCCTGTGCAAGTCCAGGAGCTGGACTTTGATCATCCCTGTGGGACCCTTCCAGCTCAGGATACTGAGTGGTTTTTGGGGTTGTCCTGTGCAAGTCCAGGAGTTGAACTTTGATGATTCTTGTGGGACCCTTCTGGCTTAGGATACTGAGTGATTTTTAGGGTTGTCCTTTGTAAGGCCAGGAGTTGGACTTTGATGATTCTTATGGGACCCTTCAACTCAGGATATTCAGTGATTTCCCTTAAGAAATTTCAGTGAAATCCCTTAAGATTTGGTCTCCTTAAGCATGTTCTGGCCCATCCCCTACAAACTGGCATCGCTTTTCAGCGATATTTGCTATCAGCCACTGTCTCCTGAAACTGCTGATAATTGTCTCAGAGCATGTTCTGTTGTGGGGTCGGTCACCAGTCCTGAAGCTGGGACATCCCAAACCATCTTGACCCCTTCGTTGCTCAACCATCACGACCCGAGCAAACCCTTGTGGCGTTCTTGCTCTCCTCGCAGGTGGCGAGGAGGTGGGGGAGGAGGAAGAACAAGCCCAAGATGAACTACGAGAAGCTGAGCCGGGGGCTGCGCTACTACTACGACAAGAACATCATCCACAAGACGTCGGGGAAGCGCTACGTGTACCGCTTCGTGTGCGACCTGCAGAACCTGCTGGGCTACGCCGCCGAGGAGCTGCACGCCATGCTGGGCGTGCAGCCCGACACCGAGGACTGAGCCCCACGGGGGGAAGACCCACCCGTGTGGGGGACTCTGCGTGGTGGGAGGCTCTTCTCCTGCCTGCTCCGGATGGGCGCCGCTGCTGGGAAATAAGGACCGTGCCCCGCGGGTGCGAGGGGCTGGAAGGAAGTGGCCTTATTGCAATGGGGTTGTTGCTGGAGCGGGCTCTGTCGTGGAGACGTGGGAATGCTCGGCACAGCCCCCCTGGCTCTGTCCCGGAGACGTGGAAAAGCTCCAGGGTGCAGCATTCCCGCTGCCTGTGCTGCCCTGCAAAGCATTTTGGCTACTTACACTGCCGTGTAATAAAAGGGTTGGCTTTAAAACCAAAGGTCGGGTGTGGGAGAGAGCAGTGATGCAGCAGAAGTATTGCTGAGACGTTTGAGAACACCGTCGTCCTCTTGCTTACATCTTGTGTCATGCAGTTTATTTAAAACAACAAAAAAAAACCAAACAAACTAATTTATTTTCAATGAGCAGTAAGGAGGAGGATAGTACTTTTGTTTTAAAGCACGTTTTATTATTATTATTATTGTTGTTGTTATTATTACTACTCCAGAAATGTGCTGCATAGGTACATAAACACTCTGTGTCCAAAACCAGATGTAGCAGCTGTTAACAGAAACCCCCACCCTTTAAAAGAAAGGAAGGAAAATCATACCATTTCAATATTCAGTTTGTATATATTCTGTGATTCCTTTGGAAACTCTAATGTTCTTATTTAACAGATACTGTATAGTGTAAATTAAACTAATTGTATGTGTGTTTTGAAATAGGGCGAATGTAAACTTATCAGATGTGGGGGGTTTTTTTCATGTTTGTCTGGGACGTACAACCTTTTGCAAATATTTAATTGGCCTGAGGGACAACAGAAGTGCTCAGTATGCATGAATATGGGGTGGGGGGGGAGGGAGGGCTGGCTCAGGATATTGCCAAGACTGAAGCTGGCAATTCTTTGTGCATTTTGGCATTTTTACAGGAAACTAATGTTGTATTCTGGGACATAAAAGGGCCTGTTTGTGGTTTCTTCTATAACTGAAAATGAAAATATGAATACGGATAAAATTACCTTTTTTTTTTTTCCTTTATAAATGGCATATGTTTTTCAACTTCTATGCATGTACTTTTAAACAAAAAATTTATATACAAGCCTTATTTTTTCAGTTCACTTGTCTCTTCTTCCTGCAGTTTATTCTGTATGATTAAAATATGAATTCTATTTTTGGAAATAACTGTGACTCCTTTTCAAAGATCAGGAGGGTTTTATGTAGCAGCTATTTTTACTGCAAAAAAAAAAAAAAAGGAAAAAAATCACTGGAAAAACGTACTTTGTAAGAAAGCTTTATTTTTTATCTGAGCTTGATGTACATTTAAATGTGTTGTACAGTGTGAGAGGTTTAAAAAATACGAGTCTTCATTAAAACCTCTTGAAAAGAAAATGGTCTGTGTGCTTTTCCATTTGGAAAGTTTCAGAGGAATTCCTTTCTTGATTGTTTGTTTGTTCAACCCTTGTCCATCCTGCCACCTCCAAAAAAAAAGAAAATAACCCAAAAAAACCCAACCCAGTCAGACTTAGTGGTTGTTGGAGAAAATACTTCAAGAGTGCATGGGCTGGTGGGCTTGAGCCAAGCTGAATGTATGCAACCACTCTGGGTTTAGATACAAATTCAAGTTAACACCTTTGTGTTGTGCCTCTGAAGGAAGAATTATCAGTTCTGGGGTGTGAATCAGCGTGTAAAGTGAGGAGTGAATATAGAGAAAACCAGAGGTGTTAAGGTACTTTAGGTTAAACTGTTCCTATGTTTGCAAAGGAAGCTTGTTGTCCCACAATCTCTATCTCATATTCTTCTTCATCCCTTCAGAAAAGCAGGAAATATGGAAACATTTGCACATATTTAAAAAGTGAAAAATGTGGCTATTAAATGATGCTTCCCCATGGCCTCTTGATCTGTCTGTCTGCCCAACCTGGCTGTGTCTTGATGTTGCTTTCAGCAGAATCACTGGTGTGGCAGCATGGTAAAAACCAGGGTTTGGGGTTTTTTGGGGGGACTGTGCCTTTCTAAGTGGAAGGAGCTGAAAGGGTAGGAAGTGTCTTGCAGCATGGCCTTGGTCTTCTCTGAACAGCTGCAGACACTGTTCTTCAGCCTTACTTTTCCTTGTCCCTGTGAAGGAAAGGAATCATGGAATGGTTTGGGTTGGAAGAGACCTGAAAGACATCTATTTCCAACCCCCTGCCATGGGCAGGGACACCTTCCACTAGCCCAGGTTGCTCCAAGTCTCATCCAACCTGGCCTTGGACACTTCCAGGGATCCAGGGGCAGCCACAGCTTCTCTGTCCAACCTGTGCCAGGGCCTGCCCACCCTCACAGGGAAGGATTTCATCCCAATATTCCATCTAACCCTACTCTCTGTCAGTTTGAAGCCATTCCCCCTTGTCTTGTCACTCCATCCCTTGGAAATTGTCTCTCCATTTTTCTTGTAGGCTCCCTTCAGGTACTGGAAGAAGCTGTAAGGTGTCCCTGGATCCTTCTCTTCTCCAAGCTGTAAAGAATCCTCCCACATCCTTCCTCCCTTCACAGCAGCCACAGCTGCAGGGCTGGATACCCCTCAGTGGGTGCTGGTCCATGGACTGACCTCACACTGATGATGGAGAGGATGGTCAGGGTGTGAGAGCTTTGAGCCCCCGAGCTGAGCCAGAACTTGACACAAAAAATTAAAAAAAAAACCTCAAACCAACAAATCTTCCTGGGCTTTGTGTAAAACCCCTAAAAAGGCAGTGATCCTGATAAAGGGACACAGTTATTTTGCAGGAAATAATGTACGGGCTGTCATGAAGAATGTGCTTGGGGTTTTTTGACTTGGGGTGTCTTTCTCATTCCATGGTTGCAGGGCACTAGTGGACCTCTCGATCTGTGCAAGTTTCATTTGCAATCTCTTTTCCCTGAACACAGAACTGTTTCTTCATTTAGACTGAAAGCTAAGTTGACCCCTGCGTGCATGATCAGTGTTGGCTCCAGCCCAGAGACTAAAGGGAGGTTGTTTATTTTCCTCCTCCAGCAGAAAACAAGAAATTTCATGATAGCAGAAGTATCCTGATACACCCAGCCCATGCTGGTGTGTTTTCCAGAAGCAAATACATTCCAGCAAAAGCCCTCTCCAGCACTGGAAGGGGCTGCCCAGGGAGGGTTGGAGTGCCCAGCCCTGGAGGTGCCCAAGGCAGGACTGGATGTGGCACTGAGTCCTCTGGGCTGGGGGGCAAGGTGGGCATCGGGCACAAGGTGGGCTCCATGGGCTGGTAGGACTTTTCCAACCTAAAGGATTCTGTGGTTCTATTCCATGAAAACCTGGTCTCCTGCACTGGGTTGGGTCCATGCAGAGGTTCAAGCTGTAACCCAGTGTAACCCAGCAGACAATTATTAAAGGATAGTTTGCCACAGAAAGCACCACTCTGTTTTCTCAGCCACCCAGCGTCAAAGAGGCTGTTGAAAGCAGTCTGGCTAAATTCTTCACCTTCTCCAGGACGTGCCTCCCTGCCCTCCCAGCTGCCAGCTTTCCCCAGGAGACAGCAGTCAAAATAAAGTCTTGCAGCTGGCACCTACCCATGGCTGGCATGTCACCTCTAATAACAAACTTTGACTTCAAAGTCTCCTTTTTCCTTTATAAAAAGAAAAAAAAAGTAGAATCCCATCCGAAGGAAAACAACACCTCTGGGTTGGGAAATCTGTGAGCCACAAATGCTCGACGTCCTGGAGGCTCTTCTGGGAAACATCTGCCTGCTGTTCTTGTAGTCACCTCAGGTCTCAGCTGCCAGCCACAGCCAGGGGCAGGTGAGGAGCATGAGAATGGGGCAGGTGATGGATTAATTATCCCAATATTTTATCTCCAGGCCACTCTCTGCTGCTCCATTCCCCATGGGAACCCCCCACCCCCTCATAGTTCTCAGCCCTTTGGAGGGAAATCCTGCTCATTTCTTTTACTCCTGACTTAAGGACTTCTTACTCTGTCCAATCTACAAGGAAGGAGCCCCTTGGCCACTCTCTACTCGCTTTTCCTCAAGCACTGGAGCCCAGCACCTCACCCAAGGTTTTTCTCAGCAGCAAAACCAAGCTGTCTCCTCAGTAGCTTCCCTCCTGGTACCTTCTGTTTTTTGGCTTTTTGGCAGTCACTGCACATTGAGCTGATGATCTCAGAGAGCTGTCAGCGATCCATTTCCCGGTAAAGGCACCATTTCCAAGTTTAGCATCTCATACACCCGGGTTGGGTTATTTTTCCTTGGGTGTATTTCTTTCAATTAACCTACACCGATGCTCACCTGCCACCTTTTTGGCAACTCTCACCATGTTGTGAGGTTCCTCCTGGAGTTCCTCACCAGCACTGTGGCATTTGACTCCTCCAACTACTCAGCATCATCTGCAAACCTGGAGGTTTCACACTCCTCTCATCAGCCTGGGATTTCTGGCCCTGGTCCCTGTTAATATGCCAAGGACCAAGAGGGCTGTTGCAGGATTCAGCCCTTCTTCTGTTCCCAGTCCCCAGCTCTTCCACAGGTTTCTGGTTGGCCCCAGGTAAGACATTTAAAGACACATCCTTTGCTGCTCTCCTATATATAGATATATTCTACCTATAAATAAATGAAAGAATAAATAAAATAATTAACTAACTAACCAAATAACTAAATAAAGCTCATTCTCTTTCTCTTCATGCAACTAGAAGCACCAAAGTGATGTTCTGACACATCTTTTCTCCATGAGTAGGTTGTGGCCCAACACTCTTGTGCTGCAGGACAACATCTGGCAGCAAACCAGATCAGCAGCACATGTACAATGTGGAAACACAGTGCCTGTCCCTCGAGAGGCTTCAGTAAAATGCTCTATAAATGCCAACCAGACACTGGATCTTCTTGTAGTTTCTGCTGAAAAAGCCTCTTGGAATTGAAAAGGAAGCGAGAAGTGAGAACTGGTTTCCCAGTTCACGTGGCCAGATCTTGGCCATGGCAGTTTATCTGGTGTCTCGTGTTTCTCTTTCTCTCTGGGTGCAGTTGAACCCTCTTGTGTTCACAGCACCGTGTGACTGCAGCAGGGTTCATATGCCAGACACATGAATGCTCCAAAGGCTAAAGAGGGAATCAAAGGTGTCCCTGTAAGCAAGGAGAACAAAAAATTCCGTCTGAAATGCCTAATCTTTGAGAAAGATATCCAGGACCTCATGTGCAATGTGTGCCATGTGATGTCTGGAGCCACACAAAAAGGGAGGTTATTAAAAATGAGTAAAATAGGCTGGCCAGTGACATCATGATTTGCTCTGTGCAAATTGGGATTTTCAAGTGGTAAGTCTTGGTTATGGATAAGAGAGTTTTAAGATGTGGTCTGGGAAAGAAGCATCAGATCTCACCATTTGCTTCCTTCTGCCTCTCTTTCTCTTGGCATTTTATGAGGGAAATGAAGAAGTCAACAAAATATAAGGATTAACAAGCATAATAAGTGTAATGAACCTCTGCCTATGCCCTTTCTTTCTGGAAAACCAGGCTGGGCTCGTCCTCCTGAGGCATGGCCAAGGGGGACAGTGGTGGAGTGACAGCTCCTGGCCTGCTGGTGGTGATGGGCAGGGTGGGATTGCTCTGCCACAGCACCCCTCTCCCACCTTCCCCACCTGAGTGAAGTGCAGAAAAGAAGTGTTTTTCATGAAATGGTTGCAGGTTAAAATTCAGTTTCATGTGCAGAGAGTGTAATTCCCCCTCTCCTTCAGCTGGATGTTTGAACATGGTCTAGTGAAAGATGTCCCTGCAGGGAGGTTGTAACTGGATGATGTTTAAGGTCCCTTCCTACCTAAATCATTCTATGATTTTATGATTATTAAGCTAAAGAAACCTGTTCCAACTTGTCTGCCTCTCTTTGGCCTGATCTATCTTGAATCAAACTTTTTTCTTCCCTTTATTTCTTTCTTTTTTTTCCTTTTTTTCCCCCTGACAGAAGGCAAAGAACAATCTGGCAGATGCAGTCATCCCATTTATCTTCCTCCCGTTCCCAGGGACTTTTCATTCCCTCACAGGTTGCTTTTTGCCCTGCAGAAGGAGAGGAGCTCTTCCAAAAGAAATATCATTCCTCCTACATACCTTTGAACAGACCTGTTTGTTTGTTTTTCCCCATCTTCAGTGCCAGCCCCTGGGAGATGCCAAGAACACACTTCTCTTCCTGAAGTCAGACTTGGGTCCCAAATCCCCTGGTCCCCAAACCCCCTGGTCCTGTGTTTCCCACCCTGCAGCTCAAGCCACAGCTGAGCCAGTGGGGACAGTCTCTGCCTAAGGATGGGCTGGTTGGGAACAGTATCCCAATGTCCTGTGCACAACGCTCCTTTTCTTCCTCATCAGGACTCTGCTGCCTTCCCAACTTTCTTTTTTTCCTTTCAAACAAATACAACCATTGTCTATGCCAGGAAAATTCCACTTTCTCCTAAAGGGGCTTTGCCAGGATGCAAAGGCTTGGGATGTATCTTTTTCACAGGCAGTGCCTTCCAGGATTCACAGATCCTTCCTTCTCTCTTTCATGAGCACGGGCACTTTTCATTACACTTTTTTGAGCAATCTCTAAAATCCCCAGCTAGAGCCCAGTGCTGTGACTGAGTCCTCATCCCATCACCTGTGCTCTGAGAAGGAAGAAGCAAGGAAGGAGCCTCCAATGAAGCCAGTCCCCATTTCTCTTCCCAGCCTCGTGCAGCTCCAGCCTCATAAATTGGGGATTTGCCATTTCCCTTGGAGGATCCTGGTGCAGACCTCACCCAAACTCATGTTTGGTTTGCTGCTAAGTCACAACCACCACACTTCTCCAGGGGCTCAGTATTGGTGGTGGTCTTGCCATCACCTGGGTGTTTTCCAAACCTTGAAGGCTGAGGGAGCTGATTCTTCCCCCTCTGCTCCGCTCTTGTGAGACCCCACCTGGAGTTCTGCATCCTGGTCTGGGGACTCCAACAGGAGAAAGATGTGGAGCTGCTGGAATGAGCCCAGAGGAGGCCACTAAGTCGCTCCCAGGGCTGGAGACAGGCTGGGAGAGCTGTGGCTGCTCAACCTGGAGAAGAGAAGGCTCCAGGGACACCTTAGAGCACCTAAAGGGGCTCCAAGAGAGCTGGAGAGGGACTTTTCACAAGGGCATGGAGTGACAGGACAAGGGGAAATGACCTTAAACTGAAGGAGGGCAGGTTTAAACTAAATATTAGGGGAAAAACTCTTCCCTGTGAGGGTGGGCAGGCCCTGGCACAGGTTGGGCAGAGAAGCTGTGGCTGCTCCTGGATCCCTGGAAGAGTCCAAGGCCAGGTTGGACGGGGCTTGGAGCAACCTGGGCTGGTGGAAGGTGTCCCTGCCCATGGCAGGGGTGGCACTGGATGGACTTTAAGGTCCCTTCCAACTCAACCCATCCTGTCATCCTGTGAAATGACCCTTGCTAGTGGTAACTCAAGGGCTTGGGCAATTCTGACCACCATGGTGTGACTTTGCCCAGCTCAGCCGTGTGCAATGACTCACTCTCTCACCCCATCAGTGCAGAGACCACAGCAGTCCATATATGCACCCTCTTCCCATCCTAAATGAGCAAACCTTTCCACTAGCTAAAGCAGGAAGATATTTGCCAAGAAGCAGGAGCTCTTGGCGGTGCTGCCAACTCTCTGCAGAGCACAGCAACCGGAAAAACCAGCCCAGAACAGCCTCACAGGGCAAAGCTTTCCACTGCAGAGATTGGGCCCGAGATGTTCATATTTTATTACATCCATTTTTCTCCAAGAAATATTGAAATGCTCTCACTATTTGAAGGGGTGGGAAGGGGGGAGGAATAAAGCACAGGAGGTGCCTAGCTATCCCTAAGCAACCTATCAAATGAAACAATAAACTGTTAGCAGGCAGAATGGCTTTAGAAGGACCCACAGCAGTTTCAGGCTGTCAGGGGAAGAATAGGAAGGGAAATGATTCTGAAAATTATTAGCAGTACCTTAACAGCAGCCCCTTAATATCTCCCACAGTGTCTCCATCACTAGCACAGCCGAGCTGCTGCTCCATGCGAATTCCTGTCCCTGCATTTCCCTCTGCTTGGGAGGGATTTGCAGAGGATCCAGCTGAGATGAGATCTGAGTGAGATTCTGCTGCTCTTGCGAGTCTCTGTGGTGTTGGGTGGAGGTTCTCCCAGCTCTTTCCATAAGGGACTCTCCAGAATCAGAGCTCAGACGTGCCTCGGAAAAGGAACTGGCCACTGCAGCTGCATTCCTACAGTTTCTTCACTGCAGGGACTGACTTCTCCCTAATGGAGCTGCAGGGGATCAGCAGGAGACATTTACGACACCAGCACAACCCAAACCCTCTGGGGTTTGTCCAGTTGTGATTTTCCAGCCTCTTTCCCCCTGTGGTCTCACGCTGTGTAGCCCCTACAGCAATGCCACACTCCCACCAGCAGCTTTGCCTCCCTACCCATCTCATGCCACCCCTAAGCTGGCCCTGCTTTGAGCAGGGAGTGGCACTGGAGATCCCAGCCGGCCTCGTCTATTGTATGTCTCGATCTTCTGTTCATAAAGGCCCAACTCATCCTTCTCTCTGAAACCCTGGAAGTGTCCAAGGCCAGGTTGGATGGGGCTCTGAGCAACCTGGTCTAGGAGAAGGTATCCCTGCCCATGGCGGGGGGTTGGAACTGGATGTTCTTTGAGGTCCCTTCCAACCCAAGCCATTCTATGGTTCTGTGAGGCTCCAATTGCTGTTTACTTTGGTTTTAAGTCACCAGATAGCCCAGGCTTTCTTACCCAGCCTGTGGAGGATCTGCAGACACTCAGACAAGGCAGGGAGAAGGGGAAACGTGGTCTCTGCCCTGTCACTGCAGCCCAGCAAAGGCTTTCCCTGCCCCGGCTGCCACCACTTGACTTCTCATTTCTCGCAATATGTTTTTTTCTCCCACTTCTGGACAACATGGAAGGGGCTGGGAATGCGAGTGGAAAGCGGGTCACGATCCTCATTGTTCCTTGTTCCTGTGTGTGGGAGGCAAGAGAAATGAGAGAGCAGCTTCTTAGCAGCCTCTTTGGCCTCTCTATAAATCAGAGCAGCTGCAGCAGCACCGTCCAGGAAATACCCAGAGCACATTGTCATTCCCAGCTCCCTCCTGCCCTTTCTGGCAAGTTGGTGCAGGAGAAGACATTGAAGAGGGGACAGGCATTGCCTTTGGATGCTCCCAGAGCTCTCTGAGGACCATGCAGAGCCACATGCATGGGTCTGTCTGCAGGGAGGGGGACAATTAGCACATGAAACAGGGCTTGGATAGCAAGTGGGGCTTGCATCCTGGAGCAGCTCTGCTCCCAGAATCCAGGGAAAGGCATAAGGGGCTGCTGCACTATTGCTCTTCTGGTTCATTTTCCCAAGTTAAAGTAGCTCCAGCTTTCCTCTCACCCTGGAATAGGAGAGCAAAGGGAGCATGAAGAGGCACATCAGGTGTCCCTGTGAATACTTTGCCCTGTCCTGCCTGTGTAGGACACCAGAGGTTTTGGCTGTGGATGTGACAACCTTTGGGACAGTTCCCTTCACTTTCAGGGTGGGCCATGAAGCCACCACTCATTGCAGAAGGAGAAGAGCAGCTCTGCCCAACACTGTCTGCAAAAACAAATAGAGGAACAGAAAGTCGTCCCAGGTTGAAGTCACGGGTGATAAATACGTGAACACCGAGTTCTCCACCGGGTTATGAAACACCAGCAGAGCTGCTGGAAAGAGGCTCAGTGTTGCAGCACGGACTCTACGCGCTCAGCGTTGCTGCTTTACTATTAAAAACCCAGGAAGTTTGCAACATGCAACCACACTTACAAAATGTGGGAGAAGATTACATCATTGTATGTGTAAATGTCCCTGCTATTTTGGCTTTGGCAGGCCTGCACGGCAGGAACAAGTGCTCAGCTCTTGAGCAACCATGTGTGTCAGCATACAGAAAACCTTGCTGGGGATTCAACAGTGTCACGAGTATTTATAACTTTTTAAGGGTTTTTTTAATCATTTTAAGGTGACTTTTTTCTTATCTGCAGTGTCAGGCTCTGAATTTCAGGGGTTTTTAAATGCAGCCACTCCTGGTTAGCACTGTCAGGGAAGATACTCTGTGAGCTGGAGACCTTTCTTGGTTAAATATTTATCTGTCAGAAAATGCATGTAGAAGCTGGTTGAGATGATTCAGATTTGTGCCAGACTTGTCTCTGTTTCAGCTGGGGAAAAAAGAAAAAATGTATGTGTAGGGGGTGTATTTGTAGTCTTATGTTTCAAAATGTTCTACTGAAAGATGTGCTTCTTCATTTCAGTATTTCTGTCCCTCACTGGTTTTGTCTGAAATGAGAACTGAAAACAGAACATCATACACTTTATGAATGAAAGGTTTTATATGATCATAAGGAAATGGTATATTTGGGGGTGGGGAAAAACCCCATCAAAACAAACAAGCAAAAAAAAAAGTTTTAATTCTAGCATTTTAAACAAAGAATGTTTGATCTTTATCACCCTTTCATTTGAATGACTTGGGAGTGCATGAAAACCAAGATAAGGTGGTTTAGATATTTCCCTTGCTGGAGGTGGGTGTTTGTGCTTCCAACATGCAGAGCAGTTTGAGTCTTACATTTTAATATGACATATTTATGGAAAAAAAACCCCTACTTGCATCATCATGTCTTCAGCTCTAATGCAAATTTGCTTTCATATTAGTGGAAAAGGCAAATAAAACCAAGGCAGTGTAGCTCAACCCACAGAAGTCCTGACACTGGATCTGCTCCTCCACCTTGTCCATCTTTCTCCTTTCTCATGGTATAGGATCTGTCATTGTTACAGGCTCCAAGTCTGGACAAGGCTTGAATTTCTATGGAGAAAGACAAACAAACACTGACAAACCTCATTTAGGGAAGTAGTCTGTTCTTTGGTTGTTTGCTTATTTGAGAGGAAACAAACAACTCTAGCAAGTCACCAAAAAGAAAATCCTCAACAATAGCAGGAGGATTTTAATTGGGTGTTCTTCTTAGGTCTGGAGAATGCTAAATCTGCTTTTTAGCTCTGTGAGCCAGGTTTGTGATTATTTCATTATTGTTGTTTTCCTATTTGCAGTTTCAGGTGGAATCATAAAGAAATCCAATTATTATCCACGACTTCAATGCCAATACACAAAGCATTGCTACCAGGAAAATGCTACGGATTTGGATCCAAAGGCAAGGGTAGATTCACAATCTGAATATTTTAAGAGTTTTCCAGGTTTGGAAAGTTTTGAAAACATCCCATTCCTGAAATGAAACACAACAAATTCTCAGAAATAATTCTGAAACTAATATTCTAACCTAGAAACCAAACTCCTGGGCATGGCAGGAGAGTGCACAAGGCTGTGGGGGGCTTTTCCCTGGGGAACAGCCACGTGGCTCTCCAACATCTGCCCCTAAGGAAGGTCCTGTGGTGTCAGGAAATCTGGTCCTGAGTTCACCCTGTGCCAGTCACAGCAAAGCAAGACATAACCCATGTGATCTGCTCCTGGAAACTTAGAAACAGAGCTGTCCCTCTCCAGGTTCTCCTCTGAAGCCTCTTTTCTCACGCAAAAACTTGTTTTCAAGGTGGATCGTCAAAGCCACAAGTCCCATTCCTGCTCCACCAGTAACAGGGATGGACCACCCCAAACAACAGACTGAGGAGCAAGTCCCACAAGCCACGTGAGGCTGAGAGGGGACCCCAAAATGAGACAGTTGTGCCACATCTGTGCTGGCAGATGGCAGCAGATGTGGCCCAGCACCAGCAGTTCTGCCACCCTGCCTTCAAAGCCCGTGTTGGGCTACTTTGCAGTGCTTGTGGCAGCCACCTGGTCGTACCTTCTGCATTTCACAGAATCCCAGAATCATTTAGGCTGCAAAAGCCTCCCAAGATCATCGAGTCCAACCTGTGCCCGATGCCCACCTTGTCCCCCAGCCCAGAGCTCTGAGTGCCACGGCCAGTCCTGCCTTGGGCACCTCCAG
>JAWWEW010000001.1:115007127-115042583 GCA_035583185.1 Anabacerthia variegaticeps | reverse complement strand
TGGCCTTGGACATTCCCAGGGATCCAGGGGCAGCCACAGCTTCTCTGCCCAACCTGTGCCAGGGCCTGCCCACCCTCATAGGGAAGAATTTCTTCCATATATCCAATCTACACCTATTTTCGGACAGTTTGAAGCCATTCCCCCTTGTCCTGTCACTCCAGGCTCTTGGAAATAGTCTCTCCATCTCTTTTTTGGCTCCTTCAGGCACTGCAAGGCCACAATGAGGTCACCCCAAGCCTCTCTTCTCCCTGTTGAAGTATAGCCTGTCTCCAGCCCAGCCTTTTCCTCCTCACTTTCTTCCCTACCTCACTTATTGGGAGCACAGGATGAACTCCCCATAAACACTCACTCATTTTCCTTGCCACACCTCATGTCCTGCCATAAGGCTTCTCACTGTGTCATCTGCCAAAAAACTGAGGAAAAGTCCAGCTCCTGTCATGTCCTGACTGCTGCAGTGACACATCTCCTGCCAGGCTACAGCAGTGCATCTCTTGTCTCCTTGGTTTATCCCTGGGCACAGTCAGCATTTGCACAGCAAGAGGCACAACAGTGTCCCAAGTTCCCTCAGGTTCCCTGAGTGCACCAGCTGTGTCTGAAGGGGAGGTGGTTTGGAGAATCCTTCTGACCTTGTGAGTTTTGAGTCCCTGAACTCAGCCTAGATTCCTTAAAACAACAAAAAAAAGAAAGAGAGGCAGAACCATGTGCTAAAAATGCACCAAAAAAATGTCTAGAAAATGTAACTTTTATGTTAGAGAAGCTGATGAAGAATCAGCAAATCTCCGTGTCTGAAAATTAAAGCCAGATATGACTGTTTGATGGAAAATAAACACTTTTTTCTTAGTGAAGGGAATGAACCACTGGAAACAATATTTCATGTTGTGTACTGTATTCTTCACCTCTAGAAATGCCATCATCAGGACAGGAAGGGTGTTTTTTTTCAGTTGGTGTGCTCAGGTTCAGAAGAGAATCAGTTCAAGGAAAACTCAGTTCAAAGAAATCCAAGAGATGACGTGATAAGTCTGAGATCAGACTCTGTGAACAGGTTGGCCCCGTGTTCTCTTCGAGCAGGAAAGGTCCCCAGCCAGCACTGGGACTGTCTCTGAGCTTTGGCCTTTTGCAGAGTGACAGTGACACAACATCCAACCCTCCAACAGGAACTCATACATAGGGAGCAATGCAATAGAAAGTGAGGCAGAAATACCTCCTCACCCTTCCTTTTGCTGTTCTCTCCCTGCATCCAGCACAGCTTCTCCAATTCCCCTAACTTCTCTTTGCTTTGCTCACCAAGAGGAGGCTTCAGCTTGGTGTGCAATTTAATGGAGCTTTGTTTGTGCAAATGCCTGGAAAGACCTTCTATAAACTGTTCTTACCAAACATCCCAAGCAATGCCCAAACATGCAGCCGCCTCTTGGTGTTGCTCAAGACTGTTAGACGTGTCATTAAAGAGACACCGCTGCCTAATCCTCGTTCTTTCCACGCTTTGAAAAACAATGACATTTCAAGAAAAGGGGCAGGTTTTGTTTTCTGGAAGTTGTTGTGCTCTTCAGTTTCCTGTCGAGTTTCGTGACGGTCTCACCCTTAATAGGTGCAATTTGGAGGCTGCGTAACTGCGCCTGCAGCGTTGGATTTCTGTGTTTGGGGTGTGTATCACACAGTTGTGACTAGAGCAGAACCACTGGGCAGGGGAGTGCTCCTGACACTGTGCCAGGGTGAGACCACACGTGCATTAGCTCATCTTCCACACCCTGGCTGGAGACGAGAGGAGCAGCCAGAGACCTGCTGCAGGACCAGCTTAGGAACACTTGTTACAGCCAGTGGTTTGATGTGGACAGAATTTTAAGTGGGGTAATGCAAATCACTGATTAGAAACCAAAATCAGGCTTCCAGTACCTCTGGCAGTCAGTCAGCACTTGGCTCTGGTGCAAATAAGGGACTGGTGGTGGTGCATCAGGCTCCAGCTGAGCAGGTATCCCTGGGAGCTGCTGCACAACCAGTGGAGTTGCCAAGGGACAAAGGTGCTCCAGAGGATGGAAATGTATGGAAATGCCCTCCTCCAGTTCCCCACCCATCTCCATATCACCCCTGGGTGTTACTCACTCACCAGATGTGCAGGCAATCTGTGTTGCAGGTGCTGTAAGGAGCTTGCCCAGCCTAGACATTGAGTATCTGCATCATTGACCAATTCAAAAGCAGCCTCACCTGAACAGGCAATATGAAGGCAATTAAGATATCTAATCACAGATCAATCCCTCTTTCTTTCTGATAGTGAGGAGGAGAAATACCAGCAAAGGTGGCACTCCCAGGTGAGCAAAGCCACACATTCCTTCTGCTTGGGTCCATCTGGATAGGGCTGAGCAGCCAGCAGAAGCCATGACACACAGGCAGAAGTGCTCTTTGGTTTCATTCTTGCATCAGTTTTCCAAGCCTGGGGCAGCAAAACAACCAGCAGGAGCATCTGTGCTGCACTTGGAATCTGAACTGTAAGTCAGAAGGGTGCTGGATCATTCCTATCACAAGATTGAGGGCTGCAGCCAGGTAATAGGATTCTGTGTCCCATAAAAATCTACTTTTCTCAGAAATGAGCCGTGTGTGTCAACATGTCTCACTTTGAAAAAGGCACAGACAGCCACTGTGATTCATCATTCACAGACCCCCCTCGGCCAGGGATTCAAAAGGTTGACAAATCCCTCCCAATAAGGGAATAAATGATAATCAGCTGTTGTTATGAAGATTGGACACACATTTATTGCAGACACACCTGTTGGGGCCGCAAATGACACACTCCATGAGCTCTTCTAGTGGCAAAGTCATGTTGCCTTAACACAAAACTGAGAGGACAAGGAAATGAAAAAGCAGTTTGTGCATTGCGTGGTCTGTTTCATCCCAGTTAAGGATCACAAATCAGAGGGATTACCAAGTCACAAACAATTCCTACCAAGCAAAGCAAAGGCAGATTTGCCCCTGCACTGAATCTCATTTCAGAGCTTTATCACTGAAAATTGCTGCCACTATTTGAGGGAGACACTTTTGTGCCCTTCTCTCGGCTGCAGATCTGAGTTCAGATCTGTTGAAGACAAATAACAGGTCATTTCAAGTCCTGTGACTTAAAACATTGTGAAACAGGAGTATTTTTCTGTGAAATAACAGGCAAGAACTGCCTAGAAGCTGGGCCATAAATGTGATGTCTGGAGGAAAGTTATCTCTCACCAATGATTTGAACAAACATCAAGTGTGTCCAGAGGAACAAAACCCAAACCACATAAAAACTCTTTAGGAAATCAACCTTTTTCCTGTCTCCATGTCCCTCATAAGGAGTACTAATCTGCTTTTACACCCACAAGGCACACTGTTTAACCTGTGGAGGATCAGGGTGGCTTTCTTTGTCTCACTCCTTTCTCGCTGTGATATCTGAGAATAAAGAAAACCCTCCACACAAGGGACTTTTCTTTGAACCCTGCCCTGAGGTGAAACTAGGCTGTGACTCACCTCTCAGGTAGCCAGCCTCGGTGGAAGTCAAGAACATCCAAGGTGTCAACCGGGGACCAGAAAGCAAAGTCATAAAAATACCAGAGAAACACTTTTGTCATTGAACTGAAGCTAAAATCTCCCAAACTTTCCAGAATGGGCTCCCTGTGAGGCTGCTTCCCAAAAGGATCCCTGCCACGAACAAGTCCTGCTCTAGCTGGTGTCAGGCTGGAGTCCAGCTCAGCTGGATCAGCCTCTCTGCCCCTGGAAGGGCTCCTTCCACTTTCTTCCAAGCACCTCTGAGAGGCTTTGCGTGGGCACAGTGGAGGACGAAGCTGAAAGTCTTCCAAAACTGCCTAAGAGAAGAACTACTCAGTCAAGAAAAATCATTAACAAATGTCAAGCTGTGGGGAGTGCAGGCAAGAGGAAAAGCAACAATAAGAGCTAATGCTTTCACAGTTTTTTGCTGCATTTAATTTGTTTGAATTGATGTTACTGGGAGTCGCCTCCCTATAGTGAGACGTGACCTTACAGTCAGAAATGTATGATTTTAGGAAGTCAATCTTAAACAGCTCCAAAAAACAATCTGTAAAACTGAGGAACTCTAAAGAAAAAGAGGCAAACAGTTCTTCTGCAACCTTCAGTTCATTAGACTTTCATAGACCCACGCAGAAGTGAGGAAAAATGTTCCTACATTCAGTGCTTAGTGAATTCTGTTGACATGTGAATTCGGGGTAAAATGTGCAGTTTAGCTGCAGAAATTCACTGCAGATATGATACCAAACTATCATGGGGCAGAGTTGAATTCCCGGTCAGGACATCCTATTTTGCTTTTGATTAATTTCTGTTTTGTTATCACATGCTGCCCATTAAACCATAGAGTTTGCTGACTGAAGCAGGGTTTTCGTCCGAGTCATTCCAGCAGCTTGCCATAAAGCTATTTAGTAAAACCCTTGGCATTCCCAGTTGGATTATCCTGATGCCAAGAAATCCAGAAAACAGTTCAGGGACAGATTTCCAAGCCTTTCATCTCCAGGTCGCCAGTGGAACCCACATATGACCTGAGCTCCGTGGACTGCTCTCTTGCTACCATTTCAAATAATATCACTGAGAAACAATAATAAACTCTCCTTAGCAATTATTGAGGGCTGGAAAAAAAGTTGTCCCAGTCCTCCTGCTGAAGTGTTCGGATCTCAGTGTTTTGCTGGAGCAGAAGCACATTGTTTCCAGCCTAAATTACAGAAAGGCGAGTTTGTGTGCACTCATTCCTGTGCCCACGCTGACTTCCTCCAGTTGATTATTCCCTGGGGGAATGAGGAGAGTACGTGCTGCTGTCTGCACTAAATCGTCCTCTATTAGACACATGTAGAGCCAAACGGGTCCTTTCTGTGACCTCGGGGTTTGTGATTATGCAGCAGAATGATGGAGGAGTAAATCAGAAGCGCATTCCTTGAGAGTCTCCTTTGCACTCCTTCAGCAAATCCATCACGGAGATAAGTTTGGGGATATACTGGATGTGAGGAAGTGGCTGACACAGAACAGCAGCTTGGTGGTTTTTTCTTGCAGAGACCCAGGGAAACTCGTTGTTTACTAAGGGAGTCCAATAATGCCAATTATTGGCACCACACCTCACCCTCAGCACATAAAGATGCGCTCACCAACAGCTTGTTTTTCACACAGACTTGGTGAAGAACTCCTGGTGTTTCTGCTTGTCAGATGGAAATGCCCCGTTTGAGCATGGAGGGATTTTGTGATGTGATGGCTTTGAGGTGTCAGCAACACTCCAGGCAGCACCGGAGCTCTGCAAAGGGTTGCACCTCCAGAAGTCTGGGCAAATTGCTGTGGAAAGTTGGCTTAAATTCTCCAAAGGCTGCCCATCAGCTAGAGATTTAAGATACAACATTATGACCAAGTCAATGCCTTTAAGCATTATCAGGCCCCGCAGTGAGATAATTTATGCTGGTAAACTAAAGGTTTGCTTCCTGACCTAAATTTGGTGTTGCTGCCTGCACTATCCCTAAATAACTTCGGGGCATGGTTTGGCAGGTGGAGCATTTTAGGGGCTGTTCCCAAAAGCTGGTTTGCACAAAACCACCTTGTTTAGGACGGCGAGTTCACCAGCACAGACAGGGGCAGGTCTGTGCCTTGGGGTGTCAGTGCTTGGCAATGCTCCTGGTCACGTTTCATTTACCAGTGTAGGTTCAGACCGTGCTGTTCCTTTGTTAAAATAAGTTTAGAAGTGAGTTCAGTTCTTCCATCCATTTGGTGCCAGTGTGAACCACGGAGTACCCTGTGGTCTTGTAGGGAGAAGAGATAAATGTTTGTGGCAAATGAGTTGGCAAAATTAATTCCCCAAGCAAAAACTCAGTCAAGCCAGTGGGGGGAAAAAAAGTTTCTATGTTAGCTCAAAAAAACCAAAACAACATTATTTGGCACTGAAATCTAACCACCCTAGAAGGTCCTACAGTAAAGGGGAGACTTCTTTCCATGCACTCCCCCCCTCCTTTTTTAATTGAAATCACACTTTTTTCATTTAGCCACTGCAGAAGGGTGTAGGAGTGACTAAATACAAAGACTGAATCTTTCACAAAAATAATAAGCAAGCCTAACAGCCTTGATAAAATATATATATATATATATGTATGAATGCACACATATATGCATATATTTAAATATATATCACTATATTTTAAATCAAAATATTTGTATTTAAATTAAATTGTTGCATGGCTGTTCTAAATTACATTAGGATGACCACTGGAGACTGTTGGTTCATGCTCCTCTTTCACAAGCCAAAGAAGTCAGTAGGAATAGCACATGTGATAAAAATACAAACCTACAGAAGGACTGCTGGAAAGGAGGATTGGGATTTTTCAGCCCAGAGAAAAGAAGGCTCAGGGAGACCTGATTGTGACCTTCCAGTGCCTGAAGGAGCCAAGAGGAAAGATGGAGAGAGACTATTTGCAAGGGCCTGGAATGACAGGATAAGGGGAAATGGTTTCAAACTGACAGAGAGTAGGGTTATGTGGGATATTGGGATGAAATCCTTCCCTGTGAGGGTGGGCAGGCCCCGGCACAGGTTGGGCAGAGAAGCTGTGGCTGCCCCTGGATCCCTGGAAGTGTCCAAGGCCAGGTTGGACGGGGCTTGGAGCAACCTGGGCTGGTGGGAGGTGTCCCTGCCCATGGCAGGAGGTTGGAATTGGATGATCTTTAATGTCCCTTCCAACCCAGGCCATCCTCTGATTCTCTGATTCTAAATTCAGTGAGTTCTCTGGGTTAACAGCTAAGACTGAACAGACACCTGGTGCGTTTCTGAAATGCTGGCACAAAGCCTCTGACAATGCCAGTGCCATCCACCACTGTGTCTGGGCAAAGCCAGCATTCACACCCCTGAGAGCACCCTCTGAAATTCAGGATGTACCCTAAGAACACCATGAATCAGGACTAAAAGCACACACAAAAATGTACATGAAATAGAGGAGCCTAAAGTAATTTGGGAGAAGAAATCTGCTGAGATCTTAGTGGAAGGGACATTAATCCACCTGTGATTGTCTCTTATTGAAACCTGAGCCAGCTGAGGTTCAGACTGGACATTGGGAAGCATTTCCTTACTGAGAGGGTGGTCCAACACTGGGATGGGCTCCCTAGAGAGGTGGTTGATGCACCGTGTCTGTCCTTGTCTAAGAGGCATTTTGACAATGCCCTTAACAACATGATCTAACTTTTGATTAGACCTGAAGTGGTCAGGCAGTTGGACTGGATGTTCCTTGCAGCTCCTTCCAGCTGAGCTAGTCTCATCTAGTCAAATAGGACCTAAAAATTCAGTGCTGGAAATAAAGTGTGAACACCCCTACGACAGTATGTGGTCTCACAGCTAAGAAAACATTATCCCATACTGTGTGGGATTTCAGTCTGATGGTTTCACCCTAATTACAAGCAAAGCCTCAAGACCTTCAAAATTTTTGCTGAAAGTTGTCTTTTCTGTGACAATTTGATGTTTTTGTTCCTATCCTTCAAAAAATAAAGAGGCTGAGGAAAAAATTGAGTCAGGAGAGCAGTTGGAAAGGAAGGCACCCTGGGATCCAGCAGCCCCTGATCCATGGGGGAACAAAGGGACGGCTTGCTCAGAGTTTGAGCCGGGAGAGGGTCCCCTTGGCCAAAGGCATCCTGCAAACCCAGGGGAGACACGAGAGGTGCAGCCCATGTCCCTGTGCTGGAATTTGAACCCTTGTCACTCCTGTGCCCCTGCGCTGCAGCAGGGAGATAATATTTAGGACTTAATAGCTGCCAATAACCTTTTATTGTCTGCAGAGTGTTTTCAGAAGAAGCTGATCTTGAGTGGCCATAATCCTTCCGGGAAAAGCAAGCCCAATCCAGTAACTACCTTTGTTAAATCAGTCCTCAGCTCACTAGCAGGTGGTGATGGAGGAACAAGCCTTTGCAAGATGGAGCCTTTCTGGAGCACGAAACCTGCTACTTGCCCTCTAAGAATAGCATCCATCCCTCCTAGTCAGCATTCCCTGGAGACCTGAGACATGCAGAGAGCCCTGCAGGAGCAGTGTGTATATGTGTGTGTGTGTGCACGTGCAGCTCTGCCAGCCTATCTGCTCAGCCAAGCTCCAGAAGGTCCTCAAAACCTGACAAAACTTGTTACAAGCTGCTTATAAAGTCCTGGAGAATTTTTTGAAGTGGGGAAGGGGAGGCAAGAGCCCTGCAAAGACAATGACCTGTGTTAACCTCCTGCAGTGACCCATTGCTGAGAGCTGGTGTGGCCAAAAACTGACTCTTTGGGCATCAGAGGTGGTTTCCCCTCTCCTTCTGCACCCACAGCCCAGGGGCTGATCTGGCACATTTGGTGTCACCCTTGGCTCCAGCTGCTCCTCTCTGCAGTTATTCTTATCCTGCCCTGCCAGTAAATAGGATGGAAGGGCACAAAGCTGGAGAAAGCTTCTCTTGTCCCAGTGGAAACCCTCCTTGCCAGTCCAGTCCCCATACTGGGATTTCTGCCCTCTGAGAGTGTCCCTTGATAACTCCCACACAGATTATGCACCAAAAAGATGTCAGCAAGAACAAAGGTACCCAGGCAGCCCAATGAACCTGACCTTCACCTCCAGTTTTGGAGGCTGAGCCCTCCCTGGCAATATCTAGGACTGGGTTTGTGGGTAGGATGGACATTGTGAGGTCATTCCAGCCAGACTGTTCCCTCGCAGTACATTTCCCAAAACAACCAGGAGTGGGTGACTAAGTCTGTTTTGGTTTGAGGAGCACAGTTAGATACCCTGTGTCCATCCTGGAGGTCTTTCCCACTTATTGACCTTGCTCCAGGACTCTGCAACCCACTCAAACTCCTCCTCGTGTTAAAACCCAGCGGAGTTTTGTTCCCTGCAGCCAGGACTTGCTCTCTCCCACTGGTGTGATGCTGGGGAAGGAGGGAATTCTCTCTTGCTGCCAGTGCCCATGGGATGAGTGACATCCCCTGCCAGGGTAGCAGGGGACATGCAGAGGGTGGCAGCTGGAGCTACATCCCTTCACAAGGGAGCAATTCCTGAAGCAGCACCTACTTAGAGGTGCCTAAAGTAAAGGCCAAGGGTGTGTCAACTTTTACAATACTCCCTGGCTTTCATAAATCTGTTTTATGAGTCGCCTCAGAAGTGAGGCTTAGCACCTGAGGTCCTGACCTGTGAGTAAACCCAGGAGAGGGAGCAGCCTTGTCCTCAGAGAGGCTGAGGGTGGTCAGGAGCACAAAGCATGTCTGCTTCCCATTTCTCTGGCTGAGGGAGCAAAGGTTTCAGCACTGGGATGGGGAGCAGCCCTCATTCGTCACCTGAATCATAATGCTCTCACCTCAGTCTGGGCTCTTATCTCCAGCCAGTGGTGTACAGCCTGCTGGCTGCCTCTTTGAACTCTCCTCCTCGCCATCCACCTGGACACACGAGGCTGGGAGCAGGTGGAGAGAGAGGCTGGGTCATCCCTCCCAAGGCTGGAGCTGGGCAAAATGTCGTGCTGAGCAGAAGGAGTGGGATCCCTGAGCGTTTTGGGACTTCCAGGTCAAACAGCAACATTATTCATACCAATAATGTGCTGAAAGCATTGCAGAAGGCAGCACAAAGGCTGCCCAAGCTGGCATTTACCTGCTGTCAGCACCTGCGTGTTGCCTGGTGGGTGCCCCATAATGAAGCATTAACAGCTATCATTAGAGCTGTGGCTTTTCTCAGTGTTTATTTACAAGCTGGAGAAGGTTTTTAATGCAATTGGGAAGGATTGGGCAGGTTTCTGTCAGAGCTATAAAAAAAAAAATAAAAGGGTAAGAATGAGATCAGGCAACAAAAATGAACTGCTGTCAAGAAAAAAAGAGAGAGGGGGCTAAGAATTAAAACCTCCAGAACTCAAAAAGCCCCGTGCCAGGATTTCTTTCACCCTGGTGAGACAGGCTCTGTGTGGGTGCAGCTCCTGGCCAGGTGCCTGGCAGCGTAGGAGGTGTGCTCTGTACCAGGGTTCAGGGCTGCCAGAGGAGCCGTGTCACCTGCACGGGGAACTTTGTCCTTTCAGCCACAAACTGCTCCTCTGGTGTCCTGGCTGAGCCCTTGTGAAGCAAAAGCAGGGATGGTGCCAGCACAGCTTGCCCTGACACAGAAGCGATGCCAGCCTGCATTGGAGGTGGGGGACAGACGTGCCCCAGGGCACACAGGAGGGCTCAGAGGCAGGAAAAAGTGGCTGCACAAGTGGGCAGAGGAGAAGCACTAACTCTGGGAGTAAAGTCCAGAGGGATTTGCATCCAGCATAGCGACACCAGTGCTGAATACACAAGGGCCAGACACAAGCGGTGGTAACCGTGGCCAGAGCTGGTGGGACAGGAGCCAGCACAGCTCCAAGCCCTGTTTGCCTGTCCAGCTGCTCAGATTCACACAGTGACCCCCCTGGCTCTCAGTCTGGGCTTCTCTGGCTGGAAGCAAGGCTGCAGCCCAGGCAGGGCCAGCCAAGAGCTCCCCAAAGCCTCCAAGTTTCTGCCTGGTGCATTTCATACCGTGCACGCTGCTGTTGCAACACCAGCAGGGCACAGCACCCAGGGTTTGTCCGGGGAAGAAACACCCTGTCACTTCTGTCACAAAGAAAACCGAGCTACGACGCCGCTGGCCATGCCAAGGAATACAGAAATCCCATCTACGCCTTCCCTGGATGTGCAGGAGGTGAAACTGTGACCTAACACGCTCTGCACGTGTCATGCAGGCTGTGTCCTTTGCTTCACTTATCTCCTGTGATTCATTTCCCCCCAAGGGGCTTGGGGAAATGCTCCCTGCTCTCCACACATCACCAAAGCAAAGTGCTCTCCACCAGACCCAACACAGCATTTCCAGCTGCCCAAGGGATCGATGTGTGGGACATCCTGGACCAGGCTATGCAAATCAGATACAATGGGGTCATCAAACCCCTTATCCACACGTGGGAAGGCACTGGAAAGGGAAGAAGTTTAACCTCCCTGAAGCTGTGTGAGATCACTCATCAAAGAGATATAGAAGCATAAAACAGTTTGGGTTGGAAGGGACCTTATAGATCCTGCCCATGGCTGGGTGTTGGAACTAAATGATCTTTAGGGTCTCTTCCAACCCAAACCATTCTATGATTCTGTGAAGCTTGGACTTGAGGGGGGCCCTCAGAAACATCTCAAACCTTTCTCCCTTCAAACTGGAAAAGAAATAGAAGTCACCAATCTCTTATTCTTGTCCTGAACTATTCTTAAATTCTTAGAAAGTGTGTCACAGCACAGGAAGACAAAAATCCTTGATAACTTTGGGTCTCTGTGGAGTGCTGCTGTCCTGATGAACACAAAAAGAGGTCCTGGGAGGTGTTGCAGTTGAGGGATGTCTTCAAGTGACATGTGGCTAAATTGTCAGGCTTGTTACCTTGATCTTTGTATATAATTTTTTAAAAATCTTCTAAAAATAGGCCCTGGAAAGAAAAATGCCTGCTCCTGGAGACTCTGCAGACAGCAAGAGTTATCCTTGCAGCCAGGTGTGTAGCTCCTAAGGGACACTGCATTATACACCTGTATCTTTTGAAAGGGAGCTGAAAATACATTGGGAAGGTCTTCACTCAGGGTGTATTGCCACTAGGGAAAAATAGCTGTTTGTCCAGTTTCTTCTCCCACATTCCCAGGAGTGGGCTATATGCGGGATTTCAATCTTTGCAGTTTTAAAATTCCAGCCATCTCCTTCTGCTACAACCCGGTGCTGAGTCCCCAAGTCCTTAAGCTGCAGATCATGGTCCTGATTTTCAAACACGTTTGTTAAAGTCCAAGGCAAGCCTGACATCTTCCTTTAGCTGCTGCAAGGAGCTTAACAAAAAGAACCCATTCAAAAAATAAAATTAAAAGGGCTGGTCTCCAAACCTGCAGTGCTAAAATGGTTTGCCAACACTTTTCAGCTGCCTCCCTGGGAACATTTAATGGCAGTTTTCTTTGCTCTGCATGCATGGATAATATATAATCCTTGTGCCACCACTTGCTTTGAGTGTTCTTCATGACTGGAGGCATTTTTTTTTTCCCCCTTCTTGCTTTTGATCTCACCGAGACTGTTATTCCTGTAGTAACGAAGCTATTTGTCCTTTTAAGTAAGCATGTGGCAATCCACAAAATCCATGATTCATAATGAAATTGGCTTCAGTCTGCAGGAGTTTAATGGTTGTCTCAGCCCAGTACAACTGGCAATTCTGGCACAGAGCTCTGCAACCCCTCCTTGAAGTAATAACGTCTGAAGTGTTGGACAAACTGGGTAGTTGATGATAACCAGCATAAAAGATGATATATAGCATAGCTGTGGGTAAATTAGTGTGCTTTAATTTCAGCTTGTGCAACCCTCTTTAGCAGCAGTCGTTGTTTTGACTGTGTTAGTTGTAAAGTTAATATTACAATTGGACTTGACTCTTAAAGAACAGCTTTTAAGACCACCAGCCATGCCGTGCACTCAATTAGACCAAGGCATAAGGAAAAAAGCAGTGTATTTATGGTGATCCCCTTCAATTACAGGACAAAAGGTGTTCACACTTATGCTGCAAGGGGAGCTGTGAGATTTTTAAACCATTGCTCGTTTTCTAACATGTTACGTATGTTTCTCTTGTATTATACACTTGCTATTGCAATATCTTTAAATGAAAAGTCAGGGAAGATGTGCCAGCACTGCAGTCCACAAAAGTTAGCCTGATTCCCTTTGGGGCAAACACAATCCCTTCATCATGCACAACCTTAAATGCACTTGCTGTGCTCCCAGCCCTGTTAAAATGCACATTTCAAGTGCCATTAGTCCCAGAGGTTTTCCTGAACCTGCCCTGCACTGAAGCCACCTGCTCACCCTAATCTGCAACCAGGAACCTGTCCCCTGGCTCAGAAACAGCTGCATACCATGGTTTATAAATTATAGATGCTTGAGACATTCTTTTTACTCCTATGAGGAAAGAAATAGTCTGTTTCTAGCTGTTACTGAGTATATACAGCTTGCTGGGTCTGGTGAGTGAAGCTGAGCCAGTCCTTTGTTTCCTTTGATCCATTAAAGTCTGGGCCCATTTCCTTCTCTCTGAGCAACATCACAAGCAGCAGCGTTCAAAGCAATGTTTGTTTTCTCACCCCTTGTTTATGCTTTGGCTTTCTCAAGGATGTTCCTGTTGGTTTGAAATTTCCCAGGATTAATTTTAGCTCACAAGTGATTTTTTTTTATTTTTTTTTTCTTGGAAAGCCATAACCAGCCAGTGGCTGAACGAGTGCTCTTGGCACTCTAAGAATGGACACTGTGTGCCTTTAAAAAGAAAAAAAAATGACAAGTGGCCTTTGTGCTTCAGCTGCTCCAGAAGAAAAAATAGTCTGACCTTAAATAAGCTCGTGCAAAAATCAAAAAAGACCAGCCAGGATAGTTAGAGAGACACTTGTGAGGAAGAGGAGGAAGAGTGTGAGCATTGAAAATATCCTTAAACAAAATGTTTCAGATTTTGAGTGCTTCTCTACATTTTTCACAGACCCATCTAAAGATGGAGAGAGGAAAACGTGTCCAGCACACCACAAACCCAGGTCTTCTTGTGGTGATCCTTGTAGTCAGCTTGGCTCAGAGGTAAAAATGACCATATGCCTCCCCTTGAGGCTTTGAAAACACCCCTAAAATCTGTGAGCAAATCCAAAGATTTACCCAGATTCTGCTGGTTTTGGCATTTTCAGCTTCCTGCAAGACACCTTTCATGTGAGCAGTGCTGACTGGCCCGTGCCCATTCCAGACCCAGCCCTTGTTGTTGTTGCCCATTTCAAATCCACCACCTAAACTGGAGAGAAACATTAAAGCTTCCAGGAGGTACCAGGAGCACCCCAGGTCTGGCTGGCCCAGCCAGGGTGAGTTACAACCCACAGCACCACATGGGTGATGTTTTCCTTTCAGCCTCGCTGTGCAGTGTGAAGGTTTTCTCCCCTCCACTGATTTTTTGGGATGGAATTCCCTTTCTCCTCCTTGGGCACCTTCACCTGGAGAGCAGAACTCGAAGCAAATCTCCACCTTTTGGGTAGCCAATGACGGTGGGTTTTAGATCATCATCATTTTGATTTTTTTTTTTTTTTAAATCATCTTGGTGCCTCCTCTGGGCTCTCTCCAGCAGCTCCAGGTCCTTCCTCTGCTGAGGACCCCAGAACTGGAGGCAGCTCTGCAGGTGGGGTCTCACCTGAAGGGGCAGAGGGGCACAATCCCCCACCAACCTGCTGGCCACTCTTCTCCCACCCTTTCACTCACAGAACGGCAGGAACCAGAAGACTTGGATGGTGCAGCATCAATGCTCCAGCCTCCACATCCCTTCCTCACAAGGAAGCATGGTGAAAAAAATTACAAAGGGAAACTGCATTGCCTTTTCCAGGTGATTTCCACTATTTTCCCATGAAACCCTGGGGTTCCTGCCTTTTCCCTAATCTCAGACCCTGTGGGGGCACCTGGACCACAACCCAAGGAGAAGATGTCCCTACTGAGGTGTCACTGGCTCCCCTCCACCCCTGCGTGGCAGAGGGGAGTGATCCCACTTGTGCAGCTCCCTGAGTGGTAACCAGAGCCTTTAATTTTCAAAGATTATATATTTCAGGCATCTCCAAGAGGGAAGGAAGTTCGCTCTTCCTCCTGGAGCTCCACCCAGAAGCAGTTTATCTCCATCCAGATAGGTCTGAAGAGCCACTTGAGCCATTTGTAAATGTGAGCAGATCAGATAAAGGCGATTTAAAGCAGAAGAGAGGGCAGAAGAATTGCCTCAGCCCAGTGCCATGGCACGGGGTGAGAAAGGTCTTCTGTGCTGCTGCATCTTTTGGAGATCTTTCAAAATACACTCCCAGCAAATGCTATTCAAAAATCCGGGCTAAGCAGATGATGCTGATACAACAAATATGTTATGACATAGCTTTTTTTTTTCATTTACTTAGGAACATAAATAGCTTTGTTAATTGCCATTCCTTTCAAAACGTTGGAAGATGTAAACAGTGCCTGCCAGAAGAGTGGGGAAATATGTCTGGATTTCTGTGGTGACAAGGGAGACCACTTAGAAAGGGCTCCACAGTGGAAAATTATCAGAATTGACTTTTATTTTTTTACAGCTTGATCTTGTCGTGAGTTCTCAGGCCCATGAAATGCACCATAAAGCCCCAGGTCCTAGAATTATGAGGAAGCAGAAGAATGTAAAATTTTGTTTAAAACAAAAGGAGAGTACAGGGGAAAGGGAAAGAAATTTTTTTCTCTGGAGCTGATGTGGCCCAGTGGCACGCAGAGGCTCAGGGAAGAAAAGTGCCCAAAGAAAACTGCAGCTCTGCCTGATTTCAAATTGTCACAGCTCTCTGGGGCCAGCTGATGGTGACACACAAGGACCACATGCACCAGAGACTATGTCCTTCCAGCCATGGAAGGCTTAGGTGGGGCTCAGATAGAAGGATCCCAGCCCCTTCCCACAGGCCAACAGCATTGAAGGGGACAGATGAAGGAGGGCAGGGGATGGGGTGGTCACCAGGGGACAGTCCAGGGGCATGGGCTGGTCTCAAACCTGCCAGCAGCAGTGGCAGGAGGTGGGTGACCAGCACCCCTGGCTGGGGATGGGGTGGGGATTTCAGGAGTGGAAGTCCCATGCCCCACAGGTACTGCTGGGGATGGGGTGGGGATTTCAGGAAGGGATGTCCCATGCCCCACAGGTACTGCTAGGGAGGTCCCCACCTGGATCTGAAGCTCCTTAAACGCTGGTGCAAAAGGAGAAGCCAAGTTGGCATCACCCTAGTTCTGCCATGAGGAGAATTCTGCACATTTAACACCAGGGTCACACCACAGGGTCCTGCTCTGGCTGCAGGGGGAGGTTGACCAGGGGACTTCAGAAGTCCCTTCCAGCCTAAATGACCACACACCCCCATGAGCCCTCCCAAGGTCTCATAATTTCTTCTGCAGCAAGAGAGAGGTCCATGCACACCCCACAGAGACACGCCACTGCCTTCCTTGCCAGGTTAGCACAGGTTCTTCCATGCCAAACCCACAACCCTTTCCCGCTGGGTATGGATCTCGAGCCTCTGAAATGGAACCTGCAGTCCTGGGATGTTCCCAATGAAGAGAAGCCTCCCAGGGCTCTCTGGATTTTTGCCTCATTAGGATGACTTTATTCATCCCCGTTCACGGGCAAGGCTGCTACTGCAATCCTTGGGAATTGCACACAACACCCCTCACAGAGATGTATTTTTCCCTCTGGATGGACACGTTGTCACGTCTGCCCAAGTGACATGTTTGGTGTGTGAGTCAGCACCGAAGGCAGAGGTCACCTCCAGAGCGTGGAGCAGCAAGTCCTCACCTATCTCCATCACCTGTTCTTCCTGTAGTCTCACAGCTCCACCTCCTCCTCCTATTGCCATCACCTCCCATGTACAAACAGGCACCACCAGCAGCACAGCTGTGATCTCACTAACTCTAACCTCGGTGACCCTGTTGCCAACCCCTGAATGTTCACTTCTCTCTGGGTTTTGGGGTTTTTTTGCTTTTATTTTTCTCTTGTTTTCCACATTAAATGAATTCAAACTTTCTGCAATCAGTGAAGAATCTGGAGTTGATGTTTTGACACATGAATGTCAGCACAGTGGTTGCCCAGAGATGTCACAGACTGCCAGTCCCTTGGAGATGTTCAAGGCCAGGCTGGATGGGACTCTGAGCAACCTGGGCAAGTGGGAAGTGTCCCTGCCCATGGCAGGGGGTTGGAAGAAAATGATCTTTAAGGTCTCTTCCAACCCAAATCAGTCCATGATTCTATGATTCTAAGTCTCACTGAATTTTTCACAGCCTGAAAAAAATATGTTCTGTCATTAATCTGTGCCTCACCCCTGCCAAATGAAGAAGTGGAGAACAAATGGAGTTTCTAATTTGTCAACATGAAGTTTACCCACTTTTCCTTGACTTTGAAATTTGAAAAACACCCTGATTTACAACACAAAAAAATTTTTCCAGGGAAAAGTTGCCAAAATCTGAATTTCTGAGAGGAGGGGACACTCTGGGTGGAGCTCCTCCCTCTGTCACTCACAACAGGGAGTTCTGGCAGGGGTGTGTTTCTCCTATCACTGCCATCTCAGACATTTCAGGTCTTGCACAACCCACTGCCCTTTAGCCAAAGCCCTTTTTTGTGCTTCTCTCACCCACCTTGTGTTTCTCCCCCTGCATTTTGGAGTCACCCTTACTAAAATCATTTTTCTTTCCACATTTCCTGGGGTTTTAGGTGTATCTCTCCATAGTGCTATGTTGGAATTATTATTATCCCTTACTTGATTACCACCATAGCTGAAAATCCCTATCCCATCTTACTGTTTTAAACTTGAGCTATTGCTTTATTTTTGTGATCCTACACTACTTCTGGCAAACCCTCAAGGAATCCAAATGATTAGGGGTAACAAAATGTGTGGCTCATTTTTGTCAATTCTCTTCCTCTTTTGTTTGATCTTCTAGAGGAGATGAAGAGAAGCATTAGCTATGAAAAGCAGCTGCTGCTTAGTCACAGGTGTGTACAGGGTTTGTGCTACAGTTTGAACCCAAACCAATCATGCTGGTCCTCTGGATGGATCACAACTGACAAAAACTGAGTTTTATGGCAGGGTGAGTAAAGGTACCAAGTCATCTAATGAATAAACAAATACACCTTGGAATTCCACCGAAGGGGATTTTCTAAGGAAAAATGCCTTTCCTGAGTCACATTCTGATCTCACTAATACAGCCCCTGAAGACAAATAAGAAGCAGGAAATCTGATCTTTCTGACAGCAGGTGCCGTGGATAGTGCTGGAAAAGTGACCCCCACAGAAACACATTTCAGTGTTGCTGTAGTAAAATTATCTTTTAATACTAAAAGGGATAGATCCTGGAGTCAGCAAAACATTGTCCCAGCTAAACCTGATAAGGGAGATTTGGCAGATGCTTTTTAATGCTATTTCACAGGCATTCCTGACCACTGCTGGTATGAGTTGTGTGACCAATGCATCAAACTCGCAATGGGTTGGAGCAATCTTGCTCTAGGAGGACGTGGTCTCCTTCCATTGCCTTTGAACTGAGCCTGGGGGAGTAGATGAGCTGGAGACACATCTGAATTCCCCTTCTTGTCCAAAACCAGGTGATCCTAAAGGCACTGGAACACGTTACCCAGACAAACTGTGTATATCCCACCTCTAGCAGTGTTCAAGGACAGGTTGGACCTGGTCTAGGGGAAGGTGTCCCTGCCCATGGCAGAGGGTTGGGACAGGATGATCTTTAAGGTCCCTTCCAACCCAAACCATTCTGTGATTCTGGAGGAAAAGGCTTGAATGCACAAGCTGTTGCTTTAGGTACTTTTATTTCTCTGCTAGTCACATATTTGCACATTTTAAGAAGGCACAACTGAAGTCAAGCTCTGTTGTTCTTTGACTGCAGAGCCAGCAGGCACCAAACCCAGCCTGAAGTTCTCCTCTTTGTAGAGTAAATATTTTTGGCATATGGAAAGAAAGGCTGCCAAGCGAGGGGAGCATTAGCTGAACTGCCTCCCTGAATGGGGCTGACAAAATACCTCCAGGTCCCTCATTCCTCACCTCCTGGGGCTGGCTCTGGCAGCCTCCACTTGCCAGAGCAATCCTGGAGCCAAGGAAACCACGTGCCCAGGGTAAGGTGAGCCCAAGGTTGGCTCCCTCAGCCAGAGAGAGGGGACACGGTGCCAACTCCACTCACACAATTATCTGGCCCAGGTTTTGAAACCTCTGCTCAACAGCGATGATTCAGCAGCTGATTGCTGTGCATTTACTGGAAACGGCTCCTCGTCACTCCAAAGGAAAAACAACTGGAAAAAGCCTCTTTCACTCAATTTTACAGTAGACAAGACCACCACGGTCCATTGCAAGCTTACAAAAAAAAATAAAATAAAATAAAAAGGCATGGATTGAAAAGCTCCAAAATCAAAACATTTTTTTTACTTTCAAGAACCATTTAATTTTCATGTTAACACAGCGTTCCTTTTATTTGCTTTCTGTTTTGCTGGCCTTCTGGGTATGCATTTCCCATTTTTCTCTGATCTCATGAGGACCAGAAACTTCACTGTACGTACAACCCACCCCCACACAGACACATAAACAGAGAAAATTTCTTTCTAAAATTGGGAACTGAGCACTAGAGTAGGAAAAAAAAAATACACTTTTGCAAGATCCAAGAGACTTCACAAGGGTTCGTGTTGTACCTGCATCCCAGCCAGCTTGTCATGGGCCAACCTGAGCCCCTCCTGAGCAAAAAGCACAACTGGATGGCACCTGTGGAAACAATCTTTAACTGGAGCTGCCACACACCTACCACAGGAATATATGGAAAGTCCAGTCCCAAGCTTGACTAAGTCAATGGCCACTCTGTAATTTCAAATGGTCACATCCCTGGAACTGCTGCTTCAACAAGCAGTGTCTAGTCCTGGAAACACCACACTGTAGAAAAGTGGCTTGATCTGGTACCTTCACCTCCCTGTTTGGATTCATCCCCTGCCCACTGAAAGACTGACACCTGCCAGGGAAGTCTGCCCACAACCTGGGACACAGTTGGCTTTTTGGGGACTTAACCAGTGCTTAGGAGCCCAGGGTGTCACAGGAATACAAGACAGGTTTCAGTGGTGGACCTCCATCATTCAGTGTCACTGCAGTAAACTTCAAAGGTACACAGAGCCCATTTGGTAACTCAGAAACCAAAGGATGGGTAACATTTAGCAAAAAACCTGTGGCTTCAAGTCTTTCCAGCCAGGTCATCTGAGATACAAACCTCTTTCACAGTAGCTGGGAAAACTTACACCAGCTATCCCAGCCTCATCCATTCTCGCTCTGCCACCAGCACAGGGATGTCCTGAGCCTTCCCTGGGGGGTGACACAATTCCAAGAAGGGACAATTCACCATAGCTGTTTGAAATCCACATTAATCTCACTTCCAGGGCAAGTATCTTGTTGCTTGGCTTGGTTTGGCAATCCTCCCCTCCCAGACCTAAGTATGGTGCTTACACTTACATAGCAAACTAAAGACTGTGCTGCTCATCACAACATCCTGTTCAACACACTGAGTGGTACCAGCGGCTTCATCACCTTGGACATCCCATCGGTGCTGCCCACGAGTAAAGGGTGGACAGGGATTGCAACACTATTCCACAGCAAGCACGTGCCTAAAAAACCTTCCACTGCACTGGGGTGTCCATAGAACCTGCCTCACTCGGTGACACTTAAGGCCACATCCTGCTACAGGCGGTGTAAGGTGTTTTTATCAGATGTGTAATGGCTGCTAATGAAGAATTAACCAGTGGGAGTTGCACCAAACCATCCCACTTATGTGATATCATCTCTGCAAAGGGAGGCAGCCCCGAGTTACGCTGAGCTCACTCACACAGCCACTCTCAGCCTGTGGCTTTCGGTCCCTTGGTGTGCTTACACAGTCACCAAGATATCAGGACACATAATTCTCCTCAGCTGACTCCTTCCAGGCTCAGTTTTCCATGGTACAGTTTGTGGAGGCAGGTGAACAAGCCTAGGAATACAACCCTCTGAAGGTGTAGCATCTCCAGGGGTTCATTTATAGGTCTCACAACTTCAAACCTATCCCTGGTTACTGGAACATTATTCACACATTCATGAAAAGAAAGTTCAATCATAAAAAAAACTAATGAAAGAAAGGTTAATTCATGTACATATAACATGTATATATAACATGCATATATAACATGCATATATAACATGTGTATATATAGCATGTATATATAACAAATATTTGGGGTTTTGCCTAAAGCCTGAGATACTGACACATATTCAATAAGTGCAATAACAACAGTGATTTGTGCCTGAATCCTCACCTGCTTTTTACATACTTTCCCCAGTGTCCTCACAACTGCTGAACTCTCTGGCCAGGTGTGTCCCATACTCCTATAAACTTCATGAAATTGGCCAGGTATTCTTAAAAATACCTGACTTCTAATAGTAGGGCAGGGGAGAGTGCTCTGGGGCTCTCCTTTGTGTTTTGGGGCCTGGCCTCTTGCTAATGGCTCCAATAGTCCTCTTTTCACCTCTGATATCCACCCAGAGGGAAAATCTGGGAATCTTGTCCTAGCAAGTATGGAATCAGCTGAAGTGATGGTGGCACAGGTCAAAGAAGGATGCAATGTGTGATGAGGAGGGAGGGTGTCTGATCAGAACAAATAATTCCATAAATCCATTTCCTTCTGGGGCTGGTGCCCCTGCATTGCCACTGCTGAGCCCCAAGGTTGAGGTTGAATTCTCCTTCCCCAGAGATACACACCTGCCTCCTTGCTCATCCCTACAATTTAACCTGGCAAAATGCTCTCTCCACTTCACCTCTCTTCATCCATAAACCTCATCCTTCCAGCCCACCACCTCTCCTCGCTGCTGGTTTAACCTCCTTCTCCAGGAGCCCAGTTTCCACACAAGCAGATGACCACTATCCTCCTCCCTGCACCAAACAACCCTGGGCAAAACAAAATTAACTGCTGTCTACCTCAAATATGGTCTTTTTCATTCCCAGTTCGCTTGTCCCTCTGCACCTCTGGAGGTCAGTCCCAAGTGCTTTAGGTTCAAGGAACCTCTGGAGCTCCAGCAACTTAATTCAGATCTTAGTCCCAGCTGCTGCCTCACTCCTATCTCATGTGGTTTTGTCTGGGATATATCTCACCTAAATAATTTCATCATTTAAGAAGGTTCTAGTCTGTGCTTGACCACCCAAAATTCTCCTTAAAATCAATAGATAGCTGTCCATCACTGGAAGGATGCCCAGACCCCTGAGGTGCCCATTTCTCCCTGTGCTTGGCAGGAGGAGCTTGGTGTGGGCAGCTCACTTGGTGTGAAAGGAAATTAAACAGACCTGGGACACTCCTCTCCTCAAAAAATCATCTCTTGCCACCATCTCCCCAGATCTCTGGATGTCACATCTGCTGGACCTGTGTCCGAAGTCAACTCTTCTGTCTCGTCGCTACCTTGCAATTTCTTTCCCCTCTTATCCTAATTTTCTTGCCTTGTTCATCCCAGCTTGTAATTACATTACTCACGGTAGGTCAAGCAGATGTGATGTCATAGGGTTGGTAAAAACTCTGGCCAAATTTACCCCTTGCTAAGCCAGTAGGGTCTGATTTTTGGCCCCAACCCCATGAGCAGGCACATACTTGTTTAATTGCATCCCTGAGTGGTGGTTCTGCTCCCTGCACTGGGACCATGCCCATGTGTGAAGGGAAACACGTGCCCACAAGCTCAGGGCCCCAGAAAGGGAAGGGGATGGTTAGACTGGCTTCAGCTCTGGGTGGTTTTGGAGATCTGCACATCCCACAGCAGGCTCTGCTGTCAGAAACAGGGAAAACAGGAAAATATGTAAGATTTTAGGGCCCCAAATCCTGGGGAAGCTCAGGGGACCATCCCTCAAAATGAGAGAGAGCACAGCTGTAAAATGAAAAACCTTCTAGGGGAAGGTGTCCCTGCCCATGGCAGGGGATTGGAATGAGATGGTCTTTCAAGTCCCTTCCAACCCAAACCATTCCATGATTCTGTGAAAATCCAGCAACCATTTGTCTCCTGGTCTTTTCCTGGTGCTCAAGTGGCCCGTGCCAGGCAGGGATCAAGATAAAAATAAATGCCAGCGTGTGTACCTGCATATTAACATTCATCCATCACCACAGTTATTAGCCAGGACTGAGCTGGAACATTTTATAGCATTTAGGGCACACTTTCCTCTGACTTAACAGTATCTCCTGTGAACTGATTCACTCAGCTACGAACTATTACAATCAACTGTGTAGGCAGGGAACAAAATGTTGACACATAAACCATCAGGACACTGAAACAGGGTTAAAAACTGCTTAATACAGATGTCTGCTTCAGGTGCTGCAGCATCCCTGAGACCTGAGACAGCTGAGTGAGGTTTAAGTGAGAGCCAGAGCATCTGATAAAACCCTTCCCTTCTCACAGAACACTTTTCCTCATTCCATAGAAGGGATCCTCCTATTTCCACAAAGAGTTTCAAAGATTTTCGCTTTTGCAGGAATTCAGTCTGTTGAAATGAGAGAAAGATCTCCCTCAGGTGAAATGAGCCTTGGAGCAAGCCCCAGGAGAAGGGATTTTTGTGGGCCATTTTTTTGATCCTTTCCTACAAGAATAACAAAAACAAAAAGCAAGAATAACACACCAGAGATGATATTTCCCCATTACAATGCTCCTGGAAAAGGACCTGACATTTTTATTTTAGGACAAAGATTCAGAAGTTCTCCAGCAGGTAACAATGACTTTTTCATGAAAAATCTCATCAAATTCAGATATGCCCAACTTTTCCTTTTTTTTCTTGGACACTTTTTTGTTTTTAACTGAAGTAAAGCCATGAATGCATGCCAGCCCTTTATCCTTCCCCAAAAAGGGGAGAAACTTAGTCAGGATACATCCATCATTTCCAATTCTTCCAACAGCCTGAAAACATCAACAAAAAGGCCCAGTCTAATGAAAAATAAAATAAAATAAAATAAAAAAAGAGCAACTTTATTTGGAAAAAAATAGTAAGTAAAACAAGTTTCCATATGTTTACCATAAAAATAACCTAGACTCCACCTTGGGGTGTATAAAAATACAGGCTGCAGATTGTGTATTTTGGCATTAGTTAAAAAATGCCTTTGTAAACATGCCCTATTAAAATTTAACTGCAGCTTTTATCATTTACTCAAGTAACATATGAAAGGGCTTGAACACTTATCACAGAAGTAGTTGTTTTATCAGGGCTTAGTAATAGCAGTGATGGATTGTGCAATTTGCAGGGCATGCCTGGTTTACAATTGCAGATGTGCTGGTAAGTGCTATCATATACATCTGTAAAGTCTCCTTTCAAGTGTGTCCAGAAACATTAACACCTATTAAAAAGAAAGAAAGAAAAACAAAATAGGTTATAGGAGCAGCAGATTTTTCAATCCTGTAGATAAGAACTTAACACAAGAGGGTTGGGTCCAGATTTTTGGCCACGCAGGCGGGTGCTTTTAGTGGTTACTGAGACGAAATTAGGACAAATTCCTTTAAATAGCTCTAGGCTGAGATTGGGCACCACTTTTTGGACACAGTTTTTACAGTATCAAACCAAATGTCGTGAAGAGTTCATGCAACTCATCGAGCTATCACGTCTGGGTCCTTCCCCTTCAGTTTGGATTTTAATGAGCCAGAGACTCTTGATCTTCTTAAGAAGTTACTTAAATGACTCACTGAATTCTGCATTACCCCAGAAACCTCCTGGCTAAGCAAAACAAGCCACCCACAGGCCTGTGGCAAATCCTTGGCACCCCTCAGTGCCAGTGACAACCCAAGGCAACCAGCAGTAGGACAAGAGGGCACAGGCTTGAGCTCTGCCAGGAGAGGTTTAGGTTGGATATTAGGAAGAAATTCTTTACAGAGAGGGTAATCAGGTATTAGAATGGCCTGACCAGAGAGGTGGTGGGTTCACCATCCCTGGAGGTTTTTAAGATGAGGCTGGATGTGGCACTCAGTGCCATGATCTGGTCATCCAAGTAGTGTTGGATTAAAGGCAGGACTTGGTCTTGGAGGTCTCTTCCAACCCAGCTGATTCTCTGATTCTGTGTTTCTCTGATCCTTTGGTTCTAAAACCATGCAGGAACAGCAACAAGCTCACCTGGACCCTGCATTTCTACAAGAAACTCCTTCAGCAGACTTTTTCTAAGCCTCACAAAGTAGTCCCTGTTTCTCCTACAAAAAGAGGGAGAGTTTAAATGGAAGAGTTACGTTAAACCATCCAAGCTGAGCAACTCCCCAGTTGCTCCACCAAAGCATCAAGGGCTGTCTGAACCCCACACGCCACTGCTGCATCCCGGGTTTGATGAACACCCAGGTAACAAGGCTGGTGTGTGAGCAACACCTTGCAATGGCAGGAGGTGCAAACACCCACACGTGGTGTGGGCAGGAGGTGTCACACCACGCAGTCACCCCACAGCAGCAGCAGCAGCAGTGGGGATTTGCATAGGAACGAGACACCAAAGGGTACAGGCGCTCAGGGGTTTCCTCCGTCAGCTTTTCGGAGGCTGCACTGCTGTGGTCAAAAAGGGGGCTGTTATTTATTTTGCAAATGGAAGGCCTTCTGCATCTTGACTATATTGCCTGGAAATTCCGCATAGGGAAGCCCACGGGTCGAAGTAAAAACAATAAATGCCTTTTTGTGCTGGCAAGTGGAAAAGCTTTCATCATCACAACAGAGGAGAAGATCTGCAGGTGGACAGCACAAAGCCTCCTTTGAGTTGAGGGGCAAAGACAGTTGCTCAATAAACACTCCACTGTTTATTTATTTCTTTTTTTTTTCTGACTGTCTGTGATTGGCAATTCAAAGGATTATATTCAGCACAGTTTAGCCTTAGTAAAACACATATTCCAAGACATGCCCCCATCGCCAAACGTTACAGTCCATTTCACCAGACTTGAATACATCACTGCTGTTGTTGCTTCTGTCACAGGAAAAATATCCTGGATGCAGGACAGAGTTTGATTTTGTAGCAAAGTAGATACTGGCAGTGTATGGATTAACTAATAATCTCCTTTTACACAAGGAAAAGTTTGCTTTGATGGAGGATGGAAAATACAAGTAAGATATTTCATCTTTTTTCTTTCCCATGTGCCGGGCACACGTGCTAACAATATCCCCCAGCCATTCATCACACATTCAGTGTGCTGTGCCTTAACCCCCTGGAAGAAGGTTGCTCCTTGTGCCAAGCTGGGAATATGTATCCTACCAAGCTGTGCTCCAGAACAGTGTGTTTGGATTTTATTTTTTTCTTGGAGCAGGTTGGAGACTGGAAAAACAGGGCATCGTGTTCAGGCCAGATTATTTTTGGAGGTAATTTATGTGCAAATGGGTTCGAACTGAAAGGGGGGAATTTTAGGTTAGATATCCAGGAGAAATTGTTCCCTGGGAGGGTGGGCAGGCCCTGGCACAGCTTGGGCAGAGAAGCTGTGGCTGCCCCTGGATCCCTGGAAGTGTCCAAGGCCAGGTTGGACGGGTCTTGGAGCACCCTGGGCTGGTGGAAGGTGTCCCTGCCCATGGCAGGGGGTGGGAGCTGCAGGATTTTTAAGGTCCCTTCCAACCCAAAGCTCTCTATGATTCCATGGGAAGGAATATCCAGCAGGAGATGCTGCTGGAAAGCATTCAAGTGACATTTCTCAGCTCTCTGATTACAGGAGAGTTTCTCCAGTCACCAGACCGATAGCAGAGTGTCCCCTCAAGGCCACCTGGGGAAAGCTGTGCACACGTGTCCAGAAACAGTGTTTGCATTTCAACATCTGCTCTGCTTTATCAGTGCATTTTACAGCCACTGCTGGGAACTGAATTATATTGTTGCTTCTCTGAACTCCAAGCCTGTTGCCTTGCATAAAAAAAAAAAAAGGCAAAAATAAAAGCAAAAGAAAAAAAAGCAAGGCCAGGCAGATTGAAGAGGGGGCATGGGGTGAGCATGACTGACAGCCTGTGGCCACTCTGAGGGCCACCACCTCGAAAAGAGAGCCCAGAATTACTATGCTTATAAAATGATAGAATTATTAAAGGTGAAAATACTTCCAAGATCATTGAATCCAACCATTAACCAGAACCACCGTGTTCATCACTAAACCATACCCCAAAGCAGCACTTCCACATGCCTTTTGGACACTTCCAGGGATGGTAATTCCACCTCTTCCATGGGCAGACTATTCCAGTGCTTACATTCTTATTATAAAAACACCTAATGCAAAGCAGCAACCTGCTCGGGGGTGCAAGAAACAAACCCAGGTGACAGCCTTAACCAGCCTTCAGGGTTGTCCCCTCCTTTTCCAGGTCTTTGAGGTCAAAGGCAGGTGACAGAGAGACCACTTGTGAAGGCATTTCAGTGGGCACTTTTCCCTCCATCAGTGGCTCAGGAATAGGAGGCTGTTCCTGCCCATAAAGACCTGGCCCCTGGTGATGCCCACGGGGCTCTCCCTTTGTGCTCAGGCACAGCAGAAACAAGGCAACCCTGTTTTGCAAGGCTGCAGGGAAGGCAATGAAGCTTCCCTTAAGCTTCGTGCAAGCAAAGGTCTTGCTCTTGGCACCGTAAAAGGAGCCCTGGTCCATTTTGGTTTGCTGCGCTGTAGGTGTAACCTCCAGCAGTGTTTAAGCCTTGCTGTGGGTCTGCTCTGCTCTGCCTGTGCCCCTCCTGGCACTACTCATTTGGGTACCACCTTCAGGCATCATTTGGGTACCACCTTCAGGCACCATTTGGGTACCACCTTCAAGCATCATTAACATTTCCTCTGTGCCAAAGCACCAGCACCCTCAGCAGGAGCAGAATGTTATGGGGTTTGGGGCTTTTTTTTCCTCTCCTTTTATATTCTAAAAGAGGCTGGGAAGCATTTTGGCATGCCTTAAAATGAGAGATACTGCAAATTTAAGGAAAGAATAACACATTTTCATAAAGCTCCGATGACTGCAATGAAATCCTGAGACATCCAAGCCTGGCTCTGCTCCCATTGCTATGGACAGGATCCTCTGGCTTTGCTGGGAGCAGACAGGTCCTTGGTGGCAAAAAAAAACGTGTTTCAGATGTGTTCTTACACAGTTTAAGTGGAAAAGGTGTTTTCCAGCACGGGCATCATCCTGCCTGTGGGTGCAAGCCATTCACTCTCCTTGTGCTCCCTACTTTTCATCGCAGCTCCAGGCAGGGAGCTGCAGGGTCCTTTTGTCTGGATTTGCATTTTTAAGCTCGGGAATGATGCAGGTTATAAATAGGCAGCAGGAGAGAAGCTCATCACTGGTACCACAGGTAACTTTTACCACAGGTCGCAGAGGTTAAGCAGCGACATCAGCCTCGAGAATGGGTCTTTCACCTCAAATCAGCCCAATTCCTGCCTGAAGCGCCTGGGGAGGTCACTGGTGGGGCCTGGGAAGATGCTGCAATTCCTCACACAAAAGGCTGCAACGAATAATTGCTAAATTATGGTGAGCTAAGCAGAGAAAACACCCACAACGAGCGTGGGGCGCACCATCTAATGGTTCTGTGGCTGACCACAATTATTATTCCATCTTTTCTCTAAACAAATTGTCCAGCAAAGCCACACAGCTCCAGCCCAGTTTGTTCAGAGGGCAGCACTGAAATATTACAAAATAACTCACAGGGCAGAGGGGGGATATTCCTTTCCTCTATCCCTGCCACTGCCCTGGGGCAGCGCCGGGAATTCTGGCACTCCAAACTCCGGCTGGCAAGAGCAACGAGGAGAAGGTCATCACCCAGAGGGTGGTGGGGGCTCAGCGTGGCTCCTCTGACATTTATCCACGGCCCCACTCCCAAATTTGGTATTTTTGGGAAGCTCTGGCATCAGTGCCCTCCTGGCCACTGGCACTGGGCAGCCCGAAAGCGCCGCATTGCCGTGTCCCCGTGGCGCCCATCCAGCAGCCCATGTGGTTTTCCTGCACGTCTCCTGCGAGCCACAGACCGTGGAAATGTTTTATCTGCAGTCGCAGAGCTCTGTCGCTGTGAATGGCGTATCCTTCCTAATTAATAATTGTGAGATTGCCAAGGAAGTCGTGGAATTTCGGACCGCTCTAATCGTGGAGCCCGCCTGATGTCTTTCCAGCTCTTTGGAAGTCACATTTGAGCAAATTTCTCTGCTCCTCTCGGGCTTCTCAACACTTTCTGGAGTAATTTAGGGTTAAGTTCTGTAACTTCTTTATTTTCTTTCCATTCTGGTTCTATCCAAACATAACATGTCAACAAATTCCAGACGTATAATATAAAAATTCCAGTGAACTGAGTGAATATCAAAGAGGGAGGAGATAACCAGTTTGCTACAAAAACTAATAATTAATAACTTAATATAACCCAAACATCCTTGAAAAGAAGAGTTGCCAGTTCAAAGAAGAAACATGGAAATTTGTTGTTTTAAAACAGAGGCTTTGATGAGTTTGCCTCATGTTTAATTAACTGCTCTTGCTGTGCATTTTTGGTATTTTGGCATTTTCCCTCACCTGGGATTTTGGAAATTGGAATGTGTTGGTTCCTTTGGTTGGGTTATTTTTTTTCAGTAAATCTATAAAAAGCCAAACTAAACTCAACAAACTAATTTTGATGGGGAAAAAAAAAACTCAAAGAAACCTCTAACCAAATTACATTGCTTTTAGAAAATGCTTCTCAGGCTGGCCAGGGCTGGCAAATTGATCCAAGTATTAAATCCTCACAATTCTTTGCACAGTGGAAGTCTCACTCCCTGCGATTCTTATTCACAGAGCAGCAGTTTGCTGTGTTAAAAACTCAATTACAACACACATCGACAGCCTCTCTTGATGGTGAAGGGGCTCAGTGTTTAAGTGGCATCCTGAAGCAAGTGGGAGCAAAAATTCAAATCATAGAATCATGGGATGGTTTGGGTTGGAAGGGACCTTAAAGATCAGCTCATTTCACCCCCTGCCATGGGCAGGGACACCTTCCACCAGCCCAGGTTGCTCCAAGCCCCATCCAACCTGGCCTTGGACACTTCCAGGGATCCAGGGGCAGCCACAGCTTCTCTGGGAAACCTGTGCCAGGGCCTGCCCACCCTCACAGGGAGGGATTATTTCCTAATATTTAATCTAAACCTGCTCTCTGTCAGTTTAAAGCCATTCCCCCTTGTCCTGTCCCTCCAGGCCCTCGTCCAAAGTCCCTCTTCAGCTCTATTGGAGCCCCTTTAGGTGCTGGAAGGGGCTCTGAGATCTCCCCAGAACCTTCTTCTCTGCAGGCTGAACAACTTTCTCATTAGGATCCACATGCACCAAGTTTGGGATCAATAGGGAAAAGTGTCCACTGGTGTAACAGCCTTTTAAATCATCCTGTTTGGTGCACAGTGTCTGCAGCATTCTGGTGTCAAAGCCTGGTAGATCCATCCCTGCAAATGCTCAAAAGATGTGTAGAAGTGGTGCCTGGGGACATGGTTTAGAGGTGGACACGGCATTGCTGGGTTAATGGTTGGACTCGGTGATTTCAAAGGTCTTCTGCAGCCAAAGCAATTCTATGATCCACAGTCCGCATAAATCAGTGCATCCCTAGTGGTTCCAGTAGAGCCACATTGGTTTACACTGGCTGAGGACCCAGTTCAAGGAGCATGAAATCATTGCAAAACCAAAAAAAGCACAGGGGAGTGGGGTGGGGCTGAAGCAGCTCACAGGTTTGGGTTTGTTTTTAAGGGCTGGTCACAGTGCATTAAATTTTAGCTAACTACCTTCCCAATCCATGCCATCATCACCATCACAGCCATGGTTAAAAACCACAAACAAACCCGACAAGGTGGGTGAGATGGGGGTGTCATGGAAATAGCTCAGCTGTCTGCAGCTTCTCTGATGGGAAAGCTGAATGAGCCTGCTGGCCCCAAAAGGGATTGTCTGACCCCCTCTGTTTTCTGAATGGTGTTTCCATACTGACAGCCTGGAGATGCTTTGGGATGTGGCACAGTAAATTCTGCCTACCAGATCAGTAATTGTGGGGTCAGAACCACCTTGAGGGGGGTATAAAGGGTGTGGGGGTGTGTGGAGAGGGAAGAGATGGGTCAAACCTCACGGGGCTGGGGTGTCATCATATCCCTTATGGCAGGGTACTGGAGCCCACATGGGGAAGACCTGGAGTGGCTGCCAGTCACAAACAGCCTGGGAAAACTATGACACCCCACAGCTCCTGGAGCTCTGCCCCAGCTCAGATGGGCAGGGACAGTGGGAACAGTGCACACCCTGGAACATCCACAGCTCCTGGATCCTATAACCCAGCTCAGATGGGCAGGACAGTGGGAACACTGCCCACCCTGGAACATCCACAGCTCCTGGATCCCATAACCCACTCAGATGGGCAGAACAGTGGGAACACTGCCCACTCTGGAACATCCACAGCTCCTGGATCCCATAACCCACTCAGATGGGCAGAACAGTGGGAACACTGCACACCCTGGAACATCCACAGCTCCTGGATCCTATAACCCAGCTCAAACGGGCAGGACAGTGGGAACACTGCCCTCACCCTGACCTGGAACCTCAGACTGGCCTGTGGGTCAGCCTGGGGGGTTTGGCCAGAGAGACCAGGGCAGATAAAACCAAAGGCATGTGTTTGGCACATGTCACAGCCCTGCCATCTGGATGTGTGAGAGCTGCTCTGCCTCAAGGTTCCAATGGTCACTGGATAATCTGTCTCTCCCTCTTTCTCCTTCTCTCATCTCCCTCTGTTTCTCTTTCTTTGCTCCTTTCTTGATGCTTTGGGCAGCTTAGAACTAGAAGGACTGGATTTTGACTTGTGTGTGCTGGATTGGTATTGTGGTGGAACGTTTTGTCTGGGTTGTGTGGCATCCTTTTGAATTTTTGCTGAGTTCCCCTATTTCCTCCCCTAAATTATATAAAATAATAATAAAAAAAAGTACCTCTTGGGAATAAGTCTGTGGTTTATTCCCTTGACACTATCTCAGGGTATTCAAGAATACTATATATATATATTTTAAAGTAAAACTCCTGGCTGAGCCTGTGAGTTTGGGGTTCTGGGGTTACACAATGGTTCGATACCAGAGGTGAATTCATGACTAATTGAGAGGAGATGTGCTCTGTGAAGGCACTGATGGTCCTCAAGCTCCTTCTGAGTCCTCAGCCATCACCCACCTCCAAAAATACCTCCCAGTTCCTCCCTCCCTCGGCTAAAACAGCCCCATGTTCACAGGTACCTCCAGGGATCAAAGAGGAGGCAATTCAAGAGAAAATGCTGTGACACAGAACAAAACTCGAATTTCTCAGCTAAGAAGTTGCAGTTTCTCTCAGGACAGGCTGAAACTCCACCAGGGCAGGCTGTGTGAAAACATGGCAGTTTCACCTCTCGCTTTCACCTTTTGTAGATCTCTATTTGTACCTTGCTGGCAGCCCAGCACCTCCTAAGGCCTGGCATATGGTATCTTCTGAAGCACAAAATAAAAATATTGCACCCATCTGTACCCCTGCATGTTTTTGTGAGCCAATTTCTAGCAGGTTATTTAATATTACATTTCTTAAAAAAAACCCCAAACTTAAAGAAATGTCACAGAAGTGTTTTGAGTTTTGTGTGTCTAAGCTATTACATCAGAAGGAACACAGAGAGAATCACATTTAACACCTGGGCTGTTATCCAAGTTGTTGGTAGGATGAATGGGCCCTAACATGGAATTAAATGCAATTAATGCCTATGGCAAGGTTCCTTTTCCTTTATATTCCTGAGAAACAAAAGAGAATTCATCCCTCATGTAATAACCCCATTCAAGATCATTAACTGCATTAGTTACTTATACTTAGTCCTGCAGCATCTGTCAACTCTTTTAATGGTCCAGACTCCAGGCCGATTAGAAAATAAGACTGGAACAACCAGAGAGAAACTTCCTTTGAAAGCCCCAGTTTCTCTCTCTGCTGTTGCCTTAATGTCAGAAAGTGCTTTCCTGGGGCAGGCACGAGGCCAAATCCTATCTGGGGAAATTCCCTGCCTTATAAGTTATCTTTTTAATTCCAGTGGCACTGTTTTATAATGGCCCTTCCCGGTACTTTCTCTTTGCCTCTCAATTTAGCTGTGCTGAAAAAATGCCAGCTTTTTATGTTTGGATTTAACATCCCAGGAAGGTTTTTTTCTGTGTGTGTGTGTGTTGGGTTTTTTTTTCCTAAATCACTGGACAACCCCTCAGTCTTTGAAAACTCTGGGTTATTTTTGGATATCTAAGTCCCCCACAGTTTTTAAGGCAGGCTTATCTCACCAGCCATAAACTCTTTTCCTACCTGACTCTCCTGAGAACAAGACATATTGGCTGCTCACAATTCACATCAATGCTCAGCGTTTCATGACTAAAAGAAATATGCTGATTTATTTTTATCTCCTCTCCCGGAATAAATCCCTGCACAGTTCATTTCCAGGCATCCATCACTTCACACCAGAGGCAGGGCTTTGGTAACAAAGGCAGATCTAAGCAGAGAGGCCTCCGGAGCACCAACCTGCTCCAAGTGGGATAGAAGCAAAGCAGGACCACATTCCACCTCCAGAAGTCAAACCTTGCCACGATACCTTTAAAGCAAAACTTTACCAACACATGCTTGCACCGCTGGATTAATTAAAAAGGACCATAATTTTGTTCTGTGCACTGGGATGGATCAGTCTGGGAGTGTTGGACAGCAAGGACAGAGAGGAAACACAGCACACACTGAAGAGACCTGTGGGAATCGTTTGAAAGCAAATATTCAAAATGCAATAAATCCTGCCTCTATCTGCTCAAGAATGACCACGAACTGAACTGTGATTTTGCTACAGCCTATCTCATTTCAATCATTTATCACTGCATCAAATGACTCTTGGTCTGTGAATTATGTAAATTCATGTAAATAGTGGCAGCACAGTCTGTGTTCATCAGCCCTTAGCAGGAAGTCATATGTTGTTGTTCCAGCCCTCTGAAATGAAAGTGTAAACTCTTAAATGCTTTAAGAAAGTGCTCCCTCAAAAACCAAAAAGTTTCTTTCATTGCTGCAGAACCAGTTTTCAATATTTGACATCTTAGTAGAGGACATTGCTGTTTATCTGGTTCCTTTTTGTGTGGGCCATTGACGTGAGTTAGGGACTGAAAAATTAACATATATTGGACCTAAGAGACCAGAGAAAGGAGCAAGACTTGAAGCAGGTTGGTCTCGTTGCTAAAACTTGAATCATCAGAGAAGTAGAAATGAGTCAAACAATACGTTACTCAAAATGCAGTTTTTCATAGAAATAGGCAATGTCAGGCATGTGCTGTTTGCTGTCAGCTTTCCTTCTGCCCAGATTGGGGCTGCCCCTGGATCCCTGGAAGTGTCCAAGGCCAGGTTGGACGGGGCTTGGAGCAACCTGGGATAGTGGAAGGTGTCCTTGGCAAAGGGGTTAGAACTATATATCTCTAAGATCCCTTGCAATTTAGTCCTGATCATAGAATCCCAGTATCAAAAAGGTTGGAAAATACCTCTAAGACCTCCAAGCCCACCCTGTGCTCGATGCCCACCTTGTCCCCCAGCCCAGAGCTCTGAGTGCCACGGCCAGTCCTGCCTTGGGCACCTCCAGGGCTGGGCACTCCAACCCTCCCTGGGCAGCCCCTTCCAATGCTTAACAACCCTTTCCATGAATAAATTCCTCCTCATGTCCAACCTGAACCTCCCCTGACACATCTTGAGGCCGTTCCCTCTTGTTCTGTCCCTTGTTCCCAACCGTGCTACAACCTCCTTTCAGGTAGGAACTTTTTCTCCTGCAGAGCCTGGAAACAGTGACTTTCCAGATGAAACCATGGCACCAGGAGCTCCCAGGCTCCCTTTTGAGCTGGAACTGGAGCCAGCATTTGCTCTGACAGCCCATCACCATGTGAGTGCTGGCAGCCTGTTTTCTCCAGAGTCGCAGCTCCCCGTCATCCTGGCAGCTCCTTGTGAAACCAGCACTGTCCTCAGCCTCCCAGCTGCTATTATTTATTTCATTAGTAAACAACGTCTTTCAGTACTTTCAAAAAAGTAAATTTCCAGTTTCTGGGAAATGGGAATGAAATTAAATTAAATCAAAACTTTCACAAGATTTCCCATGAAACAGATGTCATGCTCACTTGCCGTTTTTCATCAGTAGTTCTGAGAAAAAAAACAAGCCTTCTGTGCTGAGCTTGGACAAATAGAAGTGGAGCTTGAAAAGTCCGTGGTTACACTTGAAAACTTAAGACTTAGGGTTGAATTTCACTCTGAATCACTTCACCTTCTTAAATACCTTGCATAGATTTTATAAGAATGAAAAATCAAGTGTCACAGGCCTTTTAGACATTTAGTGTGTCTTTTTAAAACAGCACATATATATATATATATATATATATATATATTGAACCTGTGTGAATTCATCCTTCCATCTGTTCAAATACATTATGTGTCTGTAAGGGACTCTGGAGTTCAGCACAGGGAAATATGGTGTTTCTTCCCTGGGGCCATTCCCTGCTCCTCAAATACAGAATTTGCAAAATGTATGGAAATGTGAAAGAAAGTAAGGAGCAAAAAAATATTAAATTAGCTTTGATTTGGGTTTTAAAGATGAACAGATGTTGTCTGGGGTACCCACAGCATGAGGATCTAACCCTGCAAGGGGAAAGCTCCTCCTTTGTGCTCACCATCCCTGCTCAGAGGGTGACCAAGGTCTCCCAGTCAGCCTTGTCATCAGGGAATTTGGAATTGATGCTGAACTGGGCATTTATTCACCCGCAGATCTGTACACCTTTTGGCACAGAGGTCTCTGCATTGGTAGGGATGGAGAAAGAGGGGAGAAACTCCAAGAAAATATAGTTCCGACACCTTCCAGAACAAACCTAAATCGGCCAGAGAAGGGCAACAAAGCTGGGGAAGGGTCTGGAAAACATGTCCTGTGAGGAGCAGCTGAGGGATCTGGGGGTGTCTGTGTGGAGAAGAGGAGGCTCAGGGGGGACCTCCTTGCTCTGCACAACTCCCTGACAGGAGGGGGC
>JAWWEW010000001.1:114966446-114976788 GCA_035583185.1 Anabacerthia variegaticeps | reverse complement strand
CTTTTATTCCACACATAGCTGCCTTCAAAGAAAGATGGTTTGTGGAAAGAGGAAATGGCTTTTCTTAGGTTCCCTAACACAGCTGGAAAACACAGGTGAGGTTTTGGGCACAGAGCCCTTTTTATGGCTCCTTTCTCGTGTAATTGCTTTAGGATGTGTAACGGATGTACAGCACACCTAGAGGAAAAAATATTGTCTTCAAGAATATTAGTGCGACTGTGAGCTTTCCACCAGGACCACCCTTTCCACTTCTGTGCCAGCCTTCTGCCAAATTTAGGAACTGCTTAATTGCAGCGTGCTTGAATGGTGCTGGTCAGCTCTACGGTGCCAAGGGGAGCAGGGCAGGCTGGCTGCCCCAGCCTGGAGCAAACAGTATTAGGGATAAAAGGATGGTTTTCCCTATCCCACAACCTAAACCTCTTTATAGGCTCGCTAGGTTGAAATCATTAACAAGTCATTTTCAGACACGTCTTACGATGCAAACAAATGAGCCTCGAAATCTTCCAGAGGTGGCTCAAAACGCAAGGAGCCAAACAGAACCAGCATCTTCGTTTTCTCCTTGGATATTTCCATCTGGAATATTCTGAAAAACCACGTAAACCCGTTGAATTAAGCAGAGGAAAGAAACACACTGAAGCCCTTCAAAAACACTCCGGGCAAACAATGGCACTTGCGGTGACTTCCCTCCAGCACATCGAGGAGGAGAGAACAAAGGGCTGATTTATCAGGCGCGTGAAGAATGGGGTTATTGTTCCTTTATTTCCTCCACATACCCACCCAAACAGAAAGGAGCCCTTCCTCCAAACGACACCAGGCCGGGGATGTCTCAGCTGATCTGCCTGTGCAGGCAGGAACGCAAAGTACTTTATGGGATTGCTTAACAAGCCCTGAGCAAGCTGCTATAACCCCTGGCAAGAGCACGGGGGTGGGGGGTTTTTCAAGCCAAATTTGCATATAGGTGTAAAGAAGCGGCTCTGACTTGTCTTCACCTTTGAAAGCTCATTAATTTTTCTTTTGATTCATTCATTCAGTTGCCTGGTTAGCAGGGAACAGGCTGCGTGCTGGAACTTGACCTCCCAAGCGTGTTGTAAGCCCAGAGAGAAGTACTGGTTTGATTAGCACCTCCCCAAACACCGAATTTCCAGTAAAGGAGAGGGATTTCTGCAAGATGACTGTAGCAGGAGCTCGTGTGACGTCCATCCCTCCAGTGATGGCTGTACAAACTCGGCTATAAATCACCACCAGCACACAAAGGCTCCTTTCCAGGGCAGGGCTTCACCTCTGACCCCAAGGGATGCTTCCAGGAGCTGCTCATCCTCTAGGAGTTTCCAGGAGAAAAGGAGGATGACCTCCAGCAACTGCTACTACTCTTTTGATGTGTTAGGATGGGATTTGACTGCACACTGGTGTCGTAGCCCAAGCTTGCCAGGTAAAACCTGCAGCTGCAGCACAAGCATGGATACCACCCTCATTTCTGTACTCCAGATATGACTTCCAGCCTGATGTTTAAATCTAGTGCAATACCACAAGCAATTGAAAGCAGAACAAAAGAGACAGGTCTTAAGTAAATTCTTTCACTTTCCTTTGTGTTACTGTGATTTACTGTTAAACTCGTGCCACCAAAATCCTTGATGAATCCTTTGACAGACAAATGGGATTAATAGGAGAAATCATGGCAGCTTTGGTTTCCTCATTGCTGACTTTTGGCTTCTGAGCCACTGAATTTCTCCTCCCTTCATGCTGAAATGAAGTTGCCATAACTCAGGGATTCCTTGCAGCCTAAATAAAGGCAACTGAAATCAGGTTTGCCCAGGAGGGGACACAGTAACTACTTTGGAATGGAGATTCATCTGACCCCCTGAAGGCATCAAGTTATTTGAGCCAATTGTCCCTTTGCAGGACATTGAAAGGGAGGGGAAAATCCAGAGGAATCCACCTTACCCTAAAACAGAAAGCAAAAATAGGCCAGTTGACTCATGCCCAAAAACACACCCATTTCTCCCGGGTACACCAAAGGGAGCCTTGGGTGCTGTGCTGGTGGAAACAGCCTTAGCAGAGACATGTCAAGGTAGGTGACTCAAATCCCACCCCCACATGGAGCCCTCAGCCACCAGGACCTGGTCCAGCTCCTGCCCCCAGGCTGGCTGGGAAAAGGAGACTCATCTGTTCCCTTCTCACACTCCACAAAAAGCTGCAGAGGGTCTTTGTGTCTCACAGGGAACATTTCCCTCACCTCCAGGAGCCATGTGGAGCAGTGAAAAGTTTCCTTTCCAGCTCTTGCTACTCAGGCCATTATTGTCCTTCATCCCCAAAATCTGTTCCACCACAGGGCTTGCTGAGATGCTCTCCAGTGTCTCCCTGCTGGCATGAACTGTTGGCCCTGGAGCACTGGTCTTGCCACAAGGATTTTGGGTGTTTGTGGCTGCCACCTCACAGCTTCACCTCTCCAAACTGGCCACAGACCATTTGGTGCCCTCACTTGAGTCCATGGGTTTGGTCTTCCCATCTAATGTCAGTGTCTCATCGATCAGGGGAATTACACCTACTTCTGTTGCAGCTGCTGTGAGGGTTGACAGCAATCCCTGTACCCCAGATCTGTACCCCAGATCTGTACCCCAGATTAGCTGGTGCAGATGGTGAGTGTCCCCTGGCCCACACAGCTCCAAGGAGGGCTGGATGATGACCCTCCTTCCTCCCCTGTGCCACCCCCACTGCCTGTGCCCCAGCTTGGCCATGGGGAGAAGGTCTCCAAGGGACACCTGGAGCAGAGATGTCCACGATGGCACTTTGGCCACGTGGCATACCCTGCAGTCCCGGAGTTGGCAGGTTGTCCCCAGCCCTTGGGAGGGTTGTAGTACCCCAAGGAGGGTGCCCACATGTCCCAGCTCTGCCAGGAGGTACCTGATGGTACCAGATGGGTTCTGGGGTGTGGGATAAATACTACAGGCTTACACCATTAAGAAATTAGCACAGTAGGGAAACAAACCTTTCACATGTGAACATAGACCTGCATTCACTCAGTCCACGTGGAGCTCCTCAGTCAAGCAGGTGGGACTTCAGCTGAGAGGAAAGCAGAGGAGAGCAGGGGGTTATCACCCAGCAGGCACATGCAGAACACACACCAGCCATCATTTAGCACGCAAAAGTAAAAAATAGCAGCTGTGTAGTTCGGAAATGCAAAAATAGTTTGGCTGTTCCCTTCCCCTTTCCCTTCAGTCATCGCTCTTCTGCAGCCCCGGGCTTTGTTTGTGTCAGTTGCTATGGGGAGGTTGTGGCCGCCAAGCCCTGCTGGGGAACAGCATCCCAGGGAAATAACATCCCAGGGAAATGACTCTGCAACAGCAGCAACCCCAGCTTTGTCCCTGTCAGCATCTGACTTAGTGCATCTCGGAGCAATAAAGCATCACCGTGTCTCCCCTCCTCACAAGGCATTTTCTGCCCTTTTAGGGGAGCTGTGGGGTCTAGGGAGAAGGTTTTTGGGGCTGCTCCTTACAACAAGTGGTGTCCATTCCATGAAATCACTGTCAGCACCACAGAACTCCTCATGGAATAATGTGCCCATCACCATGTCTAACCTTGGGAAACACACTGGGGCCAAATTCTGCTGGGTACCCTGACCCTGCAGAGCTGGCTCTGCCAGGGAAAGCAGGACAGGGATCAGAAACTGTCCCTTCCTCTCCCCTCGGGGCAAGCTGGGGACTCAGCGCAGCAGCCAGTGCATCCCATGGGAGCAGCAACAGTGTTGGGTGGTGAAGTGGAAGCACTTGCAGCACTTCCAGGAGCACAAATGCTGTGCCTGATAACAAGTCCCTGCAGGGAAGGGCTTGCAGCACTTTCCTTTAGCGCCCTAGCTCTGTTCATTGGAGACTTATAGAGAACATCAGCCTCCTTTCCACATTCCTTCAACCTCTGCCCAGCTCCCTCCCCTCCATGGCCAGGTAGCAGATGTGGCAGCCCAGGCAGGTGAACCATCCACCTCTCTGGGTTTGCTGCCTGGTGCCACTAGTTCAGCACTTTATGAAGTGCCTGCAGTCCGTCACCTCCTCAGAAATGCATTCTGGCACCCCTCTGTATTTGTGAGTTTAAACTTTCCTGCCTGCAATAAACCTGTCTTGCTTCGCCCCACAACTGTCTGAGCACCATATTTCCCTTTCCTGCAGTGCTCAAATACACTGTTTGGCACCTAAAGGCTTCACATTTTTCTAACACCTTGTCTGTTTGCAGCACCGTGCAGACATTCATTGCCATCTCCCAACACCCCGGCGAGGGTGGCGAGCAAATATTATTCTCTTTTCTTGGGTGGGAAGGCTGAAACAAAGTGAGAGCAGCTTGTCTGGGCCCACAGGGCTCAGCTTTCCCAGATGTTCCAGGTCGCTCCTGAGCCTCCTTTCCCTTGGTGGGATGCTCTGCTCTCACCCCATGGACTTTCTCACACCCAGAGCCCATCCCTATGGCTGGCAGAAGTGTTTCCTCTCCACGAGCTTGGCTGTTGGGACAGAGTAGTGTGTGAGCAGAGCATGAGTAAGAAATGTTTCCTGCTGGGGACTCGGGTTAGGGCTGCTTTTTCTCTCTGTGGAAACATCCAGCTCTTGAGAGCAGCCCTGACCTTCTCCACGGGCTGGGCTGGAAGTGCTGGAGCTCAGTTTTATAAAAAAAGACAAGTGTGAAAAAATGTGAGAGGACTTTCCAGACTTCGTGGGTGGTTTTGCTGCCATGCAGGTGTGGAGAGAGACGCTGAGCAACAGGGACAGGAATGGGGATTTACCACCTCCTCATCTCCAGTCCTGTGCTCCTCCAGCCCTGTTTCATGTGGATCCAGCCCCAAAAGCCATGTCTTTACTTGCTTTAGACAGAATAGATGGGGTTTAGCATGCTGAGTTGACTGTCCACTTGAACTTTTAATTCACATTGCCCTAAGGATCAGGTACCAGATGACCCAAGGAAATGAGAAGAAAGCTGCATTTGCTGTCCTGCTCTTACACACATTTATTTCTGAGCTCTCTGATCTGAAACACCAAACACTGAGTATCTGCAGCCACTTGGCAGAGCTGAGCTGATAAGGAAGGGAGCCATCAAAGGGAACTACTGCTGTAAAAGGAGGGTCTCTGGCTTTCCCTAATGGCTCACACGTGGGGAAAAAATGGCAACTTTATTGTTTTTCTGTCGGGAATAGAATTTATACAAGCTGGCAAAAGACCAAGGCTTCTATTCCTGGCACAGCCCCTCACCTTTGGGCTGGCACAGGTGAGCAGAGCCCAGCTGGCACAAGGTGTGCTCTCCAGCAGCACTGCCAGGGTTTTTGGGTCTTGCCACGCTCTGAACTCCAAGCACTTTACAGCTGGAAAGTCTGAACAGGCCACACTTCCACAGCTTTCTAGGTTTTTCACTCTTCACCTGAGTTTTGACTCAACAAACTACCTTATACCAAGTGAGCTTTCAACTCAAAAGCTTGGTTTGAATGTGTGTTCCAGGGGCTTTTTTTTTTTCCTTTTTAAGTACTTAATGAGCAGCAATCACCCTCCTGTAGCACCCACCTCTGGCTCAGACACAAGTTCATAGCCACAGGCCTGTCCATGAAAACAAAACAGGAGAAAAATGCACTCGACAGTTTTTCAGGAGCATTTCAGGAATTTTGGTGGCTCAGCAGGAATTTGGTAATGCTTGTAGCCAGCCACAAATCTACCTGTGCTGGAGCTTAGTGTTGCAGATTCCAGGGCACACTATCTATGCTGGGGCACTGTTTCAAGTTATTAATTTTATAGCCTGCTTGTAACTATGGAGAGCAATTTAAATAATTACATCCTTGCCACAAACAGCTTGAAAACCAAGGCAGCTGGGAGGAAAGTGAATGGGAAGGTGTGACAACACGGCTGGAAAAGCCATTAACTGGGGCAGTGGGCCAGAATTCACTGGGAGACACCCTTGGCAGGGAGCTGCTCACTGATCTTTGCTGACTGAGCACCTCACTTTGGCTGTGCTCTCAGCAGCCCCCCAAATACATCCCCCCTGGCACCACCAGCAGCTGGGCAGCTTCAGCACTGAGGGGACACATCAATTGTGCTGTCCATGCAGGAACCCTTTTCCCACCTGGTTCCTCTCTAGGAAGTGTTCTCTGGGCTGGAAAAGGGGTGGTGGGTGCCCAAGGAGGGCTCTGCCCATCCCAAGGAGGCTCAAGAGAGGTTTCCCCCACTGTGGTTGTGACTCCACAAGCACCAGTCTTGTTATGGAAAAACTGGACAAACTGGCAGAAGACAAAGGTCTGGATGGAAGAAAAATGGAAACTGTGAGGCAGATGTTGAAGAAACCTGGGATAAAACCTTGATACAGGGGAGGATATCAGCACTGCCCACAGGCTGGGGGAAAGCCTTGGAAAGATCCACCACCTCTTCCCCTCCCTCTCACCAGCCTCTCCAAGTGGGAGCCACTCCTGCTCTTTGTCATTTGGTCCCCAAAAAAGCACGGGAGCAGAAGGAGGCAGCCTGGCTGTAGCCATCTCCCACAAGCACCATCCACCTGGGAAGCCACGGGGTGGGGAGGGTACCACTAAATAATCCACAGATAGAAGTGTTGGCATTGCTGTGACAGGACAGGAGAGCTCCCCTCATCTGGACATTTCTCCTGGAGTGGCTGGGATGAGAAGGAGCCACTGGGCTGGCCAAGGTCACCTGCATTACAACTCCGGGTAGTGCCAGGAGAAAGGCACTAGATCCATTCAGTGGAAATGGTGAGGGTTTATACTACAAATCTCTGTTTAGGGCAGCATTAGTCATCTGCTGTGGGTGTGATTCAAGACCAAAGTTAGCTGACCAAATTCCCTATATAGTCAAGAAAGAGACCAAGAAAGAAGGGGTTGTGATCCAAAGTGCCTCCGTTACTAGCCTGCAGTCAAACAGAGTCAATACTGCCATTGTGTACAGACTGGTATTTTAGTTTTTGGCTTCACTGAATCTTCTGTGGAATCTGTAAAAGTAAAACAAGCTTCCAAGGCTTCATCCAACTGGTTTTCCTTTTTTCAGCCACTGGTGGGAGGTATTGCACGTGTTTTCCTGGTTTGCACTATTTTGGCTACACTTGCCAGGTGTTCTTGAAGCTTTCATTGAGAATCAACCCAAAAATACACCCCGGGAGCAGCATTTCTCTCCCCCCACCTCCAAAGCAGGGCTGGCAACGAGTGCTGCGGGGCAGATCCCAAAGAAGGGTTTTGTCACAGCCTGAGAAATCCAAGGGAAACGCAGAGAAATGAAAGTAATGGAGTGAGGAGAGAAAGAGAAAAGCACAAGAGCCCTCTAAGAGTTCAGGTAAACTATTGGAATGAGGGAAACCCTAGGCTGTTACAGTCACTGCTCAGGTGAAGGGAGCAGGAGCCTGGGAGATAATAGGACTTAGGATTAGTGAAACACAAATGACGGAATAACTGAACCAAAAATACATCTGCAAGGACACGGGTCATTCGCTGGCAGCTGTCAAGGAACTGCGTAGGAAGGAGCTCCTATCTTTAGTTACCTGTTGTCTGAGGAGGCAGAGAAAATGATGCAGTGATGCAGCAGTGCTGGAAAAGAGTAAACACCATAAAAATCATTCATGAGGAAGGAAGGGACAGGTCAGTCAGCCTGGCTCTGATACTGGTGAAACAACAAGCTATCCAACTTCTGAGTGGTTATAAAGAGCACAGTTTTCTTATCAGATTCCCAAATTCCCTCCTTTCCTCTCCCCATCAATCATTTTGCCTTCAGACTGAGCTTCGGATTCTGGTTCTTTCCCCCTCCACATCACCATTAACCTCATTTCCCCCTAAGTGAAGGTGTTTGTGTGTTTGGGTCAGCTTATCCAGTGACACCATGACTTTCTATCTTTGGAATAACCAACAACATTTCTATTTCCAAAGACACATTCGTGACTCAAAGTGATGCAATCTCCCACTTAGCATCCATCAATTGTTCTTGAACAGTTCCCTGGGACTATTTGCTGTTGGCAATCAAGTTCTGTTGGTCACATTAAGTTTTGTGCCATTGTTTCCATTTCCTGACTGGAGGACAAGGCAAGTCATCCCAGTGCTAATATTAACACGACACGATTTTTCTCTTTGCTTGGACAAATATTTGTACCTGCAGCTTTGAAAGAATCACTCTTTGAACCCCCGTGGCAGCACAGCTCAGTTGGCTCATGACCAGCACATGCAAGTGGAAGGCAAGAACAGTTCAGCAAATTTCCTTAATTATATGCACAAATATGAGTGGATTTTTGCTTTAGTACTCTCTACCCAGTTCACCATCACAATTTTTAGCTTGTTTTCCTATATTTGTGTTGTCTTTCTTTGTTCAGCTTCATTTCACGGTGGTTTGCTTTTCTTCCCGTATTCCCAGGATCTCCTCCATTCATTCCGCTACCTCGTGAGCCTTTCTCCTTCCTGAAATGACTTATCCTTGGCAGCCTTTAAAGCAAATGCTCTCTATTTTAAACTCTATTACTGCTTGAAATCTAATCTCCTGTTCAGCAAAGTTTGTTTAGGATGGGTCTTGCTGCTTCTCCCTTGGGCTTTGTTTTGCACACTTCTTAGCAAACCATTTTAACCAGTTGGGAAAGACCTCAGCCAAAAATTCCCTCTAAAAATAGGACAGCAGCCACCCTGATGAAATCAGAGACTGCAAAGGGAGAAAACTGTTATTGAGAGGAACAAAGCACACGTGTTACACCATCCATTCTCCTTTGCATGGTTTGCAAACAGGGCAAAAGGTACCTTTGGTGTATTAGCCTGGTAAGGCGGGCAAACATTCCTGGATATTTCCTAGAAAGAATTGCAGGGGGGGATTCTGATGGTTCAACATTGCTATAGAGGAAATGTCTCTTGTTTCTTCGGGGAAAAGGTGTGCCTTGCTTAAGGAATGCCCGCCAGGTAAACCTGGGATGAGCGATCAACCTGCCCCACATTTCTTCCTGCCATGCCCCACCTCAGCAGGGTTACATTTTCTGCCCAAACAAGTGGGAGCTTGTGGAATACTCTTCCTCAGTCAAATGAGACACTCTCCAAACAATCCCAGGAGCAAACAAACCTCTGCTGTCAGGCTGTCAAAGGAGAGAGATCTGCACCCACGGCACTCAAAAAGTGCATTGCGAAACCCTCGGTGTTGGCACACACAGCTAAAGGAACACACATCCACCAAAAGGAAGGAAATCAGAATTAAATTACCCTAAAGTATTATCTCCCTGTTCATTGAGTAGTGTTCCCACCCACTTTCTACCAATTCATTTACAGTGAAACTCAATGTATGCATGTTAGAGCTCCATTCTGGATTTTACAGCTTGGGAAAGTAGATACATTAAAATAATAGCCTGGTTTAAGTACAGTTTTCATGCTCTCACTGTCACAGTCACATTGAAATAGTGTCTGGGGATACAACATTATCTCACTCTATCTTTTATTATCTCTCATTATGGCCAATTCAACACGCAGAAATATAGAATACACCTAATAATAGAACTCAAGACCTTGAGGCAGCAATGCAAATCCCCGAGCTCAGTGATGTGACAGGCACTCAGGAGATGCCAATTTGCTTTTTGGTTCAGGCAGGCAGGCTGCTGATGTCGAGGGAGCCAGGCCAGGGCTCACAGACCCACCCCAAAATGTCCAGTTCAACCACAGCTTCCCGCAGGACCTTATTCCAGTCACTTCATCCTGCACATCTGTTTACATGGGGTAAAAGGAGAATGCTTGCTTTCCCTCTCACAGGCTGATCATGAAGGCAAAATCCCTTAATTGCTGTAAGGAATGAGAAGGTTTGGAGGGCTCTGGCAACCTCTGCCTGGATTTTAAACACTTCTTTCACTCCTGCATCTGCAGGAGCAGGACAGCCCGACAGGCTTGTGGTCAGGCAGAGCCTCCAGCCCCAGGGCATGGCCAGACACTCTGTTTTGGCTGGAGCTGCTGTGGACTTAGAGGTGACCTTGCTCCTCAGCTGCTTGCCATGGCTTTCAAACCAGGGTGGCTGTGCCAGTGCAGGCACCAAGTTCAAGGAGAGCATCTTGTGGAGTTTAATATTAGTGAAACTGTTGCGCCATCTATGTTCAGACATGGCCTGTGTTAAGGACATGCTGAATCGTCCCTGAAATGGCACAGGCACCTCCGTGAAGTCCAAGCTCTCAGCCACAGCTGTCCCTGCATTGACCACGTGCAGAGGCACAGCAAGGTAGCCCCTGTGTGGGGCACCTTCACAGAATCCCAGAGTTCCTTAGGCTGGAAAAGCCCTGCCAGCCCCCGGAGCCCACCCTGTGCCCCATGTCCACCTTGTACCCCAGCCCAGAGCTCTGAGTGCCACGGCCAGTCCTGCCTTGGGCACCTCCAGGG
>JAWWEW010000001.1:114941318-114966346 GCA_035583185.1 Anabacerthia variegaticeps | reverse complement strand
GCATGCGTCGAGGCATAAGGTTGAAAGTTTACAGTGATGAAGACTACTTTGTGAGACCACCGAAGTGAGGAAGAAACAGAAAAGACCATCAGAGTTCTTTACTACGCATTCTCAAACAGAAAGACCGATGTAATCAGAAGTGTAAAATGACACGAAGAAAAGAGGCTGTCAATTCATAGTTTCCTGTTTATTAAAGTGTATAAATATGTAAGTTTTGTTCTGGAAAGTGAGCGAGTTTTAGCGAAGCTATTCGCCTCGTTCCTGGTACCGTAAATAACAAATACCTTCTACTCAAAGATTAAAACAAGTCTCTGAGTGGGTTTTTTTATTAGCCAAGGTTTTTTTTGCATCAGTCAACTTGAACTTTTAACACATTACCCTAAGGATCAGGTACCAGATGAGTCAAGGAAATGAGAAGAAAGCTGAATTTGCTGCCCTGTTCTTACACACATTTATTTCTCAGCTCTCTGATCTCAAACACCAAACGCTGAGTATCTGCAGACACTTGGCAGAGCTGAGCTGATAAGGAAGGGAGCCATTGAAGGGAAACACGGCTGTAAAAGGAGCACCCCTGACTTTCCCTCATGGCTCACAGGTGGGGGAAAAAATGGCAACTTTATTGTTTTTCTCTTGGGAACAGCAGTTATACAAGCTGGCAAAAGACCAAGGCTTCTATTCCTGGCACAGCCCCTCACCTCTGGGCTGGCAGAGCCCAGCTGGCAAAAGGTGTGCCCTCCAGCAGCACTGCCAGGGTTTTTGAGTCTTGCCGGGCTCTGAACTCCAAGCACTTTACAGCTGTAAAGTCTGAACAGGCCACACTTCCACAGCTTTCTAGGTTTTTCGCTCTTCATCTGAGTTTTAACTCAACAAACTACCTTATGCTGAGTGCACTTGCAACTCAAAACTTGGTTTAAATGTGTGTTTGAGGGGCTTTTCTTTTCCTTTTTAAGTGCTTAATGAGCAGCAATCACCCTCCTGTAGCACCCACCTCTGACTCAGGCACAAGTTCATTGCCACAGGTGTGGTGGTTTAGTTTTCTTGGTTTTGGTCTAGGCCTTCCCTGGTAACAGGGTTATAAATAAGGAAGTATTCCACACCATTCCTTTATGTAATCAGGTGTATATAAGATGAGAAGGAAAGTTTTCTCTCTCTCCCTTTCAGGTGTTTGGAGGACAGCAGGTCTCAGTGTATTGACTTAGCTCTTATCTCTATGGGCTGAGGCCTGTCTGAGAAACTGGTGTCCCAGCCACACAGAGGTGGAAAAACTGCTTCTCTTGAGGGGAGTTTGGTGAGATTTTATTGTGCTAATTAAGTATTGAGCTTTTCCCTGAGTTTATGAGTGTGTGTATCTCTTTTGTTTTATTTTGGTTTTACCCATTTCTGTCCCTCTTCCCTTTTCCCTTTTTCCCTTTTGGGGTTGTTTGGAGTTCTTGTTCTGTATATTCATAGTGTTTAATTGTATATAGCTATAATATACATGAATATATATATGTACTTTTACTACAATTGTCTTTGGGTACGTTTTTCCTTCTCTCTCGGGAGGGGGGAGTCTGTGTGGCCAGCAGCTGGGTTTGGCAGGGAGCCAACCAAAACTCCACAACAGGCCTATCTATGAAAACAAAACAGGAGAAAAATGCACTCTAAAGTTTTTCAGGAGCATTTCAGGAATTTTGGTGGCTCAGCAGGAATTTGGTAATGTTTGTAGCCAGCCACAAATCTACCTGTGCTGGAGCTTTCAGATTCCAGGACACACTACCTATGCTGGGGCCCTGTTTCAAGTTATTAATTTTATAGCCTGCTTCTAACTATGGAGAGCAATTTAAATAATTACATCCTTGCCATAAACAGCTTGAAAACCGAGGTGGCTGGGAGGAAAGCAAATGGGAAGGTGTGACAACACGGCTGGAAAAGCCATTAACTGGGAAGGTGGGCCAGAATTCTCTGGGAGATACCCTTGGCAGGGAGCTGTTCAGTGATCTTTGCTGACTGAGCACCTTGCTTTGGCTGTGCTCTCAGCAGCCCCCCAAATACATCTCCCCTGGTACCACCAGCAGCTGGGCAGCTTCAGCACTGAGGGGACACATCAATTGTGCTGCCCATGCAGGAACCCTTTTCCTACCTGTGTCCAGTGCCTTGACTGTGGAGGGAATTCAAAGTTCCAAAGTGACATATCATGCTGTGAAGAACTTTCATTCCCAGCACCTCGGTCTGAAGGGGTTCTTCTAAGGAGAGTGTTTCTCACAAGGAAACCCATGGGAGTACACAAGGAACTGGCAAAGTGCTTCTGTGGCAGCATCCAGTGCCCTGCCTTTTCCTTACCAACTTTTCCTACCTGGTTCCTCTCTAGGAAGTGTTCTCTGGGCTTGAAAAGGGGTGGTAAGTGCTCAGGAAAGGCTCTGCCCCTCCCACAGAGGCTCAGGAGGTTTCTCCCACTGTGGTTGTGACTCCACAAGCATCAATCTTGTTACGGAAAAAATGGAAAAACTGGCAGAAGACAAAGGTCTGGATGGAAGAAAAATGGGAACTGTGAGGCAGATGTTGGAGAAACCTGGGATAAAACCTTGATATCAGCACTGCCCACAGGCTGGGGGGAAGCCTTGGAAAGATCCACCACCTCTTCCCCTCGCTCTCACCAGCCTCTCCAAGTGGGAGCCACTCCTGCTCTATGCCATTTGCTCCCGAAAAAAGCATGGGAGCAGAAGGAGGAAGCCTGGCTGTAGCCATCTCCCATAAGCACCGTCCAACTGGGAAGCCATGGGGCAGGAAGGGTACCACTAAATAATCCACAGACAGAAGTGGTTGGCATTGCTGTTCCAGGACAGGAGAGCTCCCCTCATCTGGCCATTTCTCCTGGAATGGTTGGGATGAGAAGGAGCCACTGGGCTGGCCAAGGTCACCTGCATTACAACTCCGGGTAGTGCCAGGAGAAAGGCACTAGATCTTTTCAGTGGAAATTATGAGGGTTTACACTGCAAGTCTCTGTTTGGGGCAGCATTAGTCATCTGCTGTGGGTGTGATTCAAGACCAAGGTTAGCTGACCAAATTCACTATATAGTCAAGAAAGAGACCAGGAAAGATGGGGCCATGATCCAAAGTGCCTCCGTTACAAGCCTGCAGTCAAACAGAGTCAATACTGCCATTGTGTACAGTCTGGTATTTTAGATTCTGGCTTCACTGAATCTTCTGTGGAATCTGTAAAAGTAAAACAAGCTTTCAATGCTTCATGAAAGTGGTTTTCCTTTTTTCAGCCACTGGCGGGAGGTATTGCACATTTTTTCCTGGTTTGCACTATTTTGGCTACACTTGTCAGGTGTTCTTGAAGCTTTCATTGAGAATCAACCCAAAAATACACCCCAGGGGCAGCATTTCTCTCCCCCCACCTCCAAAGCAGGGCTGGCAAGGAGTGCTGTGGGACAGATCCCAAAGAAGGGTTTTTCCATGGCCTGAGAAATCCAAGGGAAACGCATAGAAATTAAAGTAATGGAGTGAGGAGAGAGAGAGAGAAAAGCACAAGAGCCCTGTAAGAGTCCAGGTAAACTATTGGAATGAGGGAAACCCTGGGCTGTTACAGTCACTTTTCAGGTGAAGGGAGCAGGAGTCTGGGAGATAATAGGATTTAGGATTAGTGAAACACAAATGTTGGAATAACTGAACCAAAAATACATCTGCAGGGACACAGGTCATTTGCTGCCAGCTGTCAAGGAACTGCATAGGAAAGAGTTCCTATCTTTACGTACCTGTTGTCTGAGGAGGCAGAGAACATGATGCAGCGATGCAGCAGTGCTGGAAAAGATTAAACACCATAAAAATCATCCACGAGGAAGGAAGGGACAGGTCAGTCAGCCTGGCTCTGATATTGGTGAAACAACAAGCTATCCAACTTCTGAATGGTTATAAAGAACACAGTTTTCTTATCAGATTCCCAAATTCCCTCTTTTCCTCCCCCCATTAATTATTTTGCCTTCAGACTAAGCTTCAGATTCTGGTTCTTTTCCCCTTCCACATCACCATTAACCTCATTTTCCCCTAAGTGAAGGTGTTTGTGTGTTTGGGTCAGCTTATCCAGTGACACTGTGACTTTCTATCTTTGGAGTAACCAAGAACATTCCTATTTCCACAGATGCTTTCTGACTCAAAGTGATGCAATCTCCCACTTAGCATCCACCAATTGTTCTTGAACAGTTCCCTGGGACTATTTGCTGTTGGTAATCAAGTTTTGTTGGTCACTTTAAGTTTTGTGCCATTGTTTCCATTTCCTGACTGGAGGATAAGGCAAGTCATTGCAGTGTTAATACTAACACTGCTTGGGCAAATATTTGTACCTGCATTCTTTGAACCCCCGTGGCAGCACAGCTCAGTTGGCTCAACACCCATGACCAGGACATGCAAGTGGAAGGCAAGAACACTTCAGCAAATTTCCTTAATTATATGCACAAATATGAGTGGATTTTTGTTTTAGTACTCTCTACCCAGTTCTCCATCACAACTGTTAGCTTGTTTTCCTATATTTGTGTTCTCTTTCTTCGTTCAGCTTCATTTCATGGTGGTTTGCTTTTCTTCCCGTATTCCCAAGAATGAATTCTCCATTCATTCCACTACCTAGTGAGCCTTTCTCCTTCCTGAAATGACTTATCCTTGGCAGCCCTTAAAGCAAATACTCTCTATTATAAACTCTATTACTACTTGAAATCTAATCTCCTGTTCAGCAGTTTGTTTAGGATGGCTCTTGCTTCTTCTCCCTTGGGCTTTGTTTTTGCACACTTTTTAGCAAAACATTTTGACCAGTTGGGAAAGACCTCAGCCAAAAATTCCCTCTAAAAATAGGACAGCAGACACCTTAACGAAATCACAGATTGCAAAGGAAGAAAACTGTTATTAAGAGTAACAAAGCACTCGTGTTACACCATCAATTCTCCTTTTCATGGTTTGGAAGCAGGGCAGAAGGCACCTTTGGTGTATTAACCTGGTAAGGCAGGCAATCATTCCTGGATATTTCCTAGAAAAAACTTTAATAGTTCAACCTTGTTATAGAGGAAACGTCTCTTTTTTCTTAGGGGAAAAGGTGTGCCTTGCTGAAGGAATGCCCGCCAGATAAACCCGGGATGAGCGATCAACACGCCTCACATTTCTTCCTGCCATGCCCCACCACAGCAGGGTTACATTTTCTGCCTGTACAAGTGGGAGCTTGTGGAATACTCTTCCTCATTCAAATGAGACACTCTCCAAACAATCTTAGGAGCAAACAAACCTCTGCTGTCGTGCTGTCAAAGGAGAGAGATCTGCACCCACAGCACTGAAAAAGTGCATTGTGAAACCCTCGGTGTTGGCACAAATAGCTAAAGGAACACACATCCATCAAAAGGAAGGAAATCAAAATTAAATTACCCAACAGTATTATCTTCCTGTTCATTCAGCTGTGGTCCCACCTAGTTTTCTACCAATTCATTTACAGTGAAACTCAATGTATAGATGTCATAGCTCCATTCTGGATTTTACATATTGGGAAAATAGATATATTAAAATAACAGCCTGGTTTAAGCACAGTTTTCATACCCTTACTGTCACAGTCACATTGAAATACTGTTTGGGGATACAACATTATCTCTTTATATCTTTTATTATCTCTTATTATGGCAAATTCAACATGCAGAAATATATAATACACCTAATAATAGAACTCAGGAACTTGAGACACCAATGCAAATCTGCGAGCTCAGTGGTGTGATAGGCATTTAGGAGATCCAAATTTGCTTATTGACTCAGGCAGGCAGGCTGCTGATGTCGAGGGAGCCAAGCCAGGGCTCACAGACCCACACCAAAATTTCCAGTTCAACCGCAGCTTCCTGCATGACCTTATTCCAGTCACTTAATCCTGCAGATCTGTTTACAGTCGGTGAAAGGAGAATGCTTGCTTTCCCTATCACAGGGTGTTCATGAAGGCAAAATCCCTTAATTGCTATAAGGAATGAGAAGGTTTGGAGGGCTCTGGCAACCTCTGCCTGGATTTTAAACACTTATTTCACTCCTGCATCTGCAGGAGCAGGACAGACCAACAGGCTTCTGGTCAGGCGGAACCTCCAGTCCCAGGGCATGGCCAGACACACTGTTTTGGCTGGAGCTGCTGTGGATTTAGAGGTGGCCTTGCTCCTCAGCTGCTTGCCATTGCTTTCAAACCAGGGTGGCTGTGCTGGTGCAGGCACCAAGTTCAAGAACAACAGCTTATAGAGATTCAGAGCCACAACATTGGAATGAACAGCTTAATATTAGTGAAACTGTTGCACCATCTATGTTCAGAAATGTCCTGTGTTAAAGACGTGTTCAATCCTCCCTGAAATGGCACGGGCACCTCTATGTAGTTCAAACTCTCAGCCACAGGTGTCCCTGCATTGACCACATACATAGGCAAGGCAGGGTGGCACCTGTGTGGAGCACCTTCACAGAATGCCAGAGTTATTAAGGCTGGAAAAGCCCTCCCAGCCCATGGAGCCCACCCTGTGCCCAATGCCCACCTTGTCCCCCAGCCCAGAGCACTGAGTGCCACAGCCAGTCCTTCCTTGGGCACCTCCAGGGCTGGGCACTCCAAACGTCTCTGGGCAGCAACTTCCAAGGGCTGACCACTCTTTCCAGGCAGAAATTCTTCCTGCTGTCCCACCTGCCCCTGCCCTGGCACAGCCTGATGCCGTTCCCTCTCCTGTCCTTGTTCCCTGGGAGCAGAGCCTGACCTTCCCCTGGCTCCCCCATCTTGTCAGGGAGAGCCAGAAGATCCCCCCTGAGCCTCCTTTTCTCTGGGCTGAGCCCCAACCCAGCTCCCTCAGCCACTCTTGCTGCTCCAGACCCTTCCCAGCTCTGTTCCCTTCCCTGCACAGACTCCAGCCCCTCAGTGTCTCTTCCATGAGATCCCAGAACTAGACACAGCCCTGGAGGTCCAGCCTTACTTGCACTTGGGTTGTATTCACATTTGGGTTGGCAAACTTGTGAGTCACATCAATGCTGTGATGTCCATCTAAATGCCTCAAGCAACATCAGGGAAGGTTCATGAGGCTCCATGTCTGGCCATCTGCAAGAGAGAAACAGTAGGGCTTCATCCATGGAGGTGAAGCTCACAATAAATGACTGAGGGAGCTCCTGCTATAGCTGGCAGGAGAATTAGCTTGTCATTCCTCAAAACCAAGAGACACCCAAAATGCATTTTTTCTCAAACCACTACCCTTCTCAGCACTTGCTTTTTAAAGTACTGTGGTTTCATGTTCCCTTTTCTAAAATGCCAAGGAATTGCAGGGTCAGGTGTCCCTATTTTGGAAGTGCAGCTCTTTTCCTTATTGTCCTCCTCAGAGCTGAACTGGAATCACTGCAATAAATATGTGTAAAAGGTAAAGGAATCACTGCTTTGGGCTGGGTTTATTTTCTTCATAGTAGCTGGTGTGGGGTTGTGATTTGGGTTTGTGCTGGAATCAGTGGTGATAATTCAGGGATGTTTTAGTTATTGCTAAGCAGCCCTTGCACAGAGCTGAGGCCTTTCCTGCTCCTCAGTCCACCACACAGATGGGTGGGCTGGGGGTGCACAAGATGCTGGGAGGGGACACAGCCAGGACAGCTGACCCCAACTGACAACGGGGATATTCCACACCATGTGGAGATGGGGGAAGAAGGAAAGAGGGATGTTTGGAGTGACAGTGTTTGTCTCCCCAAGTCACTGTTACACGTGATGGATCCCAGGGTTCCTGGGGATGGCTGAACACCTGCCTGCCATGGGAAATGGGGAAATTTGCTTTGCTTGTGTATGTGGTTTTTGCTTTGCCTATTAAACTGTCTTCATCTCAGACCAGGAGTTTTCTCACTTCTACCTTTCCAGTTCTCTCCCCAGTCCCACCGATGGGGAGTGAGAGATGGCCTGTTGTGGGGCTTAGGTGCTGGCTGGTACATCTTACCAGATGAAGGGGTTTCCAGTAGCATGCTGGATATTTCCTTCTTAGGAAAGCTTTCCATTGGGTTTTCATCGTAAAAAAAATGTGGTGGTTCAGGTCATGTTACCTGTCAGTGCCTCCTTTGAAATGTTGTGCTGGTTTAAAGGTAAACTAGCGGAAGAAATGGCCCCAACTCAAGAGAGATTACAAGTCAAAGTTATAATTTAATAAAAAAGATTATAATAAATACAATGATACAGAGAAAAACTGGTTAAACCCACAAAAAACATATGCATAACCAACCACCCTGGGGAACAAACAGGATGGTGTTTGTCAGCCCCCGTGCTGAGCACCAGGTTGGCCCCATAAGTGTGAAGTAAAAGAAAAGAAAAACCTGTTGGTGAGGATGATGGTCAGTCTGGCTGAGGTTCGGGTCCTCCTCTGGATCCAACCAATGGCACTACAAGTTCCCAAACCCCAAGATTATATATGCTCTGGTTCAGGTGGGAATGCCCAGTGCCTCCACCAGGGTGGGGCATTTCAAAATGGGTGATTTAACTCTGTGAGTCATGGGATATTTTTGGAATCTTTGATGGCCCATGAGCAGAGATGATCCCTCAGGCTTGGTGTGAAGGTGCTGATGCGTCCTCATAAGGGAATTATCACAGCTGAGCCATTGACGTGGAGACAGAAACACTCCCCTGTGCCACAGAGTTCTTTAACACCCAACTTGTATCCTGAGGGGTCAGGTGTGCCCTGGGCAGCTGCTGCAAATTGTACATTATTGACAGTTCATCAGAAATGACACAGAGGATGTAGAATACAGTTCTGGTTACACCCACACAGTGACAAACTGGTTCTGGCCCCTATAACTGGGACAGAAGCATATGAAAACATGAGAAAATCTGATTTTTCTGCTTGTGTGATGTAATGCAGACCCAAAAAGAAGAGATGCTTTTGTGCATGTGTCTACACACACATCTAGTGCCTGTGCCTCCTCCCTTAGTTCCATATTGCTTCTTTGTACCCAGCTGATTTTTTCCTGATGTTGCTCATTTGAGCTTAAAATGTTTGCAAGATAAAGCAGATCACAGGAAACAAGAAATTAAAAAGTTTTTTTAAAAAAAAAAAGTAAGAACAAGCACCAACAAAACGGCAGAATTTTTTTTTATAGTATAGTTTTCCTTTCATTAAATCTTTTGTCACTAGATAAGTTGTTTCTAATTACCTCTTTATGCCTTTTGAACCACACGTATTTAAAATTATTTATTTTTATTTTTTGTGCCTTTTGAACACCATGTACAACAGACTAGTGCAATAAAAACTAGGGTTTTTTTATCCCAAGTGGACTAAAAAACTAGGGTTTTTTTTATCCCAAATAGACTAAACCCTGTGTGTTTGGTGTCACCTCTCACACAGCAGATCTCAGTATGGGTGATTTTTGCCCCAGTGTAGCCGGGTGGCGATTCCAGCAACACTGCAGCAGGTCTTGAAATGGATTTCAAACTCCATTTACATCATTCAGCCATTATTTAGTTATTATATATTTATCTTTATTATTTATCATGCCTTTTGAACCCCACGTACCAGAGACTGCTGCAAGCAAAACTAGTTCTCTGTCCCAAAGAGCCTAAAAGCCCAGTTTATTTGAGATAAAATCCCCTATATCTTTACTGCATCTGGGAGAAAAAGCTAAACCCTGCATGTTTCGTGTGACATCTTACACAACTGGAAACAGATCCTGGTAACTCCATGGGTGATTTTTGCCCTGGTATAGCCAGGTGGTGATTTTGGTACACCAGACCAGTGATGCCAGATGGTTTCCAAATGGATTTGGAACTGCATTCATGTTCTCAAGTGACAATTTCGTGATTGTGTGTCCCCTCTCCAGCTGGGGAGGGGCTGGTGGAGGAGCAAACCCGCTGCCACCACCATTGTTACAGCCCCATGGGGTTCCCCAGTGCCCACCCACCACAACCCCTTCTCTTTGAGCAGTCTTGCACAAGCCAGAAAATCCCTGGTTTTCCACAGAAAACTGTTTTCCAATGCCCATCTTTGGAGAAACAGTGAACAAGAGGGAAACTGAGGAACAGCCTCCTGCTCTGTTTTGTGCAACCCACGAGTCACCCAGTGCCTTCAGTTTGCACAGGAAGTATTCCCATGGCCCAGGAAATGTCCCTGTGTGTCCCTTCATGCCAGGAATGACACAGTGCAGTGGGATCACATGTGTTCCCTGCATTTACCAGTGTTCAAATCTCTGCGAGCAACTTCACAGCCCAGTGACTGTGAACGGAATCCCACTGGGAAATAAAGCAGCAGAAGGGCAGGGAACAGCCCCAAATGGATGCAGGGAGCACAGGTTCTCAGGTAGACCCCAGGAAACAGCACACCAAAGTCTTGTCCCTGTGCCCTGCACCCCCCAGGCCCATTGCACTTGCACCAGGCTCCGGGCAGGGCCCTGCACACAAATCCTGGGGGCACAGCATTGTGCTGCCCCTGGCACCTGCACACATCCTGGGGGCACAACACCTGCACACATCTGGTGGGCACAGCACTGTTCTCCCCCCTGGTACCCACACAGAGCCCACAGGGCCGGGGTGCTGAAGTGGCAACAGCAGCTCAGGGAAATGCCTTTACTCAAAGTTGTTAACAAGGCACTTTATCTTTGTTATAACAGTTTTATAAAAAGAAGTAGTGCCTGGAGGGGACAGACTGGTTTTCCCTGTGCTTTCTCCAGCGCTTTATGCTGGAAGGACATTCTCCACCAGAGCCAGCCCCTGCCAGGGCTATGGACACATCAGAGGCTACAAATGCACAAGTGCCAGGGCTTCCCTGGGCCAGTTCCAGTCCTCTCCACTGTCCATAGGCTGTCGGGGGTGCCCCTTTGTGACATCGCAGGTGCCTTCCAGTTCTAGGGTCCTTGGTGACATGGGACGTGTTGGTACACAGAGCCCCTTGTGACACCACAGAGCCCCACCAAGGGTATTTAAGGACACAGAGCCCTGCTCACTGCCAGGAGAGCAGGTCTCCCAGGACGAAGCATCTCCCTGTATCCCTTTGCAGCAGAGGAAAGCACAGATGGAGGACAAAAAGAACCCCAACTCCCGTTCCCCTACCCCCTGGCCCAGCTGGCTGGAAGACGACACACTCAGCAGGCAGTGGAAGGGGGCAGTGGGCAGGTCAGACCTGCCACTGTCACAGACTGAGGAGGGGGCCTTTGTCGACATGGATGAAGACTGGAAATATGACATGGATCAAGAATATGACATGGATCAACACTATGGCATGGATCAACAGTATGACATGGATCAAGAGTTTTCCCAGTATGGAGATGTCAACACATGGGAACAAGATGTGACACTGGAAGAGCTCTACCAATGGGAAGAGGTGAGAGTCCAAGAACATTCCCAGTGGGGAGCCAGGACACACCAAGAGCTCTACAAATTTGCAGGAAATGTGAGAGTCCAAGAACATTCCCAGTGGCGTGATGGGAGACCCCCAGAGTTGTACCAGTGGGAAGAAAATGTCAGAATCCCGGAGCTGCATCAGTGGGAAGAAGATGGTGTGATATACCAAGAACTGATCCAATGGGAAGAATATGTGACAGCTGAAGAGCCCGCACCCTGGAAAGAAGAAGAGACATATCAAGAGCTGTCCCAGTGGGGAGAAGATCTGAGAGGCCAAGAGCTGAATCTGAAGGGAGATGAAAGAGCCAGGGAACTCTCCTCATGCGAAGAAGTGAGAGGACAAGAACCTTTCCATGACTATGGTGCCCAAGAGCTGCCCCAAAAGGAGAAAGAGGTGAGTGAGAAAAAGTTGTCCCAACAGGGAGATGATGTCGGTTACGACATCTGCGACAAACCCTTGCCCTCCGTGATCACTGGGGACCCTCAGATTTGTCACCAGGAGGGGCCCAGCTCTGCCACCACTGTGGGCACAGAGGTGGCAGCAGAGGCAGTCCCTGACCTGCCCGGTGTAGCTCCTGCCCTGCTGAATCCCATGGACTCCAAGCCGGCAGCTACTGCCCTGGCCAGAGCTGCTGAGGAGGAGGAGCCCCAGGAGCCCCTCACTCCTGAGGAGGCAAAGGCAGAAGGTTCTCCAGCTTTTGGAGAGCAGGTGCCACCAGCAAGGACAGAGAGCGGTGCTCCTGCCCCACACAGTCCCTCAGAGGGCAAACGGGCTCTGCTAGACACAGATCAACAAATCCCCAGTGTGGTCCTCAGCCAAGCTGACCTTGAGATCCAGGGATCCGGCCAGCAGCTGGAGGAAGAACATGACCTGGATCAAACCATGGCTGCAGAAATGGAAGCAGCAGTTACAGGAGAAGGGGAAGAGATCCCAGTCCCTGCCCCACAGAGCCCCTGCTCCCCTGCCAGCCCCTCGGCTCCCCAGGTGGATGCTCATGCCCTCGGTGAGCAGCAGGAGCAGGATGAGGAGGCAGAGGGGGAGCCAGTCCTGGAAGTGCAAGAGACTGAGGAGGGGTCCTTGGCTGGGGAGAAGAAAGACTGGAAAAACTATGTCAACCAAGAGATTTCCCAGAGGGAACATGAGGAAGACCAAGAGCTGTCCCAAGAAGAAATCAACACACAGCAAGGAGTGTCCCAAGGGGAAACCTGCATTGAGCAGGAGCAGTCCCACAGACAAGTCACAAACTACCAAGAACTGCCTGACTGGGAAGAATACATCAAGCAAGAGCAGACCCAAGAAAGCAAGAGCTACAAAGAACCATCCAGCTGGGAAGAATACATCAAGGGACAGCATTCCCAAGGCAACGACAGTAGCTACCAAACACTGCCTGACTGGGAAGACTCCAGCCTGGAAGACTGGTTCCAAGGAAAAGAAAGTATCTCCCCAGAACTGACTGATGAGGCAGACTTCAGCCAGGAAGAGGAGTCCCAAGGGATAGTCAGTATCTACCAAGAACTGGTGTCTGACTGGGAAGACTCCATCGCCCAAGAGCTTTCCCAAGACTACAGCTCCATTGGCCAAGAGTTTTCCGACTGGGAAGACTACACAGTCTCTGTGCTATCCCAATGGGAAGATGACAGAGGGTTCACACTGGAGAACTGGGAATACACGAGCGCCCATGAAATTGAGGTCAAGCCCTTGCGCCCAGAGGAGGACGAGTGGGAAGAACTGAGCATCCTGGAGCTGTCCCACGGAGAAGGCAGGGAAGAGAGGTTGAGAATTTATGTGGAAGGGGGGTTCTCAGTGCCCTCCCCTCGCGAGGCATGGGCTGAGTGCCGGGCGCCTGCTCTGCGCACACAAGTGCCAGTGTGCATCTTCCCTGCCCAGCTGAAAGCCCAGGCCCCCAGAGGGGCTGCAGCTTCTCCCACCCTGGAGGAGCAGATGGCAGAGGCAGGGACACAGAGCCAGGTCCCTGCCCCACGGAGTCCCTGCTGCAGCCCCAGTCCCTCTCATGCCCAGATGGTTCTCCCCCAGAAGCATCCCTCCCACGTCAGGCGGGCACTCGGGGCTCTGCACAGGCTGCTCCTCTCCTGCCTGGTAGGACAGCCCGAGGATTAGGCCCCACTCCGGCATCAGGCTGGGGCCGGAGCCTGCGCCACACCCTGAGGGCACCACATAGTGTGGCTTTGAGTGGATGTGTTCCTATGGAATGACCAATCCCCGGCCTCTTGGGATCATCCCAAGTGGATCTCCACAAGACCAGACAACTCACTGACGTGTCAGCACCAAACCAGCACCCACGGGGGACAGCTGGTGCCAGGTGGCTCAGTGGGGAATCACAGAATCACCAAGGCTGGCAGAGACCTTCAGGAGAATCCAGTGCCACCGTCACCAGCACCACCAGAATCACCCCTTACACATGTCCCCACAGACCACATCCAGACACCTCTGGAACACTTCCAGAGACAGCAACTGCACCACTGACCTGAGACCCTTATTCCAATTCCTGACCACTCCTGCAAGGAATGAACGAAGACAGGAGCAACTGCTCCCAGAACCTCCCTGCAGGACTGTGACACACACAATTATTCCAAATGAAGTGAAAGATGGCTTAAGCAAACTAATTAATGTAATGTAATTTAGTTAGTTAAATTATTAATAATTATTATATATAGTATTTAGATAGACTATTTTAGATTTACCACATAGATAAGTTTACATAATTGATATAATGCTATATATATAATAATTATACTATTTATAATACATGTAAAGAAGTTCCTGCAGTTATAGGATAAAAATTATATAATGCAAGACAGAACCCTGTTCGCGTTATGAAAATTTAGAATAGTTTCCATTTAGGTACATTAGGTACATTCTCTGTATCTCCCTCCCTCACATTTGTTATTCAATAAAGTCTGTATTGAATAGAAAACACTGTTGTTGTTAAGTGGTCTTATTTACACCTTTATTCAGGCAGGGATCAGAAGACATGGGCACGGATACCTTCCACCAGCCCTGGCTGCTCCAAGCCTCATCCAACCTGGCCTGGGACACTTCCAAGGATGGGGCAGCCACAGCTTCTCTGCCCAACCTGTGCCAGGGCCTGCCCACCATCCCAGAGAAGGATTTCTTCCTAAAAATCTCCAAGAGTTCCCTCCCTGGGGCCAGGCTGGAGTGTGTTCCTCCCCAGCACCGCCTGCCTGCAACAGCCTCGTGCAAGGCCAGAGGGGTTCCCCTAATGCACCCCCCCCAAAACAGCAGGGAGGGCTGTGTTGTTCCTCACACACACCTGTGGGATCAGCTGTCCAGCTCTCAGCAAGGCCGTCCTACACGAAGCTCCCCTGGGAAAGCCAACATGGAAAGAGAATCCCAGGATCACTGAGGTTGGAAAAGAGCTCCAAGCCCATCAAGTCCAATCTGTGAGTGCTCCAAGGCGGCTCCCTGAATCCCTGAACCAAGAAACTGTCCTCCAGATGTTTTAGGGATGTCCTGGGCCAGTCTGACCAGCTGTGTGCTGTTCCCACTTATCACTGCACAGCTGACTTGCCCCACAAGGCCAAGGGCAGTGTATCTGGAGATGTACCATGGCTATTCCTTAAAGAATCATTCCTAAGTGTCACCATCCTGGCTGGGTAGCCAAAAGCAGCCTCCCATGTGTTTGTCCCTCAGTGCTCATGCAGAGGGTCTGAGGTGCCACATCAGTCCAGAGCACCAGCTGTAAACAAGGCAGATTTTCCAAGGGAGTTTCCAAAAGGCAGCAAGACACCCAACCCTTGGTGGCTTTCGGCTGCTCCCATTGCTCAAACGTGGTGCATTTCAAGGCATATTTCAAAGCAGGTGAAACGGATGGATGCCCTGGAAAGATACTGAGTTGTTAATTATTGCACTTTGGTTGCAAGGAGGGGCCGCAATCCATTAATGGTGGTAGAATCACTTCATCCAAGGGAGATATATGAGGTGTTTGTGAAAACTATTTTATTGTGAAAAGTGCTAAAAGCATCCTTTAAACTGGTCCTCCTCAGCAGGTTTTATTAGCAATTCATTTCTGTCACACCTCAGGTCAAGCTACTGTAGATCTTGCAGCAATTTTCTGGGTTTTAACATGTTTTTATTTAATTGCTGTCTCAAAGGTTATTTGGAATCCTTTGTGTGCCCTGTGAGCAGCTGTCTGGGTCCTCTTCCAAGCTGACCTTTCACAGCAGAGCATGAAACTTCACTGTGTTTAGCCTTGTGTGAGTGCCATAGCTAAAGGACCACTGCCACACAGTGGCAAAATTTGAGATATATATTTTCCTAAAGTACTGCTGATGGGCTTTTTTCTTTCCCACCCAGTATCTCTTCTTCCCAAAGGATTTGTGTGGAAACAAAATTCCTTTCTTTTCTCAATGAGATGTATCCCTCTGCCTGATTCTGTCAAAGAAGCTGCCCAATTTGCTCCACAGGTGACATCAGAAAAGCTGCTGGGAGAAGGAGAGGTCTGGCAGAGTTTACACACAAATACTCTTGCAGCAGATCAGCAGTGACCAGGCATGTCATAAAGGGAACTTTATGACTGCTCTGGCTTTATGAAAATCTCCGGCTGAGCAGCTGAGGGTCTTCCACATCCCATCAGCTTCTGAGAAAGTCCCGGTGTCATTCCATAAACCAGTTGCAGTTCAAGGGGAGGCTGGAACAGAAATTTCCTGCAGGCTTTCAGTGCTGTCTCTGTTCCAGGGAACACGACTAAATCTGTCTGAGAGAGGGAGACATTATCACAGCTTGGCAAGAAAAACATCACTCAGGCTTCGGGTTCAGCTTGTGCTGACATTTCTCAGGCTTTAGAGCAGGGCAGGTCCTGCACTGATCACTGGGGCAGATGGATGGGACCAGCGTGTTTGGGCAGCATCTCAGCTCCATCATTTTGTTCTTCCTCCAGTAGGACACTCAGTGACTCTGTGGTCTAAAACACACACCTGAAAGCATAGTTCTGTTCTCTCTTTTACTGCCTTGAGCAAATGGCTTTCTTGCTGACATGATTACAGAAGTTTGGGTTAATTGCTTTTGATACCCTTGGGTATCCTGTTTACATGAGACTATTTTGCATTATCTTTTCTAGCTGGACTTTTTTCTTCCCTGAAACATGACCTTCTTCCTCAGAGCTCTGTGCTGGTTGTCGTGGTTTGCAGTAAAAGCAGAGCCCATAACAGGTGGAATTTAACAGAACATTTTTGTGACAGCAAAAGCCCTAACGTAGAATAAACATTACTTCAAAGAGACTGATGACTTTGTTCTGTGTGCTTTGTATTGGTCACCACATCTGCAATATATATTGGCAAACATTTGTGCCTGCAGCCAGAGGTCTGACCAAGGCAGAATTTTTATATCTAAATGATCCCCAAACCTCTCAGCTCCCAAAATCTCTTGGTGAAGTCACGTGCCTGAACTCTTAGTGAGAGCTTTGGGAAACAGGAGCAGACTGACAGTTTCTTTTCCCCTCTGGATTTAGTAATTTCATGTGGATATTCAATATTTTTTTGCAGCATATACAAAAGGCAAACCACACTCCTCTGCTGAAGTCTGTCATTTTTCCTGCTTCGTTTTTCCCATTTTTTGCTACATCTTGCTTGTGCTATGGTTTCCCAGGAGTTCACTCTCCTTTTGTGCTGAGACACTGTATTTCTTACCTTCTTATGGGAACTTTAGTTGAAAGATTTTATTTTTCATCAGATTATGATAACGGGTGTTTGTGCAATAGGTTGTTTAATAATTAATTAGAGCTGCATAGTAATTTAAGTAGGCAATTATATGGAAAGCACATTTCCCTTAAAAACCCCTTCCACCTCAAAAGCCAACAGAGGAGGGAGCAGTTTTTCATACAGCATCAGAATTATAGGACCCAAATTCTTTCAGCAGCACAGCCTGGTGTACAAGGTGTATCACTGAGAGACAGGACTCAGACCAAGAGAGCTCTGAACTGTTGAAGGAAGAGACAATCCCTGTGTAATTTCATTATCTTGAGTGCTAATGGAGCAAAAAGAGGAGAAAAAAAGAGCTACAGACTGAAATAATCATTCTGCCAGAGAACCACTCCTTTCAGAACCACACACTCCAACACCAGCAAAGAGCAGGGACTATTATTAGAACCCAGACCTTGACATAAAGAGCTTTTCCATGAAAGACAACACTAGAATTTCACTCAGAGCAGTCAGGATGCCAACGAGAGATGTGAATAAAGACCCCAAAGGCTTTGACTGCCAAAATACTCTTATATCAAGCCCAAGCAGCCTGACCTGACAGGCAGGTCCTGGTTACTGCAATGCCTTTTCACACATGGCACAGTTTTCTTGGCAGCATCACTTTTATGCTCTGTACCTTCCCCCTTCCTCAGCTCTTCTTGCTCTGTTCCCTCCATGCACAGCAGGAGAGCGTAGGCACTGCTCTCCAAATAGCCTCTCAGCTTCCCTCAGGAACCAGCTGTCTTCCCACTCTTCCCTGTTCTCCTCAAGTCCTTTGCAGTGCGATATAGCCCAGATTCCACTGGCTGGTGGGAGCAGCCCTCTGCCCACATGCTCTTTTACTTAATTTTACTATGGGATTTCTTGTTCTGTTCCTGAAAGCACCTGAAGTCACTTACTGGAGGAAGCCCTCAGTTTCCATTCTGCAGATAAAGGCTCAGATTTACTTTATAGACAGGAACTGCCTTACCTGAATATTGACAAACACACCATGATATGTCTCATACAGGACTTTGTTCCCCTTCATGTGCAGTGGAAATTCAAAGGGAATTTCTGTCTTGACACTGGGAGGCTTCCCTGGGTTTACCATTTCAATAGTGCTGTTAATCATCTGAATAGGCTGCAAAGATAAATATTAAAGAAGTTTAGGTTGAAACAGACAACCAACAAAATCCACTAAGGTGGATTTCCAGAATCCCAGGTACCTTTCAGGACACAGTGTTTGGGTACTTCTTTACAATGAAAAGAATATTAATATTTTCCTCAAGACAACCATCTATTTTTGTAGCTGCATCACCCTCATGACCAAAGGTACTCAGGGAGCTGGACAGCAGTGTCTCCAACACTTTGGAAAGTGGAGTTTTGCTTGGAGAGTATCCTTGTTTTCTCTCTGGAATTTTACTATTATTTTCCCCAGCACAAGAAAGATGCGGAGCTGTTGGGATAAGTCCAGAGGCAGCCACTAAGTTGATCCCAGGGCTGGAGCCGCTCTGCTCTGGAGACAGTCTGGGAGAGCTGGGGGGTTCAGCCTGGAGAAGAGAAGGATTCAGGGAAACCTAAGAGCCCCTTCCAGTGCCTAAAGGGGCTCCGGGAGAGCTGGAGAGGGACTTAGGACAAGGGATGGAGGGACAGGACAAGGGGGAAGACTTCCCACTGCCAGAGGGCAGGGATGGATGGGACACTAGGAAGGAATTCCTGGCTGTGAGGGTGGGCAGGCCCTGGCACAGGGTGCCCAGAGAAGCTGTGGCTGCCCCATCCCTGGAAGTGTCCTAGGCCAGGTTGGACGGGGCTTGGAGCAACCTGGGCCAGTGGAAAGTGTCTCTGCCCATGGCAGGGAGTGGCACTGGATGGGCTTTCAGGTCCCTTCCCACTCAAACCATGCTGTGATTCCACGATTCAAGGCCATCCCAACTCAAGCAAACTGTTTTGACAACCCTGCTCCTATCCACTGGAGCCTGGTGTACCTTGCCCTGCCAAATTCCAAACCTGGGGAACAGCACAGAGCCCGTCCAGGAGCTCTAAGTCTCATTCCCTGCAGAGGAACCTGGGCAAGTCCTGTCTCATGCTCAGTAACACCTCCACGGCCTCCACAGGAACTGTTGTGGTGACTGACCTGGCACAAGAGTCCAGTTAAAGCCAGTCACTTCAAGAAAAATACAATGAAATCACACAGTTCATTATTTTTCTTTAAATTACAGTCCTTCAGTGCATCACCCTGCAACCATTTTTTACCATTTACGGTAGTGCAGTTCAGCCTGAAAGAAAACTCTCCCACCAGTACAAGTTCCTGCCCCAAAATGCCATCATATATCCCTCACAGGGGATATTCCAGAACCATTTCACACAATCCTGTGCCACGTACTCTAGGATGGCCCTGCTGAAGCAGGGAGGTGGCACAAGGTGACCCACTGTGGGCCCTTCCAACCTCCCTGTGATTCTGTGATTCCAGATAATGCGGGGCATTTCCCTGCTTGCCATCATTTCCATGCCAATGAGGTGCCCTGACCACTTCAGAGCCATTAAGGAAAGGTTCTATTCGAGAAGAGAGAGAGTTTATGTACTGAAAACATTCAACTGTGCAGGTCTTACCTGGAGGAGGAGGAGGCAAGGGAGAAGTGAATGAAAACAAAAACTAAAATAATTACAATCACAAAAAAAAAGTTTTATTGTGCATAAATAGCAGGTATTCAAGCAGCTAGAGCAATTAGGCCACACCCCCTCATTAACCCCACCCCTGATTAGCAGGCCACACCCCCTCATTAATCTTAACTCCTAATTAGCATAAAGGTCCATGTCACTCTGACATCAATATGCAAATGAGTTCAGACCCAATTAACACCCAAGTAACACACCCACATGGAATGACATTAGAATTACAGAATTATACTAATTTGAGGACACCAGTTAATTATCACAAATGAGATCACAATTACTCCAAGCAATGAATTTCTGCAAAAAATAACAGAAATTTTTTTTTCCACAATACCTACCTACAACCCTAATGATCCTCGGGTGGAGACTACAACAGAGGGTGGAGCTACAGCTGCAGGCCCCTTAGGAGCAGAGGCGAGTAGAGTTGCAGGTAAGGAGGACTTCTGGGACTTAGGGGTGGTAAAAACTAAGGGTACAAGGGCAGTAGGACACTAGGTAAATAGGAGTGGGAATACAGAGTGCTGAAGGGGGTAAATGATGTAAGTGGTGAGGGGTAGAGGGAGTTAGGAGTACAGCTAATTAGAGGTAGTGCTAAGCAAGGGTAGTGGTAATTAGGGTTGGAGGTAACTAAGGCAGCAGGCAATTAGGGGTAGGGGTACTTACAGGTAGCAGTAAGTAGGGGTCCAGGCAGTCAGCCAGCGGGAAAGTTGGGGTGCAGGCAGTCAGGGATATGGGCAATTAGGGGTAGTCGTAATGGGGAGTCCAGGCTAGTAGGGGTAGCAGTAAACAGAGATACTGGCAATTAGGGTTACACCCAGCAAGGGGGAGTGGCCACTTGGGTTGGTACTGGCTATATAGCCTAGGTGGTGGGCTAAGGGTCTGTGAGGGTTGGGGTTAGTGTTAGCCACTGAAAAACGCTAGTCTTCCCACGTTTGTATCAGTGACAGATGTTGGTGTCACGTATCTGCTCATCATGCTGCGTATGCCTCCACCATGGATGAAATGTCACAGTTCCTGACAGAAAGTTTGTCACCTGGCTGAAGAAAAGGGCATTCATTTGCAGCTTTGTCCGTTGGTTCCTTGGCTAGGTGTGAGCGAGTTAGAAAAGACTATTGTGACTATATCAACTACTGTGGAAAACACTGAGAATGAAACCATGTATGCTATATGAGTATTGCAAATAGAGATAACTAGCTTATCACAAGTAGTTCTTCAAAATAGAAGGGCACTTGATTTACTATTAGTTTCACAAGGAGGTGTATGTAATGTTCTCAATTCCAGCTGTTGTATGTACATAGACCACAGCGGTAGTATAACTACAAATCTTAATGACATATGGAAGCAAGCAGAAATTTTACATCAAGTAAAATTCATCATGGGCTTTTAAAGAGATATGAGACAAACTGGCTTCTTGGTTGCCAGGTCTAAAATGGTTAAAGTATTTGTTTATCATGATAGTAGTTATAGTTGTTGTTTGTATTTTTGCTTGACTGATGATTCAATGTCAATGCTGCCCTCACTTTTGCCAGAGATATTGAACAAATTTAAATTGTGACAGAATTTCCAAGCATAAGAAAAAGGGGCACTGAAAGGGAGCTGTTGAATATTGTATACTGAAAAGCTGCTAAATTGTGTACATTTCAAATCAAGCCTGGATTTATTGGTATGAATAAGGGGAGGAGTAAGGTTTTAATTTTAAGGTTTTAATATACTAACACTTAAATAGAAAACAGTTAATAGAATTATCTTTAGGCTAAAGTTATGTGTACTTCTAATGTAACAAGCAATGAATATAACCTTGCATTTTGCTTAACTTGCTGGGAGTTTTCTAACTTTTAGATAACAGACATAGTTTTTGCAAGTAAAGAGGGACTTGGAAAAGAGCATAACTTTCCAAATAGAATATATCTTCAAACTGACAATCAGCGTCCAACATTCAAGGCTGTACAACAAATCATCCGAAGCGAAAAGATGAAACACTACAAAAGGCTAATTTAAGGACGGGGAACAAAAACTATTTAAAAACCATCAAAAGCACTGTAATTGTAATAAAAAGACACTAGATGGCAGCAAAGACCGTAAAATAATTACAACAGCCTTGTAGAGTAGAGTGCATGGGTTAGGTGAGATTTAATATGACTATGCAACGATTTTTGAAAGTAGAAGAGTTTTGCTTCTGTAATTTCATCGGAGGAACTTATGGGGGATTATCCCCAGTACTTCTCGGTGTTGAATAAAGGAATGTGAACTTAGCACTGGTCAAGACTTCGGTATTGAGTGAACTTCTTTGTTTCAGTCCCAAGCCTGAACCGATAGTGAATAGAGACCTGAGACCATAGAGAATAAGCTGGAATTTACCATATGGACCTGGAACCATCAGCCAATTCCTCCAAGACTGCAGAGGCAAAACCAGATTCCTGTAGTCTGAACCTGGAACTGAGAGCCAGTATTTCCTAAAACAGGGAGACTAAACCAAAACTGTACACTCTGAAAGCAGTAACAACAGTCGAGAGCTCCAAGACTCTCGACTCCAGAACTGATAGCCAATAACTCCTAGAACACTGAGACAAAAACAGACCTGCAGATTCCTAATCCAGTATTGATTGCTGAGACTGCCCAGACTGCAGCAACTCAACAGGAACCCTAGAGTTGGACCCCAGAACTCTCAGCTGTTACTGCCAAGATTGCAGAGACTACATCAGAACTGTGTCATACCAACCCATAACTGAGAACCAATACCTCCAAGACCATGGAGAGTAGACTGGAACCATAGTATCTGTATCTGAATGTCAGAGCTGATACCTTCAAGAGCATACAGACAACACCAAAACCATCAAGTCCCAATCCAGAACCAACAGCCAATACCTCCAAGGCCACAGAGAGGCAATCAGAACCAGGTAGTCTGAACAAGGAACTGAGAGCTGGTCCCTTCAAAACTGTAGAGAAAAAAACTGTCATCATACTAACTGAACTGTCAGAGAGTCCCAATCCAGAATAGACAGCTGATACCTCTGAGTCCCCAGAGATGAAACCGTAACACAGAGTCTGAATCCAAAGCCCAATGCAGATACCTTTGAGATCAGAGATTAAACAGGATCCACAGAGTCCCAACTGAAAGTGCCATTTTTGTCCAAGAATTGAACATGGACAAAGATTCCTCCCAGACCAAAGGTGCCAGAAGAGGAAGGTGTTGCTGCTTTTGGTGTGCCAGGGAAGTCACATTATTTGCACCTGAGAGCCCAAGGCTGCAGGCTTGCTTTCTTGGGGAAAAGCCCTGTCATTTTTGGTAGAACCATACCTCGCAAATTACCATTTTTTGGCCTGAATTGAACATGGACAAAGATTCCTCCCAGACCAAAGGCACCCACCAGGAAGGTATGGCTGCTTTTGGAGTGCCAGGGAAGCTGCATCATTTGCACCTGAGACTCCAAGGCTGCGGCCTCTCCCCTCCTTTCCCCTCCCCTCCCCTCCCCTCCCCTCCCTCCTCTCCTTCTGCCTAAACCAGAGTCAGTACAGTCAGATCATGGCAGTCATTTCACAGCAGGAATAGAAACAATCTAGAAACGGGGAAAACCTGAATGAATTGCACACATGAAGCTCCCAAACCCAACAGCTTCTGTAGGGACAGGCAGGGTGATTCCTGAAACTCTGAATTATATAAAATTTTAGTGTAGCTCTTTTTAGTACAGCATCTGTTTATAAGATACCTAAAATGTTGTTTTAACATTTCTTGTGAAGAAGTCCAACAGATAAAGATTTTAGGAAGGTGAAAAACATCTTACTTGTAGAAAATGTATTCAGAATAAGACATAACTTGATATAACCAAGTGAAAATTACTCAGAAGCCTTGAAGCTGTTCCAAGAAGGACAGAGATAACTACGAGGAGAAGTTGGATGGAGATGAAGAGGTGGTCGTTTTACAACCACCGACTCAAATTTGGAAAGTGTGGTGGGGGTGGGACAATGGGACAGACAGTTTTGGGGGTGGGTGTAACCAATGAGGTAATGTCCAAATATTATAATTAGATGGTATTATAAAAGTTGTAAAGTCCTTTACTGTCAGGATGTGCAATATATTTTGCACACCAAAGGCACCACAATTAAAGAGCTGCTTTCTACCTTTTTATACTCAAAAGTGTCCAGCGAATTATTTCTCTGATTTTAGGCAAAAAGGGCTGCTCCAGCATTGATCTTTCCAGTCTCAAGGTGAGCAAAATACCCACTTACCACCATAAACACACCTCCAGTGCCCCTGTTTGGTGCAGTGATCAACTCAAAGCTGAGCTCTGATCCACTGACACTTTCACCAGAGAGAGAGAGAAACCTCAACTGAAAAGTTAAAATACGTCAGGAAGGAAAAATGTCATTAAGATGGAAAAGTTACAGTTATTTTAGAGGAAGCCTGAAGATGGTTTTCAAAGGTTCCAGCACCTCCAAGACAATTCCAACAGCAACACCTTCAAAAGGTACCTTTTTGAGGTGCACTTTGATTCCAAGAGGTATTTCCCAAGAGAGTTGCTGTAATATTTATTGTAACTACTGAGAATCATCAATAAATAGGATATTAGGGAGCTGCATTATTGAAAAATTGTCATAATAATGAGACTTTATTCGCTTTGGAAAAGGGAACAAAACAATGGGAAAACAGTTACATGAATATGTGTACAAAGTGCAGTATTTTCAATACCAATGTAGACTTTACCACAAGATCAGAATGGTTTTTGTGTGAATATAGGGGGATTTTTGAGTGGCTTTTGAGTATAAAATTAAAGTAGTGGGGTTTGGACTTGATGGTTCTTATTGGGCCCTTCTAAGTTGAGATGTTCTACGATTCTATATTTTCTCCCACAGAAAGGGGGAAAAAGGCTGTAAAAAGAAAAGCTTCAGAAGCTTAACTTTAGAATAAATGTTCCAAATACACAGACAAATGCTCTTTAAATACTTTCATGTTGCATTTTTAATTTTCTCAAGACAAAACCTTCCCTGACAGTGTTTACACCCTGACAGTGTTTGATTTCTGCTTGAATTATTACAGCCACTTGATTCATGTGTGAGGGGGAGACTGGGGGTCCTGGGGTGACTTTGGTCGGTCTGAGGGGTAAGTTGGGAGGTAAATTTGGGGTTTTGGGATGAAGTTGAGTGGACTGGAGGTAAATGAAGGGGTATGGGGTGTAATCAATTGAGCAGGCAGACGACCAATTAGCCAAGTCCAATCAGAATTTATTAAATTAACAGCAAGCGACAGCAAGCAAAATGCAGCGCTGGGCTCCCACCTGAAGCAACCTGCTTCCAAATGTGGCGGGGCACCCAACGGTTCGCACCCTGCCCTTTGATACTCCTCAGTTCT
>JAWWEW010000001.1:114926320-114941218 GCA_035583185.1 Anabacerthia variegaticeps | reverse complement strand
TCCTTGGCTATTCCTTAAAGAACAATTGCTCGGTGTCCCCGTCCTGTCTGGGTAGCCAAGAGCAGCCTCCCATGTGTCTGTCCCTCAGTGCTCCCACACAGGGTCTCAGGTGCCACATCAGTCCAGAGCTCCAGCTGTAAACAAGGCAGATTTTCCAAGGGGATTTCCAAAAGGCAGCCAGACACCCACCCCTTGGTGGCTTTCAGCTGCTCCCTCTGCTCAAACGGGGTGCATTCGAAGGCATGTTTCAAAGAAGGTGAAATGGATGGATGCTCTGGAAGGTCCTGATTTGTCAATTATTGCACTTTGGTGGCAGGGAGGGGCTGCAATCCATTTATGACGGCAGAATCACTCAAGCCAAGGGAGATATATGAGGTGCTTGTGAAAACTATTCTCTTGTGAAACGTGTTCAAAGCATCCTTTAAACTGCTGCTCCTTGGAAGGATTGGCCATAGGGTCACAAACAGAGAGGTTGCACACAAATCCTCTTGCAACAGATCAGCAGGGACCAGGCACGGCATAAAGGGAACTTTAGGACTGCTCTGGCTTTAGGAAAGTCTCTGGGTGAGCAGCTGAGGGCCTTCCACATTCCATCAGCTTCTGAGACAGTCCTGGTGCCATTCCATAAACCAGCTGCAGGTCAAGGGGAGGCTGGAGCAGAAACCTCCTGCAGGCTTTCAGTGCTGTCTCTGTTCCTGGGAACACGACTAAATCTGTCGGAGATGGGGAGACATTAACACAGGTTGGCAAGAAAAACATCCCTCAGGCTTCGGGTTCAGCTCGTGCTGACACTGCTCAGGCTTTGGAGCAGGGCAGGTCCTGCACTGATCGTGGGCCAGATGGATGGGGCCGGCGTGTTTGGGCAGCATCTCAGCTCCATCCTTTGCTTCTTCCTCCAGCAGGACACTCAGGGACTCTGGGGGCTAAAACACACACCTGAAAGCGTAGTTCTGGTCTCTCTTTTACTGCCTTGAGCAAATGGCCTGCTGACATGATTACACAAGTTTGAGTTAATTGCTTTTGATACCCTTGGGAATCCCATTTACATGGAGTATTGGGCTTGATCAGTTTTCCTGCTGTACTTTTTTCTTCCCTTCTTTGAGGCTGGAGCCACTTCTTTGCCCCACTTAAGAGACACTTCAGCTGATTTTAAAAAGAATTCACAAGCTGCAGCACTTCTCCCTTTCTCTGCAAACCCAGACCAAACAGCTCTGATTAGAGCAGTGCCCCAAGTCTCATTAAATGCCTCTCAGGTAGAAACCATTTCTTCCGCTCCAGCTGTACCTCAACAACTGTTCAAGGCTGTCACCAACGAGGAGGAAACCTGATGGGAAGAGCAATTCCAGAAGTTGTTATTATGCCCCAACTACTCCAGCCCAGCTGAATAAAAGGAGGACAGACCCTTCATGCCTCTGTCTTTCTGATTCAGTACAAGATACACCAAATAACAAATAGAATAAGCTCCTATAAGAAAGATCTAGGAGGTAAGCTTTGTATTAATCACCCTTAAGGCCCTTGCAATGTTGAAATTACATTTCCTAAAACTAAAAATCAGCACTCCACCTTTTATTCTTTTTTTCCCATGTTTCTCACATCGAACCCTTGGGCTCTGCTGACTTGCAGCTCACCTGCCACAACCTTTTCACAAGCACATCCCCAAACCTGATGCTGAGACTGAAAGACAGAGTTGTGTTGTTTTTTTTTTAACTAAATGGTCACATAAAACTTTTGCCTAATACTTGTGGTCTGTTTCAGCTGCTGTGGCTTTGTTGCTGTTGTTGTTGCAACATTTTTGTGACAGCAAAAGCCCTAATGTAGAATAAACATTACTTCAAACATACTGATGCTTTGCTTCTTTGTGTTTTGTATTGCTCACCACACCTGCAATATATATTGGCAAACATTTGTGCCCGCAGCCAGAGGGCTGACTGAGGCAGAATTTTTATACCTAAATGATCTCCAAACCTCCCAGCTCCCAAAATCTCTTGGTGGACTCATGTGCCTGAACTCTCTTGGTGGGAGCTTTGGGAAACAGGAGCTGGCTGAAGGTTTCTTTTCCCCTCTGGATTTAGTAATTTTATGTGGCACAAGAGGGACAGGCAGGAACTGATGCCCAGCGAGTCCCTCCTGCACAGGAGGAAGAACTTCTTTGCTGGGCAGTGACCCAGCATTGAACAGAGACCAGAGAAGGTGTGGAGTCTCCTCCCTGGGGATATTCCAGAATTCCCTGGACACAACCCTGTGCCATGAGCTCTGGGATGGCCCTGCTGGAGCAGGGAGATGGCACCAGAACATGCACTGTGGTCTCTTCCAGCCTGACCCCTCCTGTGACTCTGTGAATGAATGCTCTGACCTGGCATGTCCCATCACAGCATCTTTATTGAATTTAGCAGTCAGTAAATCCTGTCTCAGTTCTGTGCTCTGCCTTTGCTGTCTGCTCACCTGCTGGGATAATTTCTACTCCCTTTTGCCATCTCATCCTTCCCGCAGCATCCACTTTTCCTGCAATGCTCAGAGATCCTACTCTCTGTCTGTGCAGAAGACACTAAAATGCCAAATAACAAATTGTTATTCTGTGCTATGCTGGGACCATCCCTTGGCATTTTCTGAGGCATTTTTTATGTCTGATTTTTAATTTACCATGCTGAAAGCTGCTTGAGCCAGAAATCACATTTGCCCTTGTTTCTTATCCTGGAACCCAACACAGCAGAAACCCTTGTGTAACCATGAGGGTCTGTGTGTAGTGGGAGCTGGATTTCTCACCTTGTTTTGCAGTGTGTGGCTCTCTGCACCTTGTTCTCCCCACAGGTACTACCCAGCAGGCAGATACAGCCTCAAACTTCATTCATTGGTTCCTGGGAGAGATGGTATTTCCATGCAAATCTTCTTTGGAAGGGGCTGTTTCTGCAGTACTTTATAAATTCTGATGCTTTGCAAAGAGATGCCTTTTTTGGGAGGGTCCACCTTTCATCCCAAAGCGCTGCTGTGCAGTGTTTGGAGGAGCCTCCTGCTTTTATGACTCTGCTCTTCATAACTCAGCTGCAAAAGAGAGCTCAGCAGAGCCAAACTCAATAGAAAATATTCTCCTGGGGAACAGAAGTATTCTCCAGGTTTTGGGTCTATTTGCAGCAGGCAGATGAAATGCATAAATTAAAAGGATAGGTAGAGGCTTTGAAGAGTTGAAGCCAGCCAGGGTACTCAGACACTACGTACATTTATTAAGGACAGGGTTTTTCCTCACAGGGAGTGTTAGTGTTTCACAGTCTGACTTTCACAGTCGTAGTAAAACACACGGTGGCATTTTGGAAAGCACCGAGACCGCTGTGAAATCCCTCATTTCGAGTGGTTCCCTGGTAGGAGACCTTGGCAGGGAGGAAATCCTGGAACAGGCTGATATCTGAGAGCAAGCACAGCTAAGCAGCAGCACAAGCTTTAAGTGCTGTGAATGGGGAGTTTGTCTCCCAAAGAGCCACACGGGCCTTTGTCCAAAGGAGACAGCGTTGGAGCTCATGGGGTTGTCTGGGATCTTCACCCTCTTTTGTCAGCACAGAGCTCCTTGGTGCCTGATGAGCACCCTGGGTGCAGGCAGGAGGCTGAGCAGTAAATCAGGAGAGCCTGTCCATCCCAGCATCGTCCCTCACACCAGCTGTGATTCCACACAAATGGAAACGAGACGGGAACCTCTCCAGCCCCACTGGGCTCGCCTTCCACCAGGTCTGCAGTTAATTAAGACTGAAGGGGAGGTTTTGAATAACCCCTTTGTGGAACAAAGTACACGCAGTCAAAACCCAGCTGACAAACACAACAAAACTGACTTCATGGCTTCTTATGAGAAAACCATTAATGGGCCAGAGAAATGAAGAAACACTTTGTTCGAGTGGCTGGTGTGAATGCAGCATATTCAGATTACAAAGCAGTCTTGCCCTGCTATAATAAATATCATATAGCTCTATCCAGGACTAACCAGGTGTATAAAAGCCAGGAATAACACATTAGGGTTTAAGTTAGCATACAGTGCCTACTATTACATTTTCACAGAGTTCACTCACAAAGAGGTAGCACTTCAACAGCAGCCAATGCCTCTGATGGAGCAAGTAATGACCACCTGATCCCCCTGCCATGGCTCTGGCTGGGTTTCGGCTCTTTGTCCATGCCCTCCTCTTGTGTCAGCACCCAAGGGAGAGCTGGGCTGAGTGCTAAAAGCTTCAATAAAGAAAGATCTCCTTTACCTTAGTGGTGCATCACCTCCTTTTCCACAGCAGCTGCTGACAAACAGTGACAGGTTCCTCCAACAATGAGGCAGGAAAAAGTAGGGGAAAAAGATTGTTATTTGGGGGAAAAAATTGCAGTTTCCAGACCTTAGCTGGGTGAAATTTAACAGTGTGTGTTGTGTGGCAGGTCAGAGCAAAGAGTATGATCCAAAGGGTCCTGGAGCTCTGGCAGCCTTGGGGCCGTGCCCACTGCCCTGGGGAGCCTGGTCAGTGCCCACACCCTCTGGGGGAAGAACCTTTTGCTGAGATCCAGCCTAACCCTGCCCTGACACAGCTCCAAACCATTCCCTGGGTGCTGTCCCTGGTCCTCACAGAGCAGAGATCAGTGCCTGCCCCTCCTGAGGAAGTTGTAGCTGCAATGAGGTCTCCCCTCAGTCTCCTCTTCTCCAGCTGAACACACCAAATGCCCTCAGCCACATCTCACGTGGTTCTCCTCAAGGCTCTTCCCCATTTTCATTGCCCTCATTGCTCCTTGAGACTTAATCCAGGCCAGGAACCCAATTCCCTTGTGGAAAAATGCAGCCACCAGAGCAAATCAGTGTTCCAGTGACAAATCTGGGTAAATTTTTGTTAACATCCAGAGCCACAGTCATTTTTAAGTTTATAGTCCTCAAATGACATAATTCTGCTCGCCACACCCTGTTCTCATCAGGTTCTCAGGAAAAACAGCACAGCCTTGTGTCATCCCCATAGTTTGACAGCAGATGTTCACATTTGTCTCCATCACTTGGAAGACTTTGATGCCTCAATCATGCCTGATAGGATAGCAAATAATTGGTTTACTTCTAGAGCATGAAAAGAACTCACTGCAACACAAATGAGAATATCTTGTTTCTTCAGCTTTGCCAGCCCTCAGAAACCTTAAAGACTCAGCTTGCTGGGGTGGGAAGTGTGCAAATTCAGCATCAGTGTCTTTGGGATGTACTTTGCCACTTCATAGCAAACCCTCTTTTATGATCTGGAATGGTGGGCAACCTTTTCCAGGTGTCACAAGAAAGTGGCTGAGCATCTCATTCCATAATTGACCCACTGAGGTCAGGAGATCACATCACAAGTCACTGGGCATCAGGTCAGTATTCACCTGCCCACAGGGCTTTGCTGGCTTTTCTAATGCATGCACAGAGCTCTTCCCCATCACATCTGGTGAAAAGTGTCTCCTTGTCCCTTTCCCTCATTTGAAATGTGTGATGCTAAAATTATGGTTTATAACTCCACTTGGTGTTGTTGAGACAAGGATCTCTACATGGAATCCCTCTCAAAACCAGCTGGGACCACTAACATCAGCCTTGCCTGATCAGCCACCTTTGGATTTCCAACACTAATATCTTCTAGTTTTTCCAGTTTCTGTCTGGAGAGACCATGTCAGTGTAATCTAAAGAAGATGGCCTGGACAGGACAGATGGGGACAACTGAAAGACCTGACTTTTCCTTCCCTGAAGTCACTGCAAAATTAGTTCATACAGAGGTGGCCTTAGAAAGATTTCTCACTACAAGCCAGCCATGACATTAGATATCCCAAACTGTCAGAGATGAAGTCAAGCCTTTTCTGAAGACGAGATTTAAATTTGAAAGGGACTGCTGAAAAGCCAGCTCAGATGAAAGAAGAGCACTTGCCAAGGAACACACACACTCATGATTTGCTCTCTTCTCCTCTGCCTGGAGCAGACTTGGTCTTTAGATTATTTAAGATGAGCAGTTGCAGCTGCCACCCATGGGCAAGGTGTGGCTGTGTCAGGGCCATTATTTCTCCTCCGGACATACAAGATGCTTTATTTCAGTGATTTGCCTCTTTAAGCACTTGCTCAAATTACAATTAACTTAATTTCCTGCCACTATTTCTTCATAGCTCACCACAACTTTGGCCAGAGCTCTCCTTCTTTCTCCTGGTAAATCTGGTTCTGAGTTTTATGCTGTGACTTTCTGCCATCCCTTCTCCCAGTTCAGCTGCTTCTTTAAGCCCTTCAGGGAATACTGAGGAACATGTTTCCTCACACCCCACTTTGACCAAACCACAGGCTTTGTCTTAAATATCTGCTCTGGCAACCACAGCACCACAGGAGCTGCCTCCTCCCTGGCTCTGACCCCAGATCCATGGGGTAGATCATTACATCATCCTCTATTAAAACCCACTGAATGCAAGGACCTACTCAGCAATTTATTGTGCTCTAATTTCTTGGGCATAGTGTGAGTCAACAGGACACAGACCAAAGAAAGGCCAAAAAATCTGCCACATTTACACACTCTAAAGTTTGAAAGGTTTCTGAGCAGATCCACCAGCTCAGCCACACATTTGATGACCTTCACAAAATAAGCCAAGAGAGATATTTCTGCCTTATTTCTCACCAAGCTCTCTTTAACACAACAGAAAGGATAAACTCTGTTTGCTCCACTCAGACTTCACTCTTCTGCCATCAGGGACCAGCACTCAGTATTTTCCTCAAAAAACTAGACAGACAGAGCTAGGAATTGATAGGGGAAAAGGGGATATGACTGGAAATTAAACCTCAAGCTTAATTATGTCCTCCAGTAACTATGCTCACAGTCATTTGGACTTTTGCCTATCACAGGTTTGTTAAAAGATCAGCTGCTTCACTTCATTGTCAAGAAGGCAATGTTTTTCCCCTGAAGGGACCATTGCTTTCTACAGCTCACTGAGCTCACAAACCAGGAGAATGAAACCAGGAAGAATCTAATAAAAATGTGACGAGTAGAAAAACAGGGGAGAAAAATAAAGAGCTCCTTAACTGATAAATCTTAAGACATGGTAACTTTTACAAAATTCAGTAGTTTTTACTCTGATCAACCATTTTGCTGTTGGAGACAAATCCAGGATAAAAAGAGACTGTGACTTCATCTCTTCCTGGGGAAAAGTGGTGGATAAGGACTACTTTTTTATAGTCACAGTTTTCGAGGGGATCAGAACGAGGTGCTTTAACAAAATCACTCTCAGAAAGCAAAAAGGTGTTGAGAAGTCAACACAAATCTCAAGCCCTTCCAGAGTCTCAAACAGAAGATCACTTACAATTATTAGTAGTACGTGGGTTCACTGAAGCCGCTGCAACATGCAAAGTTTTAATCAGCAGCTCGTTCTTCCTCTGTGTCATGTTCTTCCTCCACTGTTATTTCTTTAAGCACAAGCCCACACATCGATTTTGTCCCAAGTACTACCAGCAGCACGTAAATATTGGTCATGTTCCTGTAAGTGGAACACTTTATTACAGCAATTTCCATGCATGAGGATGTTTGTGGTGTCAAAGCAAGGAGGCTGCTGAAATCCTCCTTGAAAGCATTTTCCACGGTCCATGGAGTATAAAAAAGAAAAAGCCCATGTTCCTGAGCATTGTAAGGATTTGGTGAGTACTGCAGCTTAGGGCTGAAGGCAGAGCAAAGTGTAATGACTTTGCCCATTGGAAGCACAGGGTCATCAAAGAAAGAGTTCTTGAAATTCTTGCTTTAAAAGAGATGAACAAGGTCATGAAAGGGTCCAGGTCCTGTGGAAGACTATTCCTTAGGCCTGGAGGCTCTGCATTGTGCCAAGCACCCGTCCAGAGACAGCATTCACTCCCCTGATGTTCCATCTTGGATTAATTTTGGGTGGCTGTAACAATCTCCAACCTCCAGCAGTCTCCAAACTGCAAAACCCAACCAGAGAAGCACTCGAGCCATCTGGCTTTGCAGTGACGCACACTGGGATGCAGGAACAGGGGCAGGGGCCTCCAGAGGCCCCTTCCAAGACAAATCTTACCATGATTCCATGAAAACATGACATTTCTTCCACTGAAGCCACTAACACTTGACCTCCATTCAAAGTAAGCTTCTATTATGTTGAAATAATTTCCTCCCAAATCAGCCCTAGAAAATGGTTTCTCAGCCTGTTAAAAAGAGGAACACGACGTTCGACAATTATTTAGTTAAACTGAACACCTGCTGCCTTGCTGTAATGGAGAGAGAAGGACTGTGAATACTGAAGAAGTACACACAACTCTAAAAATAGGAAGAAAGCCCATAAGAAATCCTCTGTGTATGATTCCTGAGGAATACACTCATTATCTTGCTAGAAACATCAGCTGTCAACTAAATGTGACTCGGGCACATACAGGAAAAAACAATCTGAAACACATTCCTCTGAGTATCTGAGGATGATATTTCCACACCTTTGAGAGCTGAATCATAATTTGCTTCCATTTACAAAGCTCCAACTCCCTCCAGGAGTCAAGTGTGCTCAGGAAGTGAATATTTAAGAAGGAAAGGAGCTTTTGCTACACAAGCAAACAGCCAGGCAAGATGTTACTGGCTTAGAGCTTGCAAGTAAAGAAGAGTGAGGTGGACTGGAGACCACAATGAGCTCAGCATCAAAGGAAAAGGCAACAGAGAACTTGAATCCTCCCCCACCATCTTCTACTTCAGTGTTCTGGTTTTGTTTTTTACTTTTAGGCACTTCTGCAACAGAAATACATTCAGAGAGGTGCTATTTTGAACTCCTCTGGTAAATGAAGAACGCTATACTTGTGTTTTTACTTGGGGATAATACAATAGATCACATGCTGGTTTCCACCTGTCCATAACCTGCTCAATAGTAAATCAAATTCATCTCACACATGAAAGAGTAAAGAGCTGAATCTCTTCCCACAAGGGCTGGATAAGTAGTTTTAGGTTTTAGCACAACTCATCTCTTGGTTTCCTTACTGCCAGGAATTCAGAACCACAAAACCATAGAATGGCTTGGGTTGGAAGGGACCTGAAAGATCATCCTGCCATTGGCAGGGAATGTCCCTCTGAACATTCCTGGCTCTCTCCTTTGACCACAGAGGGGGTTTCATGTGAGGCATCACAGCAAAAAACAGCCCTTTGTTGTGACAGCACAGTCCCATTCAGGACGCTCCCAAAATCACTGTTTACTGTGGTGCCAAGAGGGTTTCCCCCAGTGTTGCTGTGGGAGGTGTGGGTTTATGTGCCCCCACGAGGGAGGGGTGGATGGGTGACTTCTGCAGGAACTCCTGCAGCGTCCAGCTGAGTCAGAGTTGCTCATCAAGCAGTTCCTCTGCAACCTGATGACCAAAGAGGCCCTTTCCTCATCCTTTTATGGGTATAATCTGCACTTCCCACCCTAGTCTGCCCAGACCTTCCTTTCTAGGCAGGCTGTGTGGTGCTCACACCACCCACAAGCTCAGTGGCAGCGCTGTCCCTTGGCATTCAGGGAAGAGAGAGGAATGCCAACCAGAAGAGTTCCTCCACCACTGGACAGAGATCCTGATGGAAGAAAAGCAGGAAGAGTACAAGGAATTCTTGCTCCACTTCACACAGCCCTGCACTTGCTGCCTGGGTCAGACACACAGGGTTGCAGCTGTACCAGAGCAACTGTGCAGGAATCCCAATTTCTTGTGGAGTGCACACACCTCCCTCTGCTCAGGCAGTGGGAAAATTCCAGCAGGAGCAGGGTCACAGGTGGGATATTCCAGGTGCCTGAGCTCACATGGCTCTGTCAGCTGCTCTGCAGAAGGTTGTGCTTTGTGTTCAGGGATAAAATGCAAGCAAGCAGCAACACAAAGCCCTACTCCAACAGGAACATCTGTTTCCCACAGGACCACAACATCTCCGGGGCCATTCTCCTCACAGGAGCTGTAACTCCTTAGCAGGGACAGCCAGCCTTGCAAAGAACATTTGAACACATATTAACAGATGTGTCAGCAGGCTGCTCAGGTGTTTGAAAGACACATCCACAAAGGCGCTGGCTATTTGAGATTGTTCTTAAAAAAAGAATTAATTTCATTCCTGAAGCCCATGGGCTGCAATGAACTTGGCAAGCATAGCCCTCTGCCTCCTCCAAGGTGCACTCTGTGGGGAAAGCCAAAGGTGCAGGGAATCCCACACCAGTGTTTTGGCAGCAGGGTATGCATGCAGGGGCAAGGAGAGAGGAAAGACAGGAAAAACCCCTCAAACTCTGCTCCCAGTTCAACCAGGAAACAACTGGCAGCAGCAGCCCCTGTCCTGAACCATCTCTTGGTTTGTTTGCTTGCTTTGTTTTTAATGGAAGGTGTCACAGGTCCACCAGCAGAGCTGGGGCTGCACCTCAGCCAAAGCAGTGGCATCTTGGGGGGATTTCCTTGGGGCAATCATTGAGCCTGGTGGGGAAATGACCCTTCCCACCAGCACCAAGTGCTGGTGTTGGGGGCCCCACTCCTCTCTAAGTTTAGTTCCTCATGCACATTGGGCCCCTGGCAGGTGGGTGGGGAAGGTGACCCACCCTTGTCCCTTCCCAAAATCATGTCCATGCTGCCCTCTCCCCACCCCACAGCACACACTCCCCTAGGCAGCCCTTCTTTCCTGCTCAGCCTGAGCTCCCAGAGCTCCTCAACCCACAGCTCAGTGGGGTTTCCCACTGCCTCCTCCCCAGGATAATGGGTTTCCCTTGGCAAAGCTCCCCTCTCCACCAGCCAGGTCTTCCCCCCAGTGACCCCACACAGCCCCCTCACCAAGCCTGGGGCTCCTGCAGAACCTCACGAAGGAAATCACAGAGCAGCACAGACCCTTCCCTGGGGTGTCCCAGCATCATTCCCACCCTGGCTGGGATGCAGCATCCACCCTGGATGCTGAACATTCCCACAATTCAATGGCCTGTGGAGGCAACGACCTGCAAACAAGCAGTGCCAGTTGCTCACCCTGCAGAGGAAAACCCTGAAAGTGCCACCTCTTAGGGGATCTACCCAAGCAATAACTGAAATATTCAAGGATTTTTGTTTTTTTTAATAATTCAAGGATCGACTCTGCTCCGTAATTCTGTCCTGACTTCTCTGACAGCTTTATTTTTGTCTTGAAATCATATTATCCTTATTTCTCACTCCCAGGAGTATTGTCCTTACAGAGGAAATCTGTGCAGTGAGAGAGAACAGACCAAGACCCACCTGTGAAGGGACATCACACCCAGCACTTCATCAGCTTTTAAAAGCAAAACATGTCTGAGAGAAACAAAAAATAAGAGACTTTTCTTTTTTTTTAAGAGCTAGGGACCCCAAAGGATCATTCAAATCCAGCTCCTGGCCCTGCACAGGACAGGCCCAAGAATCCCACCATGTGCCTGAGAGTGTTGTCCGAACTCTTCTTGAACTCTGGCAGCCTTGAGACCATGACCTTTGGTGAGATTATGGGAATCACATGGAATTTTGCTATTTGTGCAGAAAAAAAGGGTGCTGGAATAAACATCTTCTCAAGGAAGGGAAGCACGGGCTGAGTTTGCAGAAGGTTTTATGTTCTCCCTGTAGCCTAATGGCAAAGAAAGTAGATGTAGAAGAAAGAACATCACACTGATTTGGGCCTTTCTTTTCATGGGCAAATAAGGAAAATAGTACAGTTTAGCTTGACACAGGCACTTCAGTTTGGCCATAGGGTGGTAATCCATGAAAAAAAGGGATGAGGGATATGTGTGCTCATGAACTACAAGGACACAGGAGAATCAGGCACGTTGGCATCTGATGCAAATTTGGTCACTGAACCAGGGTGAGAAGATCCCTTCCACTCCTCCCAGTGGCTGTGCTCCTCCAGTTCCTGTTGTGTCCTGCACAGTGCTCCATGAAAAAAAATCCCAAACCAACAAATTAATTTTTCCTAAACTTTGTCCAGCTGTGAACAACGTAAAACTTTCCAGGACAACACTTGGAAAGGAGGAATCCTGTAACCTCATTCACTTCATTTGAAACCTCTGTTGCTCTTCCTTCCAAGTAACACGTGTACGACTTTTTAATTGGTTAAAAGGAATTAAATGGAAAATAATCAAAGAAAAAACCCACTCCCAAAAGCCTGGGTGAAACTTTAGCATCCCAGCTGAGACGAAGACATGCATGTCTTTGTTTTGAGCCATTAAAACCTGGGTCCATTGGATTCTGTGGATTACTGTAGCACCCAAATTCTTCCAGAAATGTCAGACAAGTTTACCACAGCAATTAAGTCGTCTACCATCTGTAAAAGATTTGCCCAAGAGTTTTCCTAATGTTATTTTCCCCCTGGATGACATTTAACTTAATTCTTTCAACGTTTGGCCTATCCTTCAAGTCCATGGACATTAAATATTGCAGAGCTGGCTGGATTTTTGAGGGCAACTTTTCCTTCTAGGGATTAGTTGTGCACTGGTGTACTGAAATTTTATATACACAGTAACACTCTGAATATGAATTATTTCTTGAGGAACACTGTGCCTATTCTTGGGAATGGAGAAGTAAAAACTTTACTGGGAGTTTCAGCCAAGCAGCTGAGATTAACACCCTTTATTCTCCTCCCAAATGGTAAGTTATTTTGAGAATACTAGTCCAGGCTCGAGTTTAATGTCTCCATCACACTGTATAAAAGTGTCCTACAAATAAATATGTGCACTCAGACAGTGACAATGAGGGACATGGAACTGAATTCTTGAGCTCACTGGAGAAAGCTTGCAGTTTTCCCAGGAACATTTAGTGTACCTTGTGGTCCAAGTAAAACAGGGGTCAGGAAAGCTGAAGGATATTCTTTCTGTTTCTCCTCCTTGCATATAAACTGGTTGTTCCCAACCACCTAACACTGGTGGGTGTTCTCACTTTTCACTATGGAAACTGTATTTTTTATGGAGCTCTATAATTACAGATTGCTTATGTGACAAATAATCAGCCAGTCTGCAACACGTTATTTTCTCTCTTTTTCAGCATTTATGCTTGGATTGCAAATTCTGTTCTTCCATCACATACCCAAATACTGAGTCTCCAAAAAAAACCTCCAAAAAAGTAATCAATTAACAATTAAAGGCAGGAGGGTTGGGGGAACAACCTTTCTCTTGTCACATAGATGTGGCATCCCCTTTGGAGACTGATTTTGACAGAATTGGGAACAATTTTAGGGTTGTCAAGCATTGGAAAGGGCTGCCCAGGGAGGGTTGGAGTGCCCAGCCCTGGAGGTGCCCAGGGCAGGACTGGCCGTGGCACTCAGAGCTCTGGGCTGGGGGACAAGGTGGGCATCGGGCACAGGGTGGATTCCATGGCCTTTGAAATCCTTGAGTGACGAGATCTATCAGTAAAATACAAAGCTTTGCTGTTAAAAGCAGATACTGAATTTTGGGACAGTGATTCTGAGCTGTTAAAACCATCCGTGAGCCTCAGTGATTTTCTAGCTGATGCTTCACATTCATTAAACAAAATAACAACGTAATGCTCCTCATTTCTTCTTTCAGTTTCTTTTGGTGGGATTTTCCTATTCCTAAATGTCATCTGAGTGATGAAGCCCTTTGGACTTTGTCATCCCATTCCCAGAATCACAGAATGGTTTGGGTTGGAAAGGACATTAAAGCTCATCCAGTTCCAATCCCTTGTCATGGGCAGGGACACCTTTCACTATCCCAGGTTGCTCCAAGCCCTGTCCAACCTGGCCTTGGACACTTCCAGGGCTGGGGCAGCCACAGCTTCTCTGGGTAAGTACCGAAAAGCATGGAAAGGGCTGATCACACAGTCCTTGAGCTGGACCTAAAACCCCAAGTGCCAGCAGCAGCACCCACAAACTCTCCCAACTATAGGGCTGCCCACCCCTCCTTCCCCACGTCCTCCTGGCCATCCACAAGCCACAAGTTGTGCAGAAACCATCCCATCCTCCCCTTGCTCCAGGGCTGACACCTCCCCTGTCCTCCACAGCTGCCAGGAGCTGTTTGTTCTCCTTTCTATATACAAAGCCAAATTTATAGCACTAAAATAAGGTCTCTCTCCACCCTACTTTACACACACTTTCAAAAATACTGCTGCTTTTCAAAGCAGCATGTTAGGCACTAAGAAATAATAATCAACAGTGTGGAAAATGTTATTTCCACTAAATTTTTTTCACAGCACATGGGGCCAGTGCTGCTCACACCAAGGAGAACACACACAAAAATATAGCAGAGCCATCAGAGAGGCCAGGAGGTCTGCACAGGAGAAACAAACATCCCCATTCCTCTGGCTCAGCAGCAGGACTCATAAAAGACAAGACAAAAAGGGCACTTGTAAGGATTGGGAACAGGGGATCAAGGAGGGGAATGGGAATAGAGGTGGCCAGGAGTGTCACTAAGAGGAGGCCACACACCCTCTGGAGCCACCTCGTTCCCACTGCCAGGAGTGTCTCCATCCTGGAAAGGTGCAAGGGGCATCTGGACTGCTGGAGTTCCCCTTTCACAGTGAGGGCTGAGGATGCTAGTGTGGCCTTTCCTGAGGCTGGGAGTCACAGAATCCTGGAATGGTTTGGCTTGGAAGGGACCTTAGAGATCATTCAGTGCCACCGCCTGCCACAGGCAGGGACACCTTCCACCAGCCCAGGGTGCTCCAAGCCCCGCCCAACCTGGCCTGGGACACTTCCAGGGGCATCCACCATTTCTTTGGCAACTAAAAGTCATCGTGACCCTTCAGCTGTGCCCTTTGGGCACATTTCTTACAGCAGAACCAGCTTCCCTGAGCAGAACAGACTCTGATTTGTTTGGGAATTCAGTGGGGCTGGGGAAGGGAAGGTTTGGGAAGGGAAGGTTTGGGAAGGTTTGGGAAGGTAAGGTTTGGGAAGGTTTGGGAAGGTTTGGGAAGGTTTGGGAAGGTTTGGGAAGGTTTGGGAAGGTTTGGGAAGGTTTGGGAAGGGAAGGGAAGGGAAGGGAAGG
>JAWWEW010000001.1:114898597-114911207 GCA_035583185.1 Anabacerthia variegaticeps | reverse complement strand
GGAAGGTGTCCCTGCCCATGGCAGGGGGTGGCACTGGATGATCTTTAAGGTCCCTTCCAACCCAAACCATTCTGTGAAGCACAAGACTTACTGCTTTAACTACACCAGAGACAGCTGAGCTTGAACCAGCAGAGAGTCAAAAGCCATCTCTAAACTGACACTGAATTTGATCTCCACCACTGACTTGGGGAAATATTTTCACCCAGATTTTTTCTTAGACAATTACTAAATTGAAAAAGTTAGTGACAAAGGGGAGCATTCCTACTTGGTTTCTAAGATCTCTCCCACAAGCCTGGTAGGAGCTGAAATTCCTGTCCAGAAAGATAGAAAATGTGCTTCTCACAACACCTGGTTGTAAGTCTATTTATAAAACCCTCACAGATTATTTTTTCTTAATAAGACTACTAAATTTTAATAGTTGCTGAAAGTAAATACTCCTCACATCCGCTCTAAAACTTCTGTGTTCCACAGAGAAGTGGAAGAACATGAAAATCTAATCCCAAATGTGCTTGTTTCTTGGGAGAAGAAGAGCCAACAACCTGATGGAGCATTCTTAGTTCTGCATTCAGGTTGAACAGTTTTGCACCAACTCTTTCTAAGGACCCAACAAAAGAACTGCTTGTTCCTGGAAACAGCCAAAGGGTTGCTCGAAGTGTCCTCCAGGGTTGAAGAGTGGAAAAAGGCACAGCATTTTGTACTTCTCACTGTGCTTGTTCTGCACAAAAATACCTTTTCAAATCCAGTCTGGAAGGGAGTTCAGCAGAGCAGCACAAAGGCATTCTTGGTGACCAGTGGGAATGTTTCTCAGGGCAGCAGGGAAGAGCAAACCCACCTCAGAACCTGCTTTTACTTCCCAACAGCCCTCTCAAACCCTAATTTTAGAGGAAGATCAGTGCTGAGGTTTTCTCTGCTGTGCTCTCACCTTTCCACAGTGGCTGCCTCTGTTCTCACATAACCTTCCAGATACAACCTTTCCTTTGGTTTGCTTTGGGTTTTTTTTTCCCTTTAAATTAAGCAAGGCTGTACATTCACTGTTCATCTGTTCAGTAATCAAACTTTAGTGATCCTGACTCTATTATTATTATTCATTTCCCCCTTTGTTCCTTCCCTATGAAACAGCTTTAAAGTCTCCAGAGCTGACAGAAAAAGGACAGCTTTTATTTCATGAAAAGGAATCCAAGTCCAAATCAGACCTAAAAGAATTCAAATATCAATCCTGAACATGAAATGCAGTGGGTTTAGTTTATGAAAGCACTTTGCAATCCTCTGATTCAAACACAGGGGAGGAACCCATGGTCTTTTCAGTACATGCTTTAAGAAACTGCCCTTTGAAGGTACATCACCATTCCTAGGAAACATTTGCTACTTTAAAGCCATTACCCAAATATCTCATACAAAGAACTTTAAAACATTTGGTTGTATCAGTACTTGAAAGTTAAAAACTTGCCTGTTGCCTTCCATTCAGCCTTTAACCTTCTTCCACACACACAGTTTGGGGTCTGTGTTCTTCCCTCACTGAAGACACCTCAGGATGCCTTGATGTCAAAGTGAAACAAGTGCTTTGCATTTTTATCCCTGAGAGTTAATGGTTTCCCACAGGATTTTTTTTATTGTATGGAATTCTCAAGGACTTTTGCTCATCAGCTATTCCAGATCAATCAACAGAATCTCAGTGTTTTCTCTAAAGAAAATCTGATCTCAAAGCTCTGATCTCACTCAGCTACATGGAGGTGCCTGCTTGTGTTGGTTGCTGTGATGTCAAAACTTTTAGTCCCAAACAAAGGGCAAAAAAATGGAGATCTGATGGCACTGAAAAACAAAAATAAATTATTGATCTCCCCTACCTGGATTTTATTCTTAGCTCCTTTCGATTTGCCATTGTTTTAGACACAAAACGCAACATGAAAAAAAGATAAGAATATTGAGGTTGAACAAAATTCTTGCCTTTTTTAAAAATAGTTTTTTCTAGTACCTAAAGGGGCTCACAAAAAGGAGGGAGAGGGACTTTTCCTGTGGGCAGATTGTGACAGGACAAGGGGGAAAGAGGGTAATTAGATATTGGAAAGGAATCCTTCCCTGTGAGGGTGGGCAGGCCCTGGCACAGGTTGGGCAGAGAAGCTGTGGCTGCCCCTGGATCCCTGGAAGTGTCCAAGGCCAGGCTGGATCTGGGCTAGTGGAAGGTGTCCCTGCCCATGGCAGGGGGTGGAATGAGATGATCTTTAAGGTCACTTCCAACCCAAATGAGACCATGATCCCACATGTAACACCAAAGAAGAAATCTCTTTTCTCCCCCATCTCTGCTGTGCAGAAGGAACACAGAGGAACAGGAACAGAGTTCAGAGGGATGTTTCCAGACAGGAGGCAGCCATCAAAATCAACCCTCAGGACATGAGTTCCCTCCTCCTTCAGTGCCATGAGGGTTGGGCTCCAAGGGGACATTTGGGCTCATCTTTTTGTGCACAGCACCAGGGATTCTGCTGGGGCTCACAGGAGGGTGAAACTGGACTGGTGGATCATGTCAAATCCAGAAGGAACATAATGGGATGGAGGAGTGCTCAGGAAGCAGAGCAGGACCTGTTCTCCTGTTGGATTTCCAACAGACTGCAAGAATTGGAGAGTCACTGCAGGGTGGCAGCAATGTCCCTGTCCTGGCATTCAAACAGGGAGATTTTGGGACAAATTCAAACAAATCGCAGACTTCCTGGCTTGGACATTACCTTGATCCATGTCTGTACAACCCTGCACTCACACACCTGAACTGCTCAGACTCCAACACATTCCAAGGCTCAGGAGCCTCCTGTGATTCCAGGACTGTGTCAGGCAGATCCCCTTGGAGTTAGAGCCTCTGAGGAATGGGAGGACACATCTCCCTTCCAAATATAACCTGCAGCAAGACAAAGCAGAGCAGACTTGAGAAGAGGCTGCATGTTTGGAAGACACTCAGCTCAGTTATCTATAAAAGGTACCAAGTGGCTCAGATGATTTTAAAAAGTGGGGAAAAAAACCCTTTTCCACTCTAAGAGTTTATTCTCTCTGGTTTCATTATTTGCATTGAGCAAAAACCTTAAGAAAACAAGTCTTCTACCATCACATTTCAGACACACAGGCAAGAATAAATTTCTTCCCCCGAAGATTTGAAGCCATCTGCCACATTTGACAAGTTTTAAGTTTATGGACTCCTACAAATATTAAAGCCAGCAGCTGTTAGAAACAAGAAAAACCTTGTTGCAGGCTCTTGGTAGGTACTGGAGAGCACAGAAGTTAAAAAAAAAAGGCAGTAGCATTCAAACATGAAAACAATTTCCTATTTTATGAGATACATGGACATCACTAGTTCTGCTGCTTCCAGAACTGTTAAAGGGGTGAATGAGCTGCTTCCTACAAATTATGGAAAAAGAGAATTTTAAATTAAAATATCCATGAAATTAAGAAAAAAGAATTTGAAATGAAGATATCTTATTTCACTGCCCTGTAATACTTACTCACCACATCCTCCCTAAACACTTCCAGCTCTGCAGAGCTGTCACACCCTTTGAACCAGGAATAATTAACCCCTGAGGAATTCTGCCAATCCAGGAGTTTTCAGTGGAATTTCATCCCCCAAAGTACCAATGTTTTCTTTGCCACTTCTCTCCCAGGTGTTTAAGGGCATTCTCACACCTCGGCATAAACCCAGGTCGTAAAAACTGAGTTATATATAAAAAGTGTTTTGAAACATTGCAAACTGCCTGGGTAATCACACCAATACTAGAAATACATTTGTATTTCCTGTAAGAGCCCGCATTTTTATTATTAAAAGATATTTCTTGTTATCTACCGTATTTATTATTAATCGAACAGGTACAAATAAGAAAATGGTGCAGACAATGAGCAGCTTTCAGAGCAACAGAATTCTCAGCTCAGATCCCTCAAAGAAGCAATTTTTGAATTAAAATGACGGACAGAAGTGGGAAAACCCCCAACAAACCACAGAAGGAACCATGTGCTACACTTCCTGCTTCAGGATTTGTTCCAAAATCCAGTTCCAAAATGCAGCAGCACTTTAAGCAACAATTCCTTGCTTATCTGTAATTAAATGAACAGAAACTTCAAGGAACACACCAGTCAAAACTGTCACTGAGCATCCAGTGTAAGTCAAATTCAGTAGAGAACAGAATTCCCTGGGAGCAACACAAATCCCACCTCTTACATCATTTCCTTAATCAAAATGCTAAATTAAACAGAGGGCATGAACAACTCAGAATTGCTTCTCAATCCTAGCAAATACTTTAAATAAACTGCTCAAATTGTTACCAACTTCCAGAGAATTTTCTGAGACACTTTAAAACTTGAACTTTTACTCTCCTCTAAAAATCACCTTCTCTATGTAAAAGATCTTGTATTATTCCTACTGTTGCCAAAATTTTGGAGTTTTAAAATGGATAAATTTAATCAGTTTGGCCTGGCAAATGCAGCTGAAGCAGCCTGTGATCCTGCCAGCCCCTTTCACCAGAAGAGGTTAATATTTTTTTATCAACACATACCTTAAAAACAGTACGTGCAGACACAAAAACAAAATTACATATATTTGTGGGTGTAAAAGGGCACAGAGAGTATTTTCTCCATCCCAGAAAAACCTTTAAAAAGGATCAGATATTAGAAATTACTTTGTGAATGAAAATAAAGTAAAAACTCCAGTGTTCTCATGAGATATAGACAGGATTCCTTAACTGCATTTCCTCTTTTCCATATAAAAGGAACACATTCAGGTGAGACAATCCGTCCAGGAGGAGAATAACAAATCACTTCTCATATTGAAGGTATTTTTCCTAAAGTCACTCCAGAAGAAAGTCTCCCAAGCCATGCAGAAGGAATACAAGTGTTTGCAGTGATGAAGCTGAGAGCAACAAAAACGAATGGAGGAGTGAAAACCTACTGGAGTACAAGTAAAATACTGGAATAAAATCAAAATTCCCAAAAGTCCTCTACAGAAGAAACTGGAGTTTCCAAAAGTGCAGCCCTGTGGTACAAATGTCCTTCTTAGATATAGATATTATTGTGACTTTCACTGGCTGTCAGGAACTTCTTCAAGATCTTTGTGCTTTCAGATGCATCCTGGCAAAAGGAAGAGATGACCAGCATTAGCCACACTGCTGGGAACAAAACCAAACCAAAAAGCCCCACTATTTCAATTTTTATTACTCTGAATAGCAGTTTTATTAAAATATTCACTGTGTTAAAATATTAACTGTGAGCAAAACCTGCTAAAGGTTCCCCAGGAATTTGCAGCTCAACCATAAAATGGGACTTATTATTCTGCATCCCTCCTCACTTGGATATGAGAGGAAGAACCTGAGTATTTGTTATTGTTCTCCTTCAGAGTTTAAATATTTATACATAGTCAGACTTATTTAACAGACCAGAATAAGCTGTACTGAAAATTAACCTGCAATTCCCACATTTACAGCTGAAATAAATTTCTCAGTACACACAGACCTTATTTGTCATTTAAATCTAAGTTCAACTGGCAAAATTGAGTGTTTTGAACCAACTATATTTCAATTAAAAATATTCAGAAAGCAGCAAAACAGTCACTTTAGTAATGCCCTGATTTCCCAGCTGCTCCTCAGTGCAAAAATGTTAAGAATCATCTTTAGAAATTCAGTCTTTTAGTTCCAAAAAGAAGTTAGGGGTTAAAATGAGTATTTTAAGAAGCTTCCATGTATGGCACAAAACAGGTAGATACAGAGCTAGAACAGAGCCCTGAATACAGGAGGGAAAAAACACAATAAAAACAAAGGTTTCAACATGAGATACTTCCAAAGGAAACTGCAGCTTGAACAATCACAAAAAAATCACTCCCTGATATCCTCATACTCCTACAAGAGCCTGAAAAGTCACAAAGAACTTTTGAGGGAACCTGTAGATTCATCCTTTCTAAGAATGTCACAGCAGGTACAATTCCAGAAACCACTGCCCTCTGTCATTAAAATCTGTATTTTTCTGCCTTTTCAAGTGGAATCCTCATGAACAGCAGAATGAACAGGCAGAAATAGCCCAAACCTCACATTAATTTTGAAAAATGAACTTTTACCTTGACTAAACTCTTGAGGACTTGAGAAGAAAGCAGAGGCTTGAAGGCTTCAATTGTGACCGTGTCCAGTTTGATGACATCAGTGTAACACAGGTAGAGCACTGCAGGGATCTGCCACACTTGACAGTAACTCAAAACTAAACACAAGGCAAAAAAAAAGGGTTAATTTCAGCCCAGAAGGAATTTCAGCATTGTGGATAAAAATAAGAACTTGAAAAGCAGAAAAGTTTATGAATTAATTGCTCCAGCCAGCGCTCATCCCCCAGGAACACGAGGAAATAAACCAGTACAAATGAGTTAAATGCAGTTGGTATTTCTACCTGAACTGGAAATTGTGTGTTATTGGGAAATAAAAATAACAGGAGCTTCTTTGAAATAAAAAAAAGAGAAAAAAAATCCAAACAAAGCTCAAAAAAACAAACAAAAAAAAAGGATGAACAAGATAAAATCATCTATTTTTATCTCCTTGTCAGACAAGTTTTGCCTCATGCTGCTACCATTTGGTATTCTAAAATAAAAGCCTGGGGGTTTGATTAGATTATATAATAAAACTGAATCTAACTTTTGCATGAGGTCAATCAGTAGCACTGTGAAACCTCATTACCTGTAATATAAGGAAATAACTTTATGAGCCTTTACTTGGATGCTCAGAGGAAAGTAATTCTTCCTGAAACCTACTGAGTTCCTAAGGAAAATGATGAAGTAAAAATTCCAATTGCAATGGGATGCTCCTCAAAGTGAATTTTGTGTTGCCACCACCAGCAGCTTTGTAAATAACTGGAATCATAAATAACTGGAATTGTAAATTACTGTAATTGTAATCACTGGAATTGTAAATAATTGCCAAATACCAGCAGCAGGAAGATCCCTCACAATGTTGGGCTGTTCCAGCAGTGGGCAGCAGACCTGCTCCTGGAATTCTTTGGTCTTCAAGGCTTTCAGAAATGGAGATGCAAGTGTTAAAGTGGATTCCTGAGTTTTATAATCAGCCACAGGGCACGTTGAAAGAATGGTTACTTGCAAACCTTCCTTCTGCATTGAGCCAAAAACCTGAAATTACAGACATCAGCAAAATGTATCTTCTCACAATAACAGCACAGAAAAGCAGATGTTAATTTGAATTTTGGTGCAAAGGGCAGTTTAACTCAGGTCTGCAGGACTAACTAGAACCTTCAGGTAGAAATTTCCCATGCACTGCTCTCGGGATGGAGATAAAAAAACCCCAAAAGAACAGCTGACATATTTGCTGGAGATTTTTTAGATCTTCAGCACCTTCTATTCACCTGCAAATGTATTAATACTTCCTGTTTGTATTAATGGTGATTATAGAAGGACAAAAGACTCCAAATAAAGCCAGGAAGCTCACTAAGCTGCAGGACATTTGAAATGGAAATTGCACTCCCCAGATGTTCTACAATACCTCGAGAGTTTTTATTTTAAATATTGAGATCTTATTTAATTCTATTCAACTTGAATGGAGAAAGAGAACCTTAAATTGTCTTCCTCAAATTCAAAGAGGAGAGTTACAAAGGTGCTGTACAAAACATTCTCTTGGATTCATTACCTGCCATCACAAAACACCACCACAAGAAATAGGAAATGGGGTAAATGTGACAGAAACTTGCCTGGTTCTGTCTCTGCACCAACCACAGAAGGGAAATTGCCTGTCCCCTCATATCAGTAATAGAAAACTGACAGAAAAGCCCACATATTTTCCATCTCCTTTGCTGGGAACACTGGAATGTTGGGAACACTGCCTGGAATGCACAACTGCAAAACTTCAGCCTGTGTGTTCTCCTTTGTCAGTGATCACTTGCTGAGAGAACACAGAAGGAAAAATCTGACTCCTGGAGTCAGACAAGGATTTACACACAAAACAGGTCTATAATTCACATTAAAAGCAAAAGATCACCAGCACAACGTTTGTGCTGTACATTTAAAAACGCCAGTAACCACAAAGTCTAAAAATACTTAGGAACACTGACTTGGTAAAATTACACACCTTCTGTTCCTGAACACCCACACTGGAAATCCCACACATCCACAAACAGCTGGAGAAACACAAATGGGGAAGACAACAACAAACCCCAAAGATTTTAGGTCTCAGGGTTTCTAAGCCTGACTTATCTCCAGCCACAGCCTTTCACAAGAGCTTTAGAATCTCTGCTTGCCCATCAGCTCAGCAGAGATTTCAAGGTAGGGAGGCAGGTTAGAGACAGAGAGCAAGACAAAATAAGCCCCACTTCCCTGAGGCAAAGCAGTGACCCAAATCCATCCAGAAAATCAGCAGCCAGAACATTCATCCCTGGCTTTATCTTATTAAAATCAACATGACGGTATTTGGAGGGACTTGAATGACCCAGCAGTGTTCCTGTACCTGAATGATGCTGGGCTGAGGCACTTGGGGAATATTAAATCTATGAATAAATGGGATAAATGCTGCTTTGGAGGCCCCTTCCTCCTTGTGAAAGGCACAGAACACACCCATTAAGACACACCATCCATCAGGAGTCTCACAACAGGTTTGGCTGGTGATCCTTTGGCAGCTGCACAAAAGCAGCTGTGTTGTTATTTTTTAAGGAAGGATTCTCCAGGAGCTGAAATAAGCCACGGAAAACTAAAGCCAAACAGGAAAAAAAAGGGGTTTGGAAAACTGAAACTGTCCAAAAGAAGTGACTGCACTAAGTTGGGAAGTTACAGCAGCATCTACAAAAGGACTTCCCAGAACCTGCAGAGGGTAAATCTGTGCATTTGCTGAATATTTAAACAATGAAAGCCACTGGGACAAGTTATTTCCAACAGTGTCATGTTTAGACTATCAGAGAAGAGGCCCTCTGAGCTGAAGGTCCCCACTCCTGGGATTTCATGACTCAGTTTGTTGTCTTGCCAGTTTTACCTTCTCAAGCCACTGGAACTGTTGATCCTCAGCAACGTAGCAACTACACTGGCACAATAAAACCTTTAAAAAAAAATAAAATTGTGTAAGCAAGTGGTTTAAAGAGCACAACAACAGCTCAGAATCATGTGTAAAGGTGATGTGGCTGTAACCAACAACTTGTTCAATTATTTTGGGTTTATTTAACTCTGTTTTAACAAGGATTTTTCACTTTCTACTGAGCTTCACGTGCCAGAACTTCACAGAGGTTTAGCGAGCATCAACTCTGGAGTTTATTTGTGAGATTAAACCAGAATACTGAAATTTCTCTCACTTTAGCAGAGCTAAAACACACAGGAATAAATGTTTAATGTCACTTACTGTGGGATCTGATATTAATCTGTAGAACAAACAGAAGGAGTCTGTGGGGAGGACACTTGTGGTGCTGGATGTTCGACACCACTCATTCCACAGCTTCACAACTCCAACCACTTCCCAACACACGGAATCCAGAATAAAAGATGACAGGAAAGCTGCAAAACCCAACAAAGACTGTGAATTTATAAAGAATACAATCTCTGCTCTGCAAATAAATACCTGAACTGACTTAATTCATTCCTTTGCAATCTGAAGTGAAAATAACTCATTTTTATCAAGATACATTTCTTGGTAGAAATTCAGGAAAGACCAACAATATGAATGACCTCACTGTATCAAAATTTAAAAGATAAAGAGCAGTTCTACATGCAGAGATCCCTAACACCAAAAACTGTGTTCTTAGGAACTGTATCACTACAGTCAACTTCAATTCCTTTAGTATAAACTAAGGATGTGAATATTAAGTCTCTAATACTACTTGACATACCAGATATAACAGATTAAATATAAAAATCTCTGGTTCTAGAAAGCAAAGGCAAGCGTATTGCAGATATATTCATAAATCCAATTCCTGTCAAAAGCTATAGAAGACAGATCCAAAATATCTGTTACCATTTTCCAAGGGAAAACCCGAACAAAGAACAAACAACTTAAATATAAACTGTCATCTAAATGTGACTTAAAGGGAAGAAATACTTAAAACTTCTTTATATCCCCAGGGAAACAAGTACTAAAAAACTCAAGTTTAAGTGTGTGTGGGAAGGGCAGAGGGTGTTTTAAGCCCCGAAAACTAATGAGTAAATAACTACCTCAAAAGAGGGAATTTTGAAGAACTGAGGAACTGGAATGTGAACAAAGGACTCGCTGATCAAGAAAGTAAAAGTTTAAAACTTCCCAAAACACTGATCATTAAAGAAATTACAGCTTAGTGAGCCATATTTGACATATCCCTGTTTCACAGAACTGCCCTGCACTGAGTAACTTATCACCAGATAACTTTTGTCAATTAAAGGACAATCTAGGAGAGTTTACCAAAGAAAAGAGGGAAAGAGGGTTGTCCCAAATAAAATCCCAACCCAAAACATACTTTGTTTCTGCCTTTCACTGGAAAACACATCAATTTTTAGGAGGAATAAACAGCTGGAATAAAAAATGTGTTTTACATGCACAAACTTTAGCTCTCTGCGGACAGCTTGGCTGCCTGTGGGTTAAAACTCTGCTCCTAAACCAGGAGCTGGATATCCAGGGGGCTTACAAGGGGGATGGAGGGGGAATTCTCAGAAGGACATGGGCCAAAAGGACAAGGGGGAATGGCCTTGAGCTGAGGGAGGGAAGGGTTAGATGGGATATTGGGAATGAAGGTGGGGAGGCCCTGGCACAGGTTGGGCAGAGAAGCTGTGGCTGCCCCTGGATCCCTCGAAGGGTCCAAGGTCAGGCTGGAGCATCCTGGTTTAGTGGGAGGTGTCCCTGCCTGTGGCAGGGGATGGCACTGGGTGATGTTCAATGCCCCTTCCCACCCAACCCACTCCACGATTCTGCCCTCAAGCCCCACCACCCCGAGGCACAGGGACACTCCTGGCACCCTCACAGCCCAAAAACCCCCCTCCCCATCCCTCATCCCGCCCCATTCCCAGCAGGGTCTGTGTGTTCCTGGCCCACCTGCCGCGTTCCGCCCGATGGCCACCACGAACCGGGAGCACCCCGAGGGCTCCCCGCCGCTCCAGAGCACCTCCACCTCCCTGTGGGAACAGGACACAGCCCTGAGTGCGAGACATCCCCCGCCAGCACCGATCCCACACTCAGATCCCTCCCCAATAACACCCCCTGCCCCTCAGGGCATCACCAGCCCTGCACAGGTACCCCAGTAAAATCCCAATAACACCACCTGTCCCTCAGAGCATCCTCAGCCCCGCATAGGGAGCCCAATTAACATCCCCAGTCCCTCAGAGCATCTTCAGCCCTGCAGAGACACCCCAATAACACCCCCTGTCCCTTAGAACATCATCAGCCCTACACAGACACCCCAACAATTCCCCCTGTCCCTCAGGGCATCCTCAGCCCTGCACATATACCCCAATAACACCCCAATAACATCCCCTGCCCCTCAGGCCATCCTCAGCCCCACATAGAGACCCCAATAACACCTCCTGTCCCTCAGAGCATCCTCAGCCCTGCACAGACACCCCAATATCACCCAAATTAACACCTCAATTAACATCCCTTGTCTCTCAGGGCATCCTCAGCCCTGCCGAGACACCCCCATAACATCCCAATAACAGCCCCTGTCCCTCAGAGCATCCTCAGCCCCACAAAGACACCCCAATAACACCCCCTGTCCCTCAGAGCACCCTCAGCCCTGCACAGGGACCCCAATAACATCCCCTGTCCCTCAGAGCATCATCAGCCCCACAAAGACACCCCAATAACACCCCCTGTCCCTCAGGACATCCCCAAACCCCCCGCAGCTCTGGCAGCCCTGGGGCCGTGCCCGCCGCCCCTCAGAGGGAACACCCCTTGTGTGGCTGCCCCTCAGGAGACGCCGCACCGCTTTTTCTCCAGCTGCCGTCGGATCTCGGTGTCCTCGGGGCTCTCGTCCCGCTCCTCCTCCTCGTCCAGCCCGGCCCGCGACGGAGCCACCACCACCTCGCCGAAGAAGGTCGCCATGGCCGCGCAGTGCGCATGCGCGGGCACCGCCCCGGGACGGCGGCCGGGACAGGGCGGGGCGTGGGATAGGGAATGGGATACGGGGAATGGGGATGGGGAATGGGGAAATGGGGAATGGAATGGGATATGGGAAATGGGGAATGGAATGGGATATGGGATGGGGAAATGGGGATGGAATGGGGAGAGAATGGGGTGGGAAATGGGAAAGGGGAATGGGAGGGGATGGGATATGGGGAATGGGAACGGGATGGGGAAATGGGGAGGGGATGGGATATGGGGATGGAGAATGGGGTAGGGAATGGGGAATGGGAATGGAATGGCGAATGGGATAGGGATGGGAATGGGAGTGAGATGGGATATGGGGAATGGGAAGGGGAATGGGGTGGGGAATGGAAGGGGATCGGATATGGGGAATAGGAATGGAGAATGGGATGGGAAATAGGATAGGGATGGAATGGGATGGGGAATGGGAAATGGGGATGGAATTGGGAATGGGATATGGGGAATGGGAAATGGCCGAGACTGGGATGGGGAATGGGGATGGAGAATGAGATGGGAATGGAGAACGGAGAGTGGGAGAGACTGGGATGGAGAAGGGGGAATGGAGAAGGGGGAATGGA
>JAWWEW010000001.1:114852362-114898497 GCA_035583185.1 Anabacerthia variegaticeps | reverse complement strand
CAGGGGACAGTCCCTGCCCTGGACTGTGCCCACACCGTTCCTGATCCAGCCCAGGTGCCCTCTTGCCCACCTGGGCACACCTGGGCTCGTGTCCATCCCCTGTCACAGCACCCCCAGGGCCTCTCCCATCCCCTCTGCCCCAGCCTGGAGCATTCCCGGGGTTATGTGAGCCAAAGGCCCTTGGAAACATTGCAAAGAAGAGCACAGTGACATGACAGGTGTATGCACAGCTTTACTTTGGTCCACTAATACACGTACATCATAAAAGTCTCCAGTACTAAAGAATTTGATTCCTTTATGATTCCATCCTGCACTTTTGACTGCTTCCCTCCAGTCATGCTGCCTGTTCGCTATCACAGATTCAAGGTCCTGCTTTAAAACAAACAAAAACAACCCCCCCAGAAGTCACACTAAATAAAGATCCTACTTTTACAGGACTACTACATTGCTTTACTTCCCTGAGTACAGCTGGACCAAACCAAGAATGCTGACTGAGCAAACGAGGAACATGAAAGAACTGCCAGTTCTGTAAGAGTCAGCATGCTCATTTAAATAAATTAAAAATAAATACACTCCTAGAAGGTCAAAGAGTCAAAAATCCCTTTCCAGTTCAACCATTTGTCTTCCCACTGGCTCTTTGGAACCTGTCTGTGTGTATAAAATTAGGAAATACAAAGCAACACATGCTTTGCTTAGAAAATGAAGTTAGGGGTCCTAAGCCAGTGATTCCCCCTGGGATACAGAGATCCTGAGGCCAGGACCTTCTCCCAGCTTGGAGGGATCACCACAAATGTGTGAGTGCAGGATGACAGGATGCAGCATCTGAGAAAGGGTGACAAAGAAAACCTGCTCTGTAAAACTAAGCCTGAACTAGAAATACAAACCTCCCAGCCCAATTTTAGCTGTTTAAACTGAAAATTAGTAAGAACTCTGATGGTCACTCAGAGTTCTTGTACCAGCATTTATTCCCCCTATTTATTCCATGGAGGTTGCACTCCACAGGACACTCACCATAAGCAACTGCTGAACAATTTATAGAAAATATAAAAATACCGATGGACTTAACTCTCTTTTAACAAAGTTGCCCCTAAACACAACTGTGTTTGCATTTTAGAAACAAACAAAAAAAAAAAAAGCCAGATAAACATTTATCTTGAATTTCCAAAATTCTGCTCTAAATAAAATTTCCTGGGGCAAGAAAAGATTTAACTCAGGTTATTTTGGACTTCACACTGAAGTTTTAAGTTAAAAATGTAATTAGTGTTTCTCTATGTTGAGATAATGCTTTCAGGAAAAAAAAAATTAGTATTTCTCTATGCTGAGATAATGCTTTCAAAAGCAAAGTGATGGGATAGTGAATACACACAGTGCCAGAGAGGTTACTGAAGTGGCTCTCACTGACTCACTCCCTTTTCCATGATCCACTTCCAATTGTACAGGGAGTTCTGCCATTAATGACTGTGATTGTGCAGCTGCACCAACTTTTTACCCCCAAGCCTTTCCAGATCCTACTACCAGTCCACACATCTTCTATTAAACAATGAGATCAGGAACTGCCAACTTTTACCAACTGTGGGAAAAGGAACCTGCAGAGAGGGAGGAAACCTGGAGTGGGGAAGGAACAGAGATTCCCTGGAGTTGGGCTGTGTAGCTCCCACCAGCCCAACTCCAAAGAAAATGCAAGAATTTAGAGTTGCTGTGCAACCTCGTTGTCTCTACCTGTTCAACCAGGAACTTCCACATTTTTCCTGGAGAACTTTTCTACTTTCTACGCAAGAATTTTTTCCTGTCAACGACAGCCACCTCAAACATTCTGAAAACAGGAGATGAACTGCAATGATGAGAAACTGGTAAGGTTTAATCAGTGGGAAATCCAACATTCAAGCACTTGAAACCTGGAGGAACAACAGAAACATAGCAAAAAGGTCTGGAATGTCAGAATCCTGCACCTCAAGCTTTCCACGCATAAAGAAAACAGAACAAAGCGTTTTGTTTGTTTTTCTATTTTATAAAGAAAACACACAAAACCCTTAGGCCCAAGAGTTCACCTGCATTTTATAATCTTAAAGTTTACAGTATAGAAGTCACATTAACGATCATAGTACTACCTGTCAGCAGAACCCTCTTCACCAGCACCAACAGCCTCTGGAATTGGCAAATCCACTTCTTCACTGGTAAGTGGGCATCCATAATGGAAGTACAGAACACTGAACATCTGTACTAACTGGAGCTATGAAGGTATCAGCCTTCTCATCCCTCTTTTGATGCAAGGCTTGCATCCACCAGGTTTTTAGAGTGTGTAATATTATTTAGAAGCCTGTTATTATTGTAGATGATTTCATACAGCATTAGAGATGTTTGAAATCTGTTCTTGAATGTTGCATGACCTAGGTAGTATTTCATTGCAGCACCCATAACAATAATACTCAACATACTGCTATTAACCTGTTTGCAGTGTTTTAACATCTTTTAACTCTTGTTATATGTAATAAAATACCAGTAAAGACAAAAAAATTGCCCCTATAATGAGGCACATTTTGGCATCTGTGCTAAATGCTGCTACATGGGCAGGCAAGTGCAAGTCAAAATATGAAAAGGAGAAAAGTCATCATCTAATCACATTCATTAACTTTTTCATAGAAAAATATAAATATATTCCCTGAAATGTCGGACGAAGAAGAGCCAGCATCCATCAGGAGTTCTAGTGCTATTACCATTAAAAAAAAAAACCAAAACAACAAACGAAATTAAAAAAAACAAAACCAAAACAAAAAAAGTAAAAGAAAAAGAGGTGGGCTGGCTTTTCTTGTTTAAGGTTACGTTTCACAGTCCACGTCCTCGAGGGCTCTGTCGTCGTCATCGTCGTGGTATCGCACAGTCCGTCTGCCGCCGTTGCGCGTGCGGATCTTGGAGCGCCGGTTGGCCCGCCGGGATTTGGTGTATTCCACGAACTCAGAGTCGTGCTCCTGGCTCGCTTTCCAACGTTTCCTCCGCTGGGGTCTCCTGGAAGGCTGCTGGGAGTTGGGGTTGGTGATTTCTTTCCTGTTGGTTTTCGATTTCCTCTTCCTCTTCCTGGTTTCCGTGGCATCGCTGCAGATGCTGTTTGCAGTCCCAGAGTCCGAGTCGGAAAAGCAATTGAAAGTGGCTTTGGAACTTCCCGCAGTCCCGGGTGCTTCCACATCCTCTGACACCGAGCTTTTCTCCTCTTTCCTCCCCCCAGTTTCAGATTCTGTTGCTTCCTTGAAGCCACCCAACAGTTTTGATCTTTTGGAAGAAGCTCGAGATTTTTTATTTGCTGCTACTCTGGTGTTTTTAGTTTCGGGTTTGGCTAAGTCAGAGTCCAAGTCCTCCTCAGAGTTGCTTGTGCAATGGTTGTGGGCTGAAGGTGCCTGCCTAGAAATTCCCCAGTCCCCCCCATTTTCCACCCTGTGGTTCCTGGAATTCTCCTCCGTGGAGTCGTAGTCAAAATTACTCAGAGCTGCAGCACGGGCTGACTTATGCGCCTGCCTGTGGTTCTGCTTTTGAGTCTCTGTCTCGGATTCAGTCCTTTCATTCTCAGACTCACTAATGTATTTTCTTTTAGGAGCAGATGACTCAGGGCAGGGGAGTTTCTTCCTGCTGGAAAACTGCTCCCTCTCATTTTCAGACCTCAAACAAGCATCTCCCTCCGAGCTGTCCAGCAGTTTCTTCCTGCACGCCCCAGACACGGTGCCTTGGAGCTGCTTTCGGTTCTTTTTCACTGTGCAAACACTCTCTGAGCTTGACAATTCTTCCTTTGCATCGCTCATGATCTTGATCTTGTTGGCTGCCAGGGTGGCACATCTGCGGGGGTTCTTCTTCTCCGTCACGTTGGACAACTTGATGTGCTTCTTGTAGTTGATGACGCAGGTCCTGCTCCGCAGCACCTTCGCGCTCTGGCCCGTCTCCTCGGAGGGTGCTTCTGCAAAGGAAGGATGGAGAGGTTCTTTTTAATGTCTTACAGCCCTGAAATAATTGGTTTATTAAGCACAGGTGCTGTCACCTCTACTAAATCACACAAAAGCATTTGGTTATTTTTTTAATTTTTACTGTTATGTGTAATTTACCTTAAGGCTACACTGAAAATACAGTCAGTCCCAGGGATATTTTTGGCTCTTGGGATTGCTCCTTTGATACTTTCCAACCCCTTCATTATCTCCTTCTTTAGCTTCATTCTGGTAATTAGCTCAAAAATTACAAATTACCTACCTTAGCAAACAAATGCTTTCACATTAGTAACACTGACAACCTTAGAAGTTATCATCTTACTACTAGAACTTTACAAAACTTGCAAAATTAATTATGTATTTTAGACAGTCTGATTCTAAAAAGGAGATTATATTTTATGTAGAAATATTTCACAATTTTAGGTGGGTTCACATGCAGAGAGAAGATTTAAACTCTTCAGTTCCTTAGTGACTTAAACACTAAGATTGCTGCTAACAGTGACTCTTCCATTCAGTAGTTTGATTTTTACTATTTAATATAATAAACCCCAACTTCTGATGTTGGGTTTTAAAACAAATTTTCAATCTGTAAATCCTGTGAATGATGCTATGAAGATCAGTGGCATAACTGTTTCCCTTTTAAATAAAACAATTATCCATATGTATCAATAAAAATCAAAAGCAGAAGTTCTTGAAGTAATTTTAAAACAAGAGGGAAAAATTATAGGATATAAGTTCCAATGTCCAGCCTATCTATCTCTTCATACACCAATCTGCCCCTTGTTTCAATGTAAAGCTTTTTATGTACTCAATTATATTTCTGACATTTCCAAAGGATAAATTATTTCCTGTCTCTCCTAACAGTTTCCAGGAATTAAAAAAGAATACTACTACTGTGATTTTATGGCCCAAACACAACACATTCCTGCTGAATACTGCAAAATACTGTAAAAAGGTGAACTACTGCACAGATTAAAAAAAATGAAGGGTTAAATCTTAAATTATCCACTCCCCTCCAATACTATTAAGTAGCTGGAATGAAAGTCTAAAGATTGAAGAGTCCAGCCTTTGTGCAACCCTGTCAGAATATTCAATTTACACTTTGTGTACAAGGCTTTCAATTGCCAACAAATCTCTATAACAAAGTTTGTTGAAATTCCACACTGCACATCCTGAATTCAAAGCTACAAACAGGTGAGAGTATTAAATCAACTCCACAGAGACTGGGAGAGCATTTAAAAGACAGAGAAGGGAAAATCTTGGCCATTAAGATGTCCTGGATTTCATGGCAAACTCCAAGCCTGGAATGCTGGGTAGGAAAATCCAGCCATGGCTCCCAGTCAGCTCATCTGCAGGGGCTATTCCAGTCCCCAAAGTATCGACCAGCTGCACAATGGATGGGAAAACTTGGCCTTGAATTTATTTAATACTTAAACTCCCATGGTAAATACTATGTATCTATAATACATATTATATGCAATATAATATACGTGGCAGTACTATATATAGACTGTTTTATATATTAAAATATGCTGTATGTTATACATATATTTATTATTTAAAATAAAACCACCAGCTGGTTAATTGTGCAGCATACATCTAAAATACACATTTATATGAAAATAGATACTATATACATACATATGTGCCTAGATATGTATTTAAATAAAAGCACGATATGCTCCAGCAGAACCTAAAAAGAGGTGCTAGAGAAGCTTGAGGATGGAAATATTACCAACTGCCTACCCCAAAAGCTACAAATTCCCAATAAATGAAGCATATGTACCAATATCTTCCATTTTTGCTGTATTAAGTCTCATCCAACCATCTCAAATTAATGGTACAAGACTCCAAAAAACTCCAAAACAGTTTTATAATTGACTCAGAAGCACATTCAAGTAAGATTTTTCAATTTTGTAAGGTTATTAGAAGATTTCCCTCCCCCCAGTTGTCCAGCTGGATCCTGTCCCATTGCTAATGATAAAAAAGTAAGAAATATTTTCACTACGTTTCTCACATATAAAAACTAAGATCTTAGTGCAAAACAAGGAAGTATTCATCTGAAGAGATTCTTAGATTTTAGATTCATCTCCGGAGATAATAATTTCCTTCTCAAGATCCTTAAAGCACAGTGACAGCTTTGGAAGGATTAGACCAAACATCAACCTCAGAATAGCCTTCAAATTCCAAATCAGGACCAACTTCCCAAAAATATTAAGACACATAATGTACACAACTTGTTTTAATAAACCTCAGCATCATTCTTAAAAAAAACCCCCAAAACCCAATTCTCCAAATCAGAGCACACACGAGTATTTGAGTGATACAATTATAGAATTATTATAATTATTATGTATAATAATATACATTATAATTTATAATTATTTTATATTATGGTTATAGGAAAATAATTAAAGAATTTAGCTTTCTGACACAAGTGGAATGATAAATCTTGCTCCTGCCAAGTGCCTCTCTGTGTTGAGGACTCCACACATCACTGACAGATTAAAATCCAGAAGCCAAATCAAGTTACAGGTTCTGGCGCCCACCACGGACATGAGAACAATTAAAACACCTTTCAACCACATGAATTTTGAAAAACTATCAGTGAAGTTACTTCAACTGAAAACAACAGCTGTAAATCTGTGCTAGCACAGACAATTCCAACAGGAAATTAATATAATCTTTACCCACAAACTGAAGGCAATAGAACTACAAACCAGAGGGGTCTGCTTACTGAAATCCTCCCAAAAAGGAGAGAGAACACACCCCCACCTTGGGGATTTCCTCTGTCCCCACTCAGTATCAAGAGTTAGAGGCATTAACTTTTAAAATTTTACCTTTTCTAACTATTTTTGGTTTTCCTTTCCTCTTCCTCTTTCTTGCTTTCAAAGAAACTTCACAGTAATTGCTGTTGTTGGAATACACCTCAGAGTCCATATCAGAGGAGTGAGGGAAGCTGGAAGAGGGGCCGGATTTGGAATTCCCAGTGATCCTAGTTGGCACCAAGCTCTCTGAGAGAAAAGCTTTCCACCCCTGCCCTCCTTCTGTTTCAGATTCTGCAGTGTCCTCCAAATCACTCAGGACTTTAGCCTTTTTGAGAGGAGCAGTGAGCTGCAGGCCAGGTGCTTTCCTGCCATCCCAGCGATCCGACTCGGAATCCGCCTCGTCCTCGGAGTTGCTCGCTGCAGGTTTTTTGGGTGCAGACATTGACTGGTCAGAAACTTTGTGACTGCTCCCACCCTCGGAATTATGGCTTTTGGAGTCCTCCTCTGAAAAGTCTGGGCTGGGGCTTTTCCCTCTGGGAGACACAGAGCAAGCTGGGCCCCGGAACTGTTTGTGGCCGTTGCTTTGCCAGTTTTTCTGCCTCGTCTGCGTGTCCGGTTCGGAGTCCGAAGTCCCATTTTCAGATTCACTCACGAATTTCCTCCGTGGAGCAGACGAGCCAGGCTGGGAGAGAGTTTTCCTCTTGTTGAGCTGCTCTTCTAGTTCTTTCTCACTCTCTGACTTCAAGCCCGTGTCGTCCTCAGATCCCTCGAGCAGCATCCTGCGGGCAGCAGCCGAGGCGTTGCGGTGGGGCAGCTTCCTGTTCCTGCAGCCAATCCCGATACTTTCCGAGCTTGAAACCTCTTCCTCCACATCACTCATGAGCCTTAATTTATTGGCAGCCACAGCAGCACTTCTGCGAGGGGTTTTCCTGTGCCTGCCACTGCTATTGCTGAGAGACTCACACGTCACCACCGAAGTGTTCTCGGAGTCACTCACGTGTAACTTTTTCCTGACAGCTTTCCGTGTATTCCCGTTCTCCTGGAGAAGTGTTCCTGCAAAGGAAAGCAAAGATTAAAGTCTTGAATTTAAAAACAGGCAGCTTCTTAAGTCTTCTCAAATGTAGACTTGAGCTGCAGACATGATAAATGAAATCCTAGTGAGTCGTATTTTTATTGTTGTAAATAGTCATTATTGCCATAAAATAGTCACTTTTTATTGTCATAAATTTCAGATTCACCCCAGCTTTGTCAAAATTAGAACTTCATTATAAATCATTGCTTTTTCATTAAGATATAAAATGTTGCAAGACATTCCCTCTCCCCAGGCTCTTAGTTCCTGCTCTCCTCCCCTAAGTAGTGAAAAAACCCTAATTTTAAAAGCTGATCGTAGTAGTTAAGAGCTTCAAAACAACTCCAATGAAAAGAGGAATATCTTACCTGTACAACAATTAAAAATAATTGTAATTAGCATATTTTTAATCTATTATACTTGTGTAATTCACAATGAACTGCTCAGGCCTTACCTGTCTGTTTCCTCCGAGCAGCTCGATTCCGGGTTATCCTGCGGTTACCGCTCTTCCTCCTGCACACCCCGTTGTGCAGTGGGGGTGACACAAGAGCCCCAGAACATTCTTTGCTGTCTTCTGAGCTACTTGTAGAGGATGAAGATGAAGAGGATGAAGATGAAGAAACCACAGAACCCTCTATTTCACTTTCTGTTAAGAAAAAAAGTAACAGGTGATTAGAATTCCAAACAGCTTCCAGTTAGGAGCTACTTTTTGCTGATCCAAGGAATGTTTGAGATTTCCTCATGATATCGTCTTAAAATACACAACCCTGCCTGAATGTCTTACAGGGATGAAATTAATATCCCACTCCATATCCATGCAGCATTCAGGAAGCTTTTTAGCCTGTATTTAAGTTGCAATTAAAAATAAAATAGCTCTTTTCAAGCAAAAGATTTAAAAGGAAAGCATGCTAAAAAAAACACCACCAAAAACATATGCTGAGGGATTTTACCAGGACTTGCATTCTTCTGCTTTGAAATAAGCTGAATTTTTGTCAAGGGCAGGTGTAGAGGAAGAAGGGAAAGACAGGAAGGTTTTTATGTCTTGTGGAACTTCTGTCATTTGCTAATTTTGGATGCCAATTTTAATGCAATGTGTGCATGTATATATGTACACACACATATTATATATGGGCATATAACCTGTATTTTATATAGTATCACTTATCAAATACACTATGCTTTCCTATTTAAAAGTTTCTTGATTAACAAAAGTTAAACAAACTGACTATTCTACATGATTTCAAAACAAAAAAACCCTGTGTTTATTACATAGATATTTTTACAACATTCATGGTAAATAATGCAGTAATTGTGCAAAATTCAGTAATATAAACTAAATTCTGTATTATGCAAAAAACCCAAACAATACAGAAACCTTGTCTATAAGATGCCATGTTAAAAATATAAATTTCATTTAGTAATTCAGAGTGCAAATGCAAATTATGGCAAACCACAGAATTGTTTGGGTTGGAAGGGACCTTAAAGCCCATCCAGTGCCACCCTCTGCCATGGGCAGCCACAGCTTCTCTGGGAATTATATCCCAGCCCCTCCCCACCCTCCCAGCCAGGAATTCCTCCCCAATATCCCATCTAACCCTGATCTCTGTCAGTATGAAGCCATCCCCCCTTGTCCTGTCCCTCCATCCCTTGGAAATTGTCTCTCCATCTTTCTTGGAGCTCCTTCAGCTCCTGCAAGGCCACAAGGAGGTCCCCCCAAAGCTTCTCCTCTGCAGGCTGGACAATCCCAGCTGTGCCAGCCTTTCCTCCCAGCAGAGCTGCTCCATCCTCTGCCCATCCTGCTGCCTCCTCTGGCCTCTCTCCAGCAGCTCCAAGTCCTTGCTGTGCTGGCCCCAGGGCTGGAGGCAGCTCTGCAGGTGGGATCTCCCCAAAACAAGATTATATAATACTATAAATTTATAAATGACAAAGTTTCTGACCTGATGATAATGCAGAACAGTTTGTTAGTGTTGTGGATCTGGCTTTGCCATTCCTTTCAAAGGATGCCAGGGATGCGAAATCTGAGGATTCTCCCGAGGAACTCTGGTTGGAGCTCCCAGCGTTGGGTTTATGGCTTGTGACACAGGCGGATCTGCTTGAGGTAGGTTGGGTAAAAGAATCTTCTTGCTCAGATTCAATTTTTGCCTGAGACTTCAATGGTTTCTGCTTCAAATTTCTAGGGAAAAGGGAAAGAAGGAAAAGCAACATGAGTTGTAAAATGATAAGAGATAATGGCAATGATGTCTTTTAACAACACTAATGGCACCCCATAGGACTTTAGGTTTGTGGAAGGGTCATTAGATTTGTGAGCCAACATTGTGGGACAATCTTAACTCTGAAAAGGATAAACATCAAGTACTTTCATTAAAATAACAACTATTTTGTCAGTGGTTTCCTTACACTGCAGGTTTTCAGGGGCACAAGATGTAAAATGCCCTTTTCTGTTCTCTAAACCCTCTCCCAAAGAGTCTCAAACAAGACACATACAATTCTTCACACGAGAAGAAAATCAGTTTCAAAGTACAATTTCTGCCATCCCTGCTGTGTTTCTTTTTTTGGAAATGCAAAAGTAAACCCCTGAAATTAGATTTATTTTTTTCCCTTCAAGCTCTTATTTCTATCCTTTCACTGCCAGAGAACAAAGACTGGGCAGGAGCAGAAAGGGTGAAGTTCAGTTTACCATGTTTAGCTTTTCTATTTTATCTCACTTAATCCCACATATAAATTAAGAGCATGAATTAATCATGTCAAACAACAATTTATGTCAAAAGCTTGTTTGCCTTCAAAAGAGAAAAGATAAATCCAGTTACCAAGGGACAATTTCTATAAATTCCACAGGACTGACTTTATTCTGGAAGTGATAAAATATGTAATATATCCACATTTTAATCAGAGTAATATATCCAGCAAGCTCCATTCCTCATTATTTCACTCAGATTAAATACTGACTTCCTGACTCAAATATTTAAAAACCCCAAAAGTGAACTCCCCAACCCTTCCTGCTCTTCTGTCCCTTTGCTGTTTCACATCCAGGTTTATACTACAAAAAACCCACTGGTTTTTTCCATGTCTTTCCTACTGCAAGAGAATTATACAAAGTCTCAAAGAGCTTGTAAATCATTTCATAAATGAATTGTTCCCCTCTTCACAGGCTAAATGTGATAGTCAAGATGAGTATTAGTCTCTACATCTTCATAATTTGGTTACCTGAGCATTTTGGTGGGCTGCTGCACTGAGCTTTGATTATGAAATCTCCTGGTGTACCTCTGGTTCCTTCGTAGCTTTTCATTCTGTTTCTGCCCATTTTTGAAATCTGAAACAATTCTTCTTATTTTCTCTTCAAATAGTGCTGACAATCTCAAGGTCATACTATAAATCTAGGTAAGGAAGTGGCTTTATATTAAAAACAAATCCTTTTATCCAAGAATAACAGCTCTAAAATTAAAAACTGTACAGAAAAGCAATAGAGAAAACACATGTGACATTCCAAAATAATACCTCATTTCATTAAGACATTCATAAACCCCAAAACTTTAACAGCTACCTTTGATTTTTTGTTTGGAGTATAAGATTTTGCATTACTAAATATTAGTCTGATATCTTTGCACAGTTCCATTGGAGTGTCGTAATTCCCAGCTTCCAGAGTTTCTTTCACTGTTCCAAAGTCCATTGGAGTATCTATAATGTGTCTGTAATCCTGGATAAGACACAGGAAAAATGACACTGTGAAGGTGTAAAGGAAAACCAATGCTTTTCACTTTTATTTCTGGAATTTAAGAGCAGTTAAAATGACACAGATTAGCTTAACCAGCAGTGGAAAACAAGCACCCACCACAGCAGAAAGCAACACTTTGGCTGAGACTACTGGATTTAAAGTCTCTTCTTCATTATCCCATGAATTTTACCATGACAAACAACTGATCTGGTGCAAACAAACAGCCAAAAAAGCCCCAAAACACAATGAGGACACAAAACCCCTTTCAAATTGAACTGTATCAAAACACCTCAATCTTCCTTTCTCTTCTGTTAATTTTAACATATTTTTAAAATGTGAAGTGAGACTCCAACTCCAAATGTGAAGCCCACAGGAAAACAGATACATGTTTGTAAAGCAGTTTTTTCCCTTTAAATTAAGTTTGTTGGGTTTTTAGACACAAAAAAGCCAGTGAGAATACCATGAACAACTAAAAGAAAGAGAAGAAACAAATCAAGTTGAGCTCAGGCTCGATAAACTGCTTTTGCAGATTGTCCTCTATAAATTATTTTTAATTAAGAAAATCCAACTTTATCTCAAAATTAATTCCCTGTAAGGGAAAGTAAGAAAGCAATTAAAAAAAATAAAAAAAGACTTTGAGAAGGTTACTAACAAGGTCAATAAAAACAACTTACAGGATACTGATCCAAGTCAACAGGCTGCCTGAAAGGTTCTGAATCTTCACACTGGAAAATTAAATTCACCAGTTCCATGCACTGCTTCTTCCAACAGTTCTCATCATAGCCAGTTTTCACACTTTTCCCTTTTTTTAAGCCCCGGCCCTTGGAAAAGAGAAGTTGGGAAAAGCATTACTGAAATACAGCAGGAAAAAGTTAAACCTGAGAATCTCCCTACAATTATTTCTGTAGCAGAAAAATGCACTTCCAACTAGCTTGCTTTATAACAAAAAGGGCACTGTATTACCAGATAAACAGAATCTAATAAATTATACTGTTTTATTTTACTATATTTAATTTTTTAAAACAATAAATAAGGCACAAACCCCATACCTTCTGATGCATATATCACATATTATTACAGATCTGTTTTTCCCAAGCATGTCAGGTGAATAATGACTTTATTTCAGCCTAAAAACCCTCACACTGAACAGCACTGGTATCAAACTTGTAAATTATATTTTCCTACACAACTATATGGAGTAAGTATAAAAACACTAAAACAGCAAAGACCTATTTAAGCAAAGCTTTCCCTTCCTCAACCTCATCAGGAAAATTCTGTTCTGTGATTGTTAGAAAACCAAGCATCACTCCCACACAATTTGGGTTATATGGTAAAAGATCAGTCAACTCACTTTTCTTCTCCTATATGATGTTCTTGGAACACATTTTTCATCATCCTGCACAAAATAAAACAAATCCTCTTAAAAATTATGTATGAAAAAAAGAGTGATGGGTGCTCAAAGTGTCATTAGATTAAAACTGTGGTAAAAATAGGTCTTGATGCTCAATTCTCTCAACAGGACAGAAGACGACCATAAAAAAGATACAGCACAGCATTTGGGAGACTTGGATACCACCAGTGAAGACTCCTGACCCAAACTCCTGCCCTCATTATAAAGGAAAAACCACCAGCAGAAGTTACAATGAGAAGACACCCATCAGCTTTGCACCTCAGTGACTCAATACCGTGAGTAATTCAATTCACTGATAACAAACCTCATAAAACATTCAAAAAAAACCTCATCATATTTTCCATGCTTGTCTTATGTAAATAATTCAGCAAATTTACCAAAAATACTTGAAGGCTGCTAGTATTTTCTCACCACCATCAATTACCCACAACAAAAAAAAGCTTACCAGGTCTGCATCATGACAATCTTGTTCATCATCTGTTGTGCTGCAGAGTTCAAAAATGTTTGTGCAGTCCTGATCACTGCAATGCAATTAAATCCCTGTTACTGGAATTGCAAAACCTGAGCTGTTGTTTGCAAGATTAAACTGGGCCACTGCCAAGAGCTACATATAAAATGGAAGACAGTAACTCAGAATTAATTAGAATTTAGCCTAAGGAATTTGAAAGGGGCCTTGTCACCTACACGAAGGCTGCCCACACTCACTTCTGTCCAAATAAACCTCTCAAGTGAAGTAAGTCAGAGAAGCTGCAACAGGAACTTCTTCCCCTAAGTTGAGCTACTCAACATCCTCAATGTCAAGTGACATCTCGGTGCCAGAAATACCAGGGAAAAAAGTTAAAATGTCTCTAACCTGAGCATTTCAGTGTTTAAAGTAAGAATATAATTCAGGAAGAATTATACACCTGACCTGGCAGTGCAGGTGTCAGAACAAAGGGAAGTTGAGCTGCTCATTCTTCCCACTGCCCAAGAGAATGAGGATTCAAACATTATTTAGATTAAAATGCCACTTACTTGATGAACTTTAAGAGTTGGGTAGTGATCTTTTTGGCAGCTCTAGCAATGGCACTCCCAGGTTCATTGAAGGTTCTGGCATTGCTTTCAATGTACCTGACTTCCCAAACCAAGGCTGAGATCCTCCTTAAAATTAGAAAACATTGCACCTTTAAAACTAAAGAAAAGCTTCAAAGCAGCAAAAATTCCATCTTTGTAATTTTCTGCCCATATTAGATTGAGATGTCCTTTGTTTTATGTCTCATTAGACCAGTCTCAAACTTTTCATTCATGTGGAAAACCCAAGGAAGCAAACCCAACAATGCACATCTTTCATCACTTGTTTTCCAACCCATTATTGATAATTCATCCCCAGAAAGTTTGTGATAAAATCTCAGTTAATACAACTGACCATGTAAACAGTAGCACTTGTTACCACTAAATCATAAAATACCACTGAAATAATCCTGAGGATTGTGGATTCCCTGGAATCTTTACAAACAGATGCATTTTTAAAAAGTTTACATTTGACCTTATTCAAAAGGATGGGGTAAAGTACTATTTAACCACTACTGTAAATAATCACATTTATTCTGGGAACATCAGAAGGTGCTTGTCACTAAGCCCTGACAAAGAAGTTGTATCTGAGGAATTTTTAATTAACAAATACAAGGCAGAAGCAATTAAAAAAGCAGTGTCAAGAAGCTACATCAATATTATATTTTTAAAGACATCTCAGCTACAATGTTCCTTCCCCTCTTCCTTCACAAACCTTGCCAAGTGACCAGTAAAGCAGTGCCCTCTGTAAAACAACAGATTTCAGAAACTGCTTCAAAGTCCAGTTTTAGCTTGGTAGAAATGAGCTCCCACAAAATGTGTAATTTAATTTTTGTAACTAATTTCTCCAATTCCTTTTAACTGTAAAGCAGAGACAGCCCAAGTCTGCAGTTCTTCACCTACAGAATTTCAAACTATTTCCCAAGACTTCATTTCAGTCTTATATAAGAGGAAAACTACTATTAATGACTCTGTTGTATTTACAGACGCACTGAATGCAAGAACAGATGAAGAACATGCTTCAGTTTATTTCAGATCTATGGACACCCAGCAAATCTGAACTGTATCATCACTACACCCTTTCCTCTTTCTCTTTCCCCAAGTTTTATCATTTGAAATGCTGGTGGGAATATTTAACATTTCACCTCTCTGTTTAAGCCCAATTCTTAAAGCAGGAAGAGCTTAAGGGCTTAACCCTCTTCAGGTTCAATGCAACTCAAGTACGGCACTTCAAAATCTGAATTGTGTTTAGGACTGAAGTAACTCCAGGGTTATTTTTTTAATATTTGGTGATTTCAAATAGCCAATTTCTCAGAGAATAAATGTCAGTGCTTACTGCAAGTCTGAAAACAGTGCCAGTATGAGGCTCCCCTGGCAGCACTGACCTGTAGAACCTGTTGGCCAGCCGGGTGCGGATGGTGTTGAGGTCGGTGGGATACGCGATGACGGTGCAGTACTTGGGGTACGTGCACAGGTCAACGGGGCCAGAGAAAGCTGCTGAAATATCTGTGAGGGAACAGCAACAACAGCAAGATTGAACTGTCTGACTGAACTGTGGCAGCCTACAGGACACATGGAGACTGTTTACAAGGAGTAACATGACAAGGGGAAATGGATTCAAACTGACAAGAGTAGGGTCAGATGGGATATTGGGAAGAAATTGTTCCCTGTGAGGGTGGGCAGGCCCTGGCACAGGTTGGGCAGAGAAGCTGTGGTTGCCCCTGGATCTCTGGAAGTGTCCAAGGCCAGGTTGGACGGGGCTTGGAGCACCCTGGGCTAGTGGAAAGTGTCCCTGCCCATGGCAAGGGTTGGAATGTGATGACATTTAAATGGTCCCTCCCAACCCAGGCCATTCTATGATTCTATTTCAAAGCCTGTACACTTATGACAGTTGAGTCAGGTGTTCAGTTTTTATGTATAATTACACCTGATAAAACCAATGACACGTAAAATTATCAGAGTACGATGAGTTGGGAGGTACCCAGAAGGATCACGGAGTTCAACTCCTGGCTCTGCACAGAAACATCCCCAAGAGTCACCCCCTGCATTCCAGAAGGTCACCCAAAGGCTCCTGGAGCTCTGGCAACTTTGGGGCTGTGCCCACTGCCCTGGGGAGCCTGGTCAGTGCCCAAACACCCTCTGGAGGAAGAACTTTGTCCTGAGATCCACCCTAAATATCCCAACACAACTCCAGCCATTCCCTGGGAGCTGTCCCTGATCACACAGAGCAGATATCAGTGCCTGCCCCTCCTGAGGAAGCTGTAACTACAGTGAGGTCTCCCCTCAGTCTCCTCCTCTCCAGGCTGAAGGGCACATACAAACACGTGGACATTTCCACTACTTTATCACAGAGAATTTTTAAAGCATGCCATGGATATTTCAGGGCTCTTTATACATTAATGTTAGGAGAAAACTACCTAAAGTTTGGATGCCATGCTCACCAAGAGTCATAAGCTGATCAATACCACTGATAATCCGTTCACAGGCTTCATCCCGAGATTTCATCCCCCACTCCCCTTCCTGGGGCTTGTACAGGAGCTTCTCCACCTCTTCTGAAGTCACAGAGACACTTGCTCCTAATTCCTCAGGCTGATCAACTGGAGAGACAGAGCAAAAAGGGGAAGGGGGAGGAGTGAGAATACAAACCAAGATAAGTTGTGAAGTACTCACATTTATTAATCATATGCTTCTAACTGACAAGAAAAATCTTGCCTTGAAGTGGAGTTTGACACTAAAACTATGGGGGAAAATGACACAAAATGCATATAACAGCAAAATATCCTTTATTCTCTTTTTCTGCAGTTCTGACCTTCCAGAAAACTCTTTCCTCCTCTTATTCTAAGCACAAGACTAAACAGTTTATGCTTTTTCAGATGCACATCTTAAACTTTACAGGATCATAATTTAAGGAGCCAGTTTGTGCCACAAACCTTTAATCAACTGCAAGTTAGACAATGTTCTTTGTGAAACTCTTCCTGGTATTAATAACTGTGATCTTTGGACAATTTTGCAATACTTGCTTTCAACGTTGCAGATCTCAAAGCAACAAGAGTTTTTGGCTCAGAGCTGGGTATGACAGCACTTCCATCAGCATGGGGAGTTTGGCCATGAACAATGAAAGCAAAAAAGGAACAGGGTCCCTGTCAGTGTCAGGATGACTGTGAGCCATGAATATGCTGAATACTAAGCCTAAAATACATTTCAGATACAACTACTGCAGAGAAAATTCCAACTTTTAAGGAGGGATCCTCTAAGTTTACAAAAATTACTATTTTTCCTTCAGCTGAACAGGGTTAGTTTTAATAACTCAAAGTAATTTCTAGTTCTCCTAGTGCTCTGACAGAGTGTTATCCACTGAAACAGTACTAAAGATGAAGCAGTTCTTCAAGCATATCTGAGTCTGTGTCTTGAGTATCATGAGACAAAACTTAATGCTGGCAGGATACAGAAAATAACCAATTATTAGTCCAACTTCAGTGCTGCTGCTCTCCCACACATCCATCTTACCAAACTGAATGGAGGAGAAATACTTTTAGAGAAGAGTGGTAAACGTGAGGTACAATTTCCATCTGACTTGTAAGTCATTCCACTAAAAGGAAGGGAAAGCAAAGGGGAAGGGGTTGAAACCCCTTTTTTACATGATATTGTTAACATAACAATGTTTCTATAAATGCACTAAAAGCCTGTTTAACAGCTTTACTTCCCTACACAGTGCTCTTTTCTGCCTGGAAAAGACAGAAAATCAGGAGTTCTGGATTGTCTTTCTGTTCCTCCTGTAGCCAAGTGGCTGCTGAGCTTATCCATGATGAGAGGATGTCATTCCCAATGTTTTAACCTTATCCACCAAAGACACATTACCATTTAGGTTTTATTCCCCTGTGGGTCCCTTCCCTGTTTCCCTATAGTAAAGTCATAGTTAAAGATAAGACAGGTGGCTACTGAGAACATCCTCCTGTGTGCAGTATACTCAGATGCAAGAAGAAATACAGTACAAGCCTTTCAGGTGTCTGGGAACACCTAGCAAAGGTTAATAATAGATTAAATTTTTTATCCTTTTTGATAGCTTATTCAATAACTACTGTCCCAGTACCTCCCAAACTTTCTCCAAACATTTAAAGTATTTCCTTCAGAATCGACTTGGAAAATGCAAAAGGGAAAAAATGATGGTATATTTAAGTTATTTTACTAAATCTGAAGCAAGACTGTCTTTAATAACTCACAGGAATGACCTCAGGTCCAATACCTGCATGAAATAAAGGAACTGGAAAGAGAGAGAAGCACATTAAACCAATTTATTAATAAGTTTCTACCTACCATTATCAGGAACTGGTTCCATGTCCCACGGGCTCAGCTTTTCAATTTCACCATTGTCCCACCTGATTCACCAAGAAAAAAGTAAAATAAAATAATAATTTCGCTTTATCCTGACTCAGAAGTATTCCCTCCAAGGATATTTAAATCACAGCTATAAGCATATTTAAATTACAGCTATTTTTAGGTATTGATAGAGTATATTGTATAAACATACATGTCAACAAAAGCATCAGTTTGCAATCAGCACAAAGGAAAAGTCTTCATAAAGAATTTCAAATTAAAACTGTGCTTCTGATTTTGGCTGTATGCAACTTAGCCAGTTTATAAATCAATTTTACAAAGCCTGTATCAAGAAGCTTAAGAAGAAAAATAAGCTGCACACCTGGAAAAGTGAGATAACAACATCAAGGGGAAGATTTGAGAAAAAACACAGCAGAGAATTTTTCTGCTGACCACAACAGGAGTTGGGCAAGTCCATGGAATGTTTCAGAGACAGGGAGAACAGTAAGTGAGGGATTTCATATATTGGGATTTCACTTGATTAGGCAGACCACGTTAAGACAAAGAAAAGAATAAACATAAAATGAAGAAACTGAAGTTAATTAAGGTCCAATCCAAGCAAAAGTAAACACACAAGATACTGATGTATCTGTATATTCACTCTGATAACTATCAGGTATGAGCATCATTTTGAGATCTCTCCAAAGCCTTTCATGTTTTTAAAACATATAAAATACCACTGAATTTTGGTATTTCAACTGTAATAAATGTCTGACTGGATCAGCTGGTCCAGCTACACCAGTAATTGTGATTTAAAGCTGTAAGTGGAGATGTTATTTGCAGTCCACATGATGCTGCTACAAGCCCATTCTGCTCTTACTTCCAGCATTTCTGATCCCCGTGTTCCTCCAGGCATGTCTGTGAACACATCCTAACCTATTTCCTTTCCTGTTTATTTCTGTCCAGTACCTTTTTGAACCTGCCAATATTGCTTCCACAGCCTCCTGGGGAAATGTGTTGGCTCCAATCCTGTCATTTCAGTTTCTCTAACATCTTTATATATATATGTAATTCCTTATTATCAGCACATACCAGAAACAAATATATCAGTCTACAGTTCACCAATTTCCCTCCAGAGCTTTGCCAGCAGCTTCCTGTCAGAGTTCTCCAAATTCCTGGGTGAATGCCTTAATAAACTCAGATTTTTGGTCTAAAACCTCCTTCCTGTGTATTTAGTACAAACCAACTGGAAACTCAAATGATGATGCTCAGAGTACTCTGTAACTAAACCTCTGCTTAGGCAAGATCATCTCTCCATTTTTTTGGATTATCCAATGACTAAGGAAAACTTGGATCCATCACATTCAGTCTGTTTGATCTTCATGAACTAAGAGAGTTTTGAAGGTTCATCAGTTCAGTTCTCCTCCTCAGTTACTGTACAATACTTCTGAAGTTGTTGATATTCCTAAATGCACAAATTACTTCATAATTTTGCATTTATCAACATAGTTTAGTACAACTTAAGCCCCACTTAGTTCTGCTTAATCTCTACACATCCAAGCAATGCAACTTAAAATATCAAGCTGCTTCTATACAGACACCTATTATTGTCTGGCCAACAAAACAACAAAAAAATCAATTTATCTTCAATTTATTTCTTATCTATGCAACAGGAACTGTGATAATTTGAGACTGACTGTGTGACAAAAAGAGAAAGGGCACAAAACCCAAACACACTTGTCACACACTCCAGACATTTTCATGTACATGTTTGGATCTTCTCTGGAAGAGTTGTTTGTGAGACCAGTTAGAACAAAGTCACAGTCCCTACAAAAGAAGCACAGAACCTGGAAGAGGCGTCTTTGGGAAGTGGTCTTTGGGGAGCCCAGCATTCCTTCCCTGTTCAGTTATTAGGGTCTGCTCTGCTAAAAGCTGCTGCATTAAAATACTGAAATATCCTTTAGCCCTCACAGAAGAGCCCAGGAAATTGGCTACACACAGTTTCAGAACTGCAAACTTCATTTTGAACTGGTCAAGAAAACCACCAAACTCGAACCAAACTTACTCTTAATTGTGGTACATAACAAAATACATGAGAGCTACAGATATGGAAAGTAACATAACAGGCAAGAACTTCAGTCTGGGAGTTAATTCCACCTTCCCACCAAGGAAAATCAATGGGATAGAAGACAAAGTAGATGAAACAAAGAACCAAACTATGTAAAACAATCTTGGCAGTCCCACAGAATTGTCTATTAGCTATAATTATTTCCTTTCTTTGTGATGAGCAACAAGTTCAAAAGCCCCTGAGAAAAGAAGAAATTAAGAACCCTCCAACAATGAAACTGAATATTAAATGTACTGTAAAAGACATGGGAACTATCTCTGGGCATGGTAGAAATAGAAATATTAAGTATTCACTATTTATTCTCCTTACAGTCCTACCTTGCTGAGGGAATCCAAAGCAAGTAAGACTCCAGTATTATTATTCCAGTGCCTAGAGGGGATTTAGAAGAAAGCTGGAGAGGGATTTACCACAAGGGCAGGTAGGACAAGGTTAAGATGAAGAAGGGCAGGTTCAGATTAGGTATCAGGAAGAAATTCTCCCCTGTGAGGGTGCGCAGGCCCTGGCACAGGTTGGGCAGAGAAGCTGTGGCTGCCCCTGGATCCCTGGAAGTGTCCAAGGCCAGGCTGGATGGGGCTTGGAGAACCCTGGGTTGGTGGGAAGTGTCCCTGCCCATGGCAGGGGGTGGCACTGGATGGGCTTTAAGGTCCCTTCCAACCCAAACCATTCTAAGATTCTGTTCCAAATGGCTTGGACTGGGCAGGACAAGGATAATATCCTGATTCTGAACACTGATGTGCAGAGATACCTCTCTTCACGTTTCTTCTCCTTTGTGTGAAGGCCTCTTTGTTAACAGGAAAAAGGGTGTACAATGTGACAAGCAGAAGAATGAGGACTGGAAGCATAAGGACCATGATGTCAGCAACCACAAGAGAGATTCAGCATGTCCCATCCAAAACCAATTATCAGTAAGACCAATAATTAACATTCACTGAAAATTGCATTGCTTGGTTCATAGAAGAGATCCAGCCTTAGTCATGAGAGAAAATGCAAAGAGGTCAACAGACTTTTACCATATTACCTTATTATCCATTAACAAGCTCCCACAAATTATTACACATTCACGTTGTGCTGCATTAGCAGCTTAAAGCCATTAAGTGATAATACAACCAGGAAAATAATTTGAGTTGTTAATACATTCTCATATCAATAAAGGCAGCTGTAAGAGGCAACCCGCACCACCAGCAGCAGCAGAAGGGTGAAATCTGGTACTTACTTCACACTGTAGCACTGGAAGTGACTGTCTGGATACTGAGGCTGGTAAGGTTCTTGTCCCAGCACTGTCCCAAACCACCAGGCATCGTCAATGATGGAGCGGAACCTGTCGGCTACAGCAGAACACTCTGCTCAGATATTCTGCTAAGGGAAGTTATTTAACTCCTTGTCTGCTACATGCAAGTAGAAAAACTTTTCATCAATGCATTTCTTGATTTCTTTCTGTAATTAACATTCTAAACCTGCTGACATCCAAAAAAAGAGATCTCAGTAGATGTTTCGATGACTGTATTTAGCTCCAAGGCTCAAATTTCTAATTCTCACCTACCAGAGAAGCCACAAACAATCAGCACATTCAGGAATCAGCCAAGGAGGCATTTTTGATTTCAAAGCTCATCAGTCAAACACTGAGCAAACACACTTACAGGCCTGCCAGTTCCTCTGCCGGGCTTCATCGTAGAACTGCCGTAAGATAAGGAAGTCAATAACATCTGGCATGTCATGGTACCTGGGGGATAAAAACCATCCCTTTCAGACGTGCCTCAGGGTTTTAGGAAGAAGATTCAAGAGAAGCACATTTTTAAATGCTTTCCAAAAACGTAAAAATGCACATACCTGATAGAAAATGATTTGTCTGTGTGTTTTCCAGTGGCGTGATCTATAAAGGCAAGCTTGAGGCAACATAACGTGGGAGGGCCGACTTCGTATCTAATTCCAACAATTTTTACCAATTCCTGATCCTACAGGTAAGAACAAACAGCTTCAGGAATTATTACCTTAGGGATCATGCAAAGAACTGGCAGTATAACATCAACATAACATCAATTAACCAACTGCACCACGTGCAAAAACCCCAAAATATTGAAACTACACTTGAGATTTCAATGCCAGCCTGTCAGACTGGACATTTTTAACACAGGCATTTAACTCGGGCTTCCCACAGGGAAGTCTAAAGACATTCTGGTAATTGAAGACACTTCCCCCTATTGTTTCCATAGGGAAATGGTATAACCTCCCAAAGCTGTTTTACAAACAGTGTACGGAAACTCTTCAGTGCAGACCTACCCTAAGCACTACTTTCCTCCAGGGCTCCTTGTGTGGATTCAGTTCATAAATGTTATTTCTTCTCACTGCTTCAATGTAAGCTTCGTGACCTTGTCGGAAATATATCACCTAAAAAACCCCAACAAAGCCCAACCGGTCAATGTTTTCCTGAATTTAGTAATTATAATCACAGAATCACAAGCATTGAAGGATTTTAACCAACATTCCTACCTCGTCACCCATCTGAGGGACAAAGGGGGATCTCCGAAGAGCTGTGTCTGTTATCCAAACTGGAGGGTGCCAGTCATAGGACAATTCCATGTTTAATGGTTGTGCTGCAGCATCAGCCTTCACAAAATTAAGACAAATGGACATATTGCTGACATGACACCAAAAGAGCTTGTTCCATTTTCATTGGGCAGACAACAGCTTAACTTATAGAAAAGAGATGTTACTTAAAACCAGACATTTAACAGTTATAGTCACAGAGTCATGGAATGGTTTGAGTTGGAAGGACCTCAAAGATTATCCAGTGTCACCCCCTGCCATGGGCAGGGACACCTTCCACTAGCCCAGGCTGCTCCAAGCCCTGTCCAACCTGGCCTTGGACACTTCCAGGGATCCAGGGGCAGCCACAGCTGCTCTGCCCAACCTGTGCCAGGGCCTGCCCACCCTCCCAGGGAAGGATTTCTTCCCAATATCTCATCTAAGCCTTCCCTCCTTCAGCTTAGGGCCATTCCCTCTTATCCTATTACTCCATGCCCTTGTGAAAAGTCTGGTATTCTGCACAGGTATTTAATAAATACATTTTCCCTTTAATAGCAGCAACCCTGAGAACCCTCTTTATGTGAAAAGTGAAAGTGACTTCCCTTTGCATGCTGATTCTTCCCTACAGATCAGCAGATGCCTCCCATTTGGGATGGCCTCAGACTAATTCCACAGAACTGTGTGTAGTGACACAACATTCTTACAATAAAAATTATTTTAAGTTTCCAGCGGCGAGGCCGAAAACCTGAGAGAGAAATTAATTAAAGACCGAGTAGGAGAGACAAAATGTATACCTCCTCCTGCTTTTTTGGTTTGGGTTTTTTCCTCCTTTTCCTTCTCCTCCTCTTGGGAGGGGATGATTTCTCTGCTGACACCTCCTCCTCCGAGGTGCTGCAGTACCTGAGCGCTTTGCGGCGCGAGGTGCGCACGGGAGGCTGGAGGTTGATCCCGGCATCGGCGATCCAGTCCGAGTATCTGCTCGAGGAATCACTGCCCAAATGGTCAGGGAAACACAAACACAGAACCAAAGGGTTACTATTGTAGAGTGCTCAATTCCCTCAGGAAAATAAATACCAGCAGATTTCAGTGGTTGTTGAAAGCGACATTAAAATTGCTACAATTAATTCCCACTTGGAGTTTAATGTGAATTTTTTGGGGAAACGGTAATTACAGAAATTGAAGTCTGGGGATTTCTAAAATCAATCATTTTTATTCAAGAGAGTTGTGCAATGAAATTCTGTACTAGTTAGAAGCCCTCCCTAAAGAACACAGTAGCCAAACACTGCTTAAATTCTTTAGTTATACACGTCTCACAGCTACACATTTGCGCTCTCTCTCTCTCTGCCACTGCTTTTCAGTTTTAGTACTACAGAGATCTAGAAAGATCATCTTAAAAAGCCACAAGAAAGTGTTTAAAAAAATATTGACAACTTCAGTTCTACATAAAACTAAAACCTTGCAAAAATGAAGATTTTTTTCAATAAGTTTTGTAGAGCAAAGAACTGACTGTTGCTGCCTTAGTAAAATAAACCCAAACAAGCAAAACACCTCAAAACCAAACAAAATCCCTCACACCTCAAAAACCCAACAGAACAAACACAGGATAAAAACGTTTCAGAGTGTCTTGTCTCTCCTTGCCATCTAGCAAAAAAGCAGAGGGATTTGAAACATTGAAAGACAGAAATATTTGGTGAAATGGAACAGTAAATAACAATTCAGTGTGCCAGCGAAGTATATACATAATAATACAGAATGTGCTCACATCTGAGGCTCAACAGAGCTTCCATACAACTCTGAAGTTGTCAAAATTCAAGTAAAACTCATCATCAAGTAAAACCTGGGATGTGTTTGTTCACTTTTACCTTGAACTATTACTGTTGCTTTTCTTGTCACTTCTCCACTCTTCCTCTTCGTCTGATGAGCCAGAGCTCTCACTTTCTTCAGCTTCCTACATTTAAAAACAAGCAGTCAATCCCAAATTTCCTCACAGCATGTGTTTTAAGGGTTTGAAACATAAACCCACATTTATTGTCTGCATATTATCAAGTTAGGAAGAAATGTGGTAAAAAGTTGTTGAAATGGAAATGGAAATCATTAGGTAGTGTAAAGCACATCATAAAATCTCTCTCACAGGGAAGAATTTACACATTGCAAAAGGAACAGATCAAGAAAAATGATCACATTCCACCTCCACTCACAACATGGGCATATTCTGACACTGTTATGATTTGTTTACATTAAATATGCAAGTCACAATGAGGTGATTTTTTTCCCCTTGGTTTTAGTATCAACTGATTGACCAAGTACTGATTGAGTGTATTCCAGCATAGATTTAAATACAAAACTAAATTGTACAGATATATCAAAATATATTGCAACTTCAGTGATTTCCTGATTGTTGTTCAGCAGTTTATTTGCACCAACTTCATGCTTTAAATGTGTCTTCCCTAAGGATAATGCATTGCTCATGTCTCAAATTCTATGCTGTCAAGCAAAAAGAGTAAAAATAATAAAACCCCAAGATTTAACTTGTAACTTCAGTTTTTCTCTTTAGCCCTACCATTCTTAGGATTAGAACCAAAAAATAAACAAAAAAAGCCCTGAACATTTACATAAAAGCTCAGACTTTTATAGCATTATTACTTTAAATATTATTACATCAAACATCACCTTTGAAAAAATGTGTGCAATGTTTACAGGACACTGCACACAACTCTCCTATTTGCATTTTAAATGTCAGGTGCCAAAAGTCTCCTGCCACCTCCCCTCCCACCCGACTCCAAAAATAAGGAATAACTAAACTTTTCATTACATTTAACTGACTTACTGTTTTCAACCACACTGGAATTCTTTACTAAGAGGCCAGAAGAGAATCAGTTCCCAAGCAGTATCATTCCTTGTCTTACTTAGAAGATTTCCTTATCTCCTGAACACTGCCCATTTTATTCACCATTCTTCCTTGACAAAGTGACTGCTCCAACCTTCTCTACTCCTTCCAGTTCTTCCCCTTTTCCCACTTTGAGACTCCTTCCTTGTGTGCAAGGTAAGAACTGCAATCCAAGCAGTCCCACCACTGATTTACAGCATCTGATAACACACCAGCTCAAAGCTCCTGCTGTCCACACCACAGTCCTGTGCCACCCCAAGCCAAGAGAAACACCCTGCGGAAGAATCACCAAGACCCTTCAGAATGTCCACTTTTAGGTGTCTGCACAAATTTGGCAGGTTATCACAGAGAAACAGTAAAATGCATCTAAAATCCAAACTTCAGCTGAAGTCAACTGCCCATCAGATTTTTGCCCTGGGCTGTGGATTTGGCTTAGAAGATTCTCAGCAAAACCAGTTCAGCCATTTATGAAATGCCAGGAAAGACTGTTGTTATCAAAGGAACAAATACCAAAGCTTGAGAAGTGCCAACGGTAACGATGCACAGGAAAATACTTTTCTTGAAAAAAGAGGGGTTTCTTTGTTTGCTTGTTTGCTTTAAGAGGGAAAGGACACATGAAACTTCACTTATTAAAGAACTCAAGTTCAAAATCAGAACTCTAAGAGGACTTACCTGCTCCATCAAGCCAAAGCAGTTGTCCCTTTCCTCATCAGAGGACTCCAGCTGTTCAATGTTATTCCGGGTTCGGTAACTGGAATATTTCCGTCTGTGCAGTCTCCGCTTGGATTGGATTAATGAGGACTCAGAGTCACTCTAATTAACAGAGGAAGTGAAAAAGAACAAGTTAAATACAAATATTCATGTGCCAAACTTTTCTCAGGGTGAAAGGGTGGCTAAAAGCACTACTGAATGCAGAACTGAAGTGGCCTCATCACAAACAGCCTGACCATGACAAAACTCCCTCTCACAAGAAGTAACTTCCCTGGAAGTCAAGAGTTTCAAATTTGCTGTTCCAAATTTAAGATTTATTCATTGTTGTAAGAAATTGCCCTTTATAAAGTACCGTGACAGGTCTGTTCACGTGACCTGATAAATGTATTTGCAGAATCACAATGGTAACTGCCTACAACGTGCAATTCTGAGAGGACCAGAAATCATGGAATCAGTTGGGTTGGAAGGAACCTTAAAGTCAACCTAGTGCCACCCCCTGCCATGGGCAGGGACACCTTCCACCAGCCCAGGGTGCTCCAAGTCCCGACCAACCTGGCCTTGGACACTTCCAGGGATCCAGGGGCAGCCACAGCTTCTCTGCCCAACCTGTGACAGGGCCTGCCCACCCTCACAGCCAACAATTCCTTCCCAGTATCCCATCTAAACCTAATCTCTGGCAGTTTGAAGCCATTCCCCTTGTCCTTTCACTCCAGGCCCCTGGCAATAGTCTCTCCCCATCTTTCTTGTAGCTCCTTCAGGTCCTGCAAGGCCACAATGAGGTCCCCCCAGAGCTTCTCCTCTCCAGGCTGAACAATCCCAATTCTCTGAGCCTTTCTTCCCCCAACTCCCCTCAGTAAAAGGGATCATGCAGTAGAATTCTTGTGTCAAATTGTTTTGTACTGCAAGACAGAGTGAACCAAGCCATAATCTTATAAAACCAGCACAATAACCAAGTTTTCCTTCTTACCAATCTCTTCCACAAAACAGATAATGAAAAAAAGCACTTGAAACAAGGCAAGTCTGAAAAAGTTTCCCCATACACAAACCACTGTCATGTAAAGTAAAAAGACAAGAGAACAGCAACACAGTCTGTAATTCCTCAAATATAGGACCCTGAACCTTCTCACTTGGAGCTCAGGGTTTTAGAATGGACCTGCAACAACTGTTTTTCATGTACTAGAACCAGAATGGCCTGAGAGCAAACCTGCCTTTAAAAATGACTCCCAAATATCTCAGATGGAAAGAAGCAAGACAGAAAATGAAAAGAATTCCAGCTATTCATAAAAATAAATCAAACCTTGTCCTGCAATAATTGGCAGCTGAATCATGAGGGGCCTTTGAGGACCATACCTTCAGAAACGCCCACTTTCATTTTTTTACACCCCCACTTGTCCCTGGGCACAGAATATCCATTTTCAAGGAGCTGACAAATACCTTTTCCAATGACTCAAATGACTTTTTCTTCTCTGTTGCATAAAGATCTCTCTCTTCTTCCCCTTTTGCAATCCGGTATTCTTCCTGTTTCCTACAAGAAAGTCAGGAAAATCCAATTCTACATCTGTTCTGACAATGCTGATCACTTTAAAGGATCTATCTCAAAATGCCTAACACTTAATTCCATTTCACTATTAATTTCAGATGTTATTACTGCTCAAACAACTCTCATTTCCAGATAAGAGTAAAATAAGATGGATATTAAGAAATGATTCCTTGCAAACATCAAAATAAAACCAACTTTTCCAACTCCATTGTTAATCTATTTTTTCCTTTATAATCGATCCACCTCCCAATACTGAGAATGCTTCTTAAAACCTTCAGAGTACAGTAGCACATACAGCTGTGCCAATGAAGAGAAATATTTATCTGTTAATTCTTCTTTTCACAGATGAATCTCAGAATATTCTGAGTTGCAAGGGACCCACAAGGATCATCTTAAGTGATTGGACCCCATGGGGACTGAACCCACAACCCTGCCATAATTAGCACTGTGATCTAATACAGTCCTTCTGAAAACAACTGGTTTAGCCTTTCAAGTGCTTGGTGCTGCTTCTGGTCATAACAAATCACCTCCAAAAGCCTCACAAAAAGCACCATCTCACCCAACTCTTTCAAGGAAATGAATTTAACTTATATCTGTTGTTTTGGAGAAAGCAAGAATCGAGCTGGTCTGGAAGATGATTTAAACACTGAAATATGGGAGAATCATTCAACTAGAGACATTCCCACTTATTCTCACTGAATGGTCTCTACAATTCAGGGCGTTTAAGCACATCAGAGCCCAGCCCTGAACTGTTTCACCTGCAGCTGTGGTTCAACAGCACCACAGGGAGACACACCAAGCTGAAGCCCTCCCTGCAGTGACCCCTGGGGCCCAGCAGGCTGTCACACACCTGAGGAGGCTGGGGGGGATCTCTGGCACCACCACCCTGCGCCTCCAGGCCTGCAGGTCCCTCTCGGTGGCCATCTGGCTGCGCGGGGCGTTCTGGTGCATCTGGCGCACGCCCTCCACCTGCCCGCTGCGCCGCAGCCCGATGTTGGGCGGGGACTGGATGTCCAAACTCGGCCTCCTGAAAGCTGCAACACACAAGAAAACATCCAGTTTTTCCCCAGCCTGCAGAGAATTGGAGCTTTGCTTCTTTTAATCCAGTGAAAGGAAGTGTGATGAGACACCGGGGGTTTTCTTGAGCTATTTCAGGCAGCTCTGAGGCTGGTGAGGCTCTAAAAAGCACCTCTCCTGGAGATGAGTGTAGAGAATTATATATAAACTATTATATAGTTAAATATAATTATATAGCATTTGTATGATTATATATTACATATGTGCATAATTACACTATATATATTATATAATTAAAACTACAAGGACACAGCTCAGAAAAGCATCTCGTTTAAATCTGTAAAGAAGGGAGAGGAGAAACCAGTTTGAATAATGGCACAATACTTATTTTGCAAAAAAAAAAAGTATTGCAAAAATACTTATGTTAACAAATATTTGCAAAAAATAAGTATTGTATTTATTTTGCATAAATGTTATGTCAGTACTTTACAAATATTATTAAGTATGTAGCACTCCACAAGGAATACAATTGATGTTGTTCAAAAGGATAAGTGAAAGGCTTTGACTTGGAGTTTAATCCCAGCAGTAGCAAGGTTTTAATTGGTAAGAGTATCTCAATAAGTTATCACTACGTCACCCAAACAGCAATAAAATTAAAAACCTGTTGCAGTATTTCACACAGTGTAATAAAAGTGGAGCCAAAACAATCACAAGAATTTTATCAGTGATTACCAACCTCTTCTAGGTGTTCCCTCCCCGTTTTGGGGGGCACTCGAAGCAGACTCTTGATCAGCTCCAGTTCTCTGATCCTGCTCCAGCTGTAACTGTCTGATCATCCCATCAAGAATGCTGGGCTCCAGGCCCTGCTCATCCTGATCAATGGTCTGTTGGCCAATCACTTGTTCAACCACTTCTCCATCACCTTGCAAGTGTAAAACAAACCAGATGAATGAAATTAGTCCAATTTATGGAATTTATGGAGTCTACAGCTCAAACACAGCCCGTGCATGTCACTGCCCACAGAAAAGAACCGAACAAGCAAACTGGTGTTTAGTGCGATCATTCTTACTTGTTGCCACATATCCAAGCTGAGGGATCAAATGTTCATCTGCACAGTTCTCCCTTCCTGGCACCAATCTTTGATATTTTGTTGGGTGAGGGTTTCCATCCACATCTACTAAGAAGGGAGGGGGCATGAGGTGAGGGGCCTGCTGAGTCTGCTCGTCCAGGACGTAGTTGTTGGAGTCTCGGATCAGCGGGCGATAGTCAGTGTGGAAGAACATCTGATCAGGAATCTGAAGGAAATTATACCTTTATGTCATCAAACTGGAATGAAGGACATGCTAAAGAACAGAAAACAATAAGGGATACTAAAGTAGCTAAACATCTCCTTAAAGGTAAAAGAAAGGGCGAGTTTCCAAAAAGAAGTTAGGCATAACTTCCATTAACCTGGATAGGTGTTGCAGTATTCCAATTTTTCAGTGCTTTTGCAGAAACAAAATGCTTTTAAGATATCAAAAGCTGAAGTAACTTAAAGCAGAAGCACTATTTTACACTTAGAAATATTATATATCTCATTCTACTTTTTCCCTACAATTAAGAGAAGTTTCCTTGGTTTCCATGCAAGGAAATCATTGCCTAAAGCTCAACATCAGCTCTCAAATTTCCTAATCATTAATTCTTTCTTCATCTTAATATGTGTCCACCTGAAAGTTCTTCTGCAACTGAAAGTCTACTGAGCCCAGGAGGCTGAAGGGAAATAGTTACATAAGGATTAGATCATAGTCAGCATCTTTGCAAGTTTCATTTTCAGCTAGGAATGTAGAGGAAGAAAAAAAAAATTGTTCTTTAAAATTAAATAAATGGAATTTTAATTTTAACCTGAAAAACCCTGAAGGGAAAGGGGAGAAAAGAAGCAATACACGTATTTATCAAACCAAAAAGTAAACAGGCTGATAGATGAAAAGAGCAAAACATTTATCCCACACACTATTTTTCCTAAGCCTTTCAAAATTCAGTGCTGGATGAATATTTTACTTTTGCTTATTTTAATCAACTCCTGTGAATTTGGGCTTGAATAAGGAAAGGCCTAAAGAACTGCAAGACAAACCAGCAAATTATCCTTCCATACAAAGAGCCTGCTCTTTCTTAAGCAGGTAGGAGGTGTGCAATAAACTTTGTGATATGTTCCAATCTTGAAACACTGAGCTATTTGCAGAAATTAGACATGAAAGTAAATTTTGAGGTTGAACAATGAATGTGAGTTAGCTGTCTAGAAGGTGAAAAAGCATTCCCCAAAAGCTCTTGGGAGCTGCTCCCAAGGGAATGTTAAGACATTACACTGGTTATTTCTGCTGTGCCAGGACCACACTAAGAAGAGAACCCACAGACCTCAAGGAATCCATTATATTTAGGTCCTGTAACCACACAAAACTCTTTTACATGTGATGTCTTAAAGGAATGAATGGAACTAATCTAATTTCAGTTAGAAACCTGATCCACAGTGCTAATAAAAAGCTGAACTTACCTTTTCATAGGGCCTGCTGCAGCCAAACCCAAATATCAGGAGATGGCCGTGAGAATCTGTACATGCAAAATGCTGCCCATCTGGTGAAAATTTACAGTCAAAAACAGCACCATGTCCTTGGCCCTCGATCTGGATTGAAGGAAAAAAAAAACCCTCAAGATTACCTGACCATTATGCAGCATCAAAAATTACTCCATCAAAAGTAATGCAGCTCCTAAATACCTCCATTAAGGCACAAATAACCTTGTTACTTCAGTTTACTTCTTTTCCCCTTGGCATGTGAATTTAAATCCTCAGCCACTTCATTTTAAAAAATGTACTAAAAGATATGAAAACTTAGCGTTCAGTGAAAAAAATAAAGAAATAAAGGTGCTTTTTAGCTGTTAGCACATTGCTTAAAGCAAACTGGAGCCAGTATGTATTGATTTTGTTAAACCACTTTCAAGAAAACCCCAGAGAATCTCAGAGCTAGAAGATTTTTAAAACCTCTTTGCTATTAATTAACCAGGAAAAAAAAGGGATTAAAAAACTTATATGAACATTAGATCACAACTTAAGTCTCAGAGAAAACAGTTTAAAGTGTTAAACATGAGTTGTCAATTGGAGCAAATGTCATGGGAGCTCTCAAGAACTGTGCCAATAGATAAAATAATACCATAATTTTTGAGACAGTGGAAAATACAAGGATTTGTCCCCAAGTCTCAAACAGAAACTTTCAGATGGCACCTCACCTCAACTGAGGAAACAGTCACCATGAATGAGGTGATGTTTAGTGACAAAGAGTGAAAAAGCTGCAATAACCAGGAAATTCAAAGGTAAAAGCTCTAAGGAAAAAAATGAACAGACACGTTTTGCTGGTTTGGGGTTGGTTTTTCTTCCAGAAGGTACAAGAGGGTGTGACAATTCCTGAAGTTGATATGTGAACACAGTGCCATGTGTTGAGAATAAACTGTGTTTAGGAAAGGCCTTACCATGTTAAAATAATGCTTTGTTTTGGTGCCTTTGGTGATGTCCCATATGAAGATGTTGCCATCATGACCTGCAGACAGCATTATCCTGGAATCAAAGGGATGGGTCTCCAAGACAAACACTTCATCTGCATGGCCCTGCAATTTCAAATTGCACATCATGTGCCAACAGGGAAAATCCACATCAACAGGGTATTTACAGTAGAGCCCAAAGCTCTGAACTGTTCTTTCAGGAAAATTACACCCCAGGCAGCCAGAAAGGCTTTAACATTCTAAAGATAATAATTTTCTAGATTCAAGCAAAAACTGAAGAAATAGGGAGCTTGTGTCAAAGGATTGTGACTTATTTAATGGGAAAGTTAATGCACAGAAATTTTCATCTATTCCACAGTAAATACAAGTTCAGCAGCACCTGGGGAAAGGAAAATCCAAATGCAGGAAGAAGCAGCAGGTTTTGCTGCAAAAACAATCCAAGAAGCATCACATCACACTTGCTGTATCATTGACACAAAGCCTCAAGGGAAATCAAATCTAACTGTGAACTCAGCACACACATCATTGCAATTCTAGGAAAACCTTCAAAAAGCAAGGAAAATGCCATACCACCAAGTCATGGAGCAACTGCCCTGTGCAGGAATTCCACACTTTGAGCAGATGATTGTTCACAGCAGTAACAACATAATTATCATTTTGGTTCCAAGCGATCATGGTCACTTTGGGCTTCATAAATTTGTCTTCTTCTGCACACGTGTCACTGTTTGAAACAGGGCAGAGACAGCTTTAATTAGCTCGTTTCAATCTCAAAATACAGAGAATTAACCTGTTCTCTCGTAATCAGACAAGGGAAGCGAAGAATTAGATTTGGTTTGAAACTTTTGCCCATTAACTTTCTTCATTTAAAGCCAATCTGGATTTTTAGCACACTTATTTTAGAGGACATGATAATCTCTTTCCCATTTGGGACACCAGGCAAAAAGGCTTTCCTTTTCCATGGAGTCTTGGCTCTTCTACAATTACAGTCCTAACATAAATCCTTTAAAAATTTGGATTTCAGTCAGGTTTTTCCAGTTAACTGATGAAGAAGCCAACCTCTACATTAGCCAACTTTTTTTTCCTGAGTCCCCACATAAATATAGCAAAGATAATATTTTGTTTCAACCTCAATCTATTTCCTTATTCTCTCCCCAAAATACACTTAGAGGACACTGTAGCACTCCCCCTCAACATTTGAGTCATGTGAAGGAACAAGCTTTCCTTGGAACACACCTTCACACAGGATTATCTGTTCCATGTCAACCACAGGCCTCTCTTACAAAGACTTTCTCAACCACACAACCACAGTTAAATCTCAGATATTATTAACAACTCCTCCTTTCTTTGTAAAACCACATTTATTTTTCATGGCTGAATTAGAAAAAGAGCTTGACTTCACCCTCCAATCAACCAGTGTACCCAAGGTTTGGCTTTGAATTTAATCACCTACAAATCATTTCATTAAAACGTCATTGAAATCACCTACAAATTAATTTCTGTTTAGTGTCTAGGGAAGCTGACTGAGCATTCTGTACTCCTGTAAGTTTTCCACCCTTCAGGTTTATCCAGCAAGTAATATCTTGCTCTTTATCTGTAATTACACTGTTCAGATTGTGCCACCAGCATTTCATTAATACACCTTTTTAAAAGTACAAAATGAGAATAGTCAGCAAGATCAGTCCTTGAGGACACCCACATGTCATAACCTCTCCTGGAAATAGGTTAATTACCACCTCCTTTTTTTTTACTGATGTAAAACTATTTCTCCTGTGACATACCAGGTGTCTGACTGAAATCCAGACAGAGAAGGGAGACTGCACTATCTGTGCACTTTTTTCCAGAGTACATTTAGAAACACTTATGCTTTTACCCAAGCACAGACTCAAATTCAGCAATTGTTACATCACCAGAACACTCATTTTATCCCCTCTAGAGATCACAGAACTCGATCATGATGTTGCCAAGGCTTACTCTAGTCTGAATAACTGAGTTTTTCAGTCTTTCTGACTTTACACAACAGAAAACAAGAAATAAACCCTTCACCTACCCCAGCAATCGATCAGACATATCCAACAAAATACTCCTCCATTCTGCCTGCTCGAAACGCCAGATCCGAGCTGTCCCATCTCTGCTGCCACTTATGAACCTGCAGGAGTATTAAAAGAGTTAATTTATCCTCCAAACAATTTGCTTTACAGTATGTTTAGAGTTACACCCCACCACAATGGCAATTTTGCAATGGAAGATTGATAGAAGTGAAATCTTCAATTTGTGTGCGGGAGAATTCGTTCCAGTTACCTGTCCATTAATTTTCCTTCCAGAAAACTCAAAAGCAGTTTTTCTTGACTGAAAAACTGAATAAAGTTGTCAAAACATGTAGAATAATGAACCAAGTTCCAAAGTTAGACTCAGTTCACAACTTCATCCTCAACTCCTCAGTTACAATATTTTAATGAGGTGTTTTAAGTAATTGCAGAGGATCAGATACTGAAGTAGAGGCAAGAATAAATGAGATGAAAAGGATTGTAACCTATTTTTGACCATTTTCACTGCATTTTTCCTAATTCCTATAAAATACTTCCTGAAAGTGAAAGAAAAGGAGAAGAAGAGGAGGTTCATGAAGCCTCAAACAGACTGGGTATATAAAAAAATGGTAACATTCCTCCAGGTAAATAAAACCTCAGCCAGGCCAAAGACATCATCTAACAAAGATTAATACAAAGCAGAAACTTTCCTGGATCAATCCACATTTCCCCTCTGAGTCCTAAATAAGTAGACTTTTCCTGCTGGAAATCTCCAGGCCATAACAATAATAGATTATTAATTCCCAAATGATGCACTTTTTGTTCACATTTGAGCATCTTTCAACATACCTGTCACCACCATTAGAGAACTGAATGCTGTCAACTTTGTCCTGTAAGAAAAAGTAGAATTGGTTAGAAATTTTATTTTTTAAACAGGAACTACAGTTTTTGATAAAGCTGAGCTGAGTGAAAATCTGAAACAATGAAAGAACTACTTGGCAAACCAAGTCCAACAAATACCCCCCAGAATTCACTAATCATTAATGCATTTAAAATGCATGTTTTAAAAACTGCCCAGGATAAATCCGAAGGATTAACAGATTAAATAACCTGGCTGCCAATTTAATCATATTTTAATATATTTCCAATACCACAAGCCAACTACAATGGTGAGGAATGTGTTGTTCCCAATCCTACTTACACATTCCTTAAAGAAATCAACTATCAGCTATTCATTTTTATCACAATAAAAACTGCAGGAAAAATAGGCAACAGAGCTGAAATTCTCTGCATACAAAGTATGTATTGATCAAGCAATATAAAGTCAGATTCAACACTAAAGAAAACATATGAAGTCAAACAAAATGCATTCAGAGTACTGCTACAAACCCTCTCATGATATTACCTTGGGACTTCCATGCTATTTGAAGTGACTAATTAACTAATTACTTACAGCATGACTTTCCAATTCAGCTATTTTCTCAGGTGTTTCAGAACCAAAAAAATACATCCTGATGACATGGTCAGTGCTGCCAGTTGCTAAAAACATACCACCTGTAAAAATCAGGCCATAATTTTGTAAGAAATTCCTTTGTAAGAAATTAAAGCAGATCATCAACATTTCTCAGAGGCCTAGTTTAAATTAAATTAAAAAAAAAACCCCACAATTATTTAAAGAATGGCAAATTTTTTAGTCTCTTCCACTGACATAAAAATGTGGAAGGAAATTTCCCTGTTGTCCCAGAAAGTTTCTTCAGTCATAGTAAAAATAAATCAAATTTATATTTTAAAATACATAACTAGGGCAATACTGAAACTTCTAACACTAAACTGCCTTCCACAATGAGGAATCAGAAGTGTGTAGATGACTCTCACTGCAGCCTGTGTCTCATTTGTGCAAGGGAATTGCTTCAAAAGTGGGTAGAAGGGGAAGCAAACCAGTAAAAGTGAAGCACACCAGTATAAACACACCAGTATTTGGCTGTGGTGGCAGCAATTCTGAGATCTGCCTCTTGGCACCTTTAAGTGCTGTGAAAAAAAACCCCAAACACAATCCAAGGCCCTAACCTGACAATATTAACAAGCTACACTTTGATTTGTGTTTTATTTCTGAAATTCCCAGAAAGCCACATGAACTGAATGAAAGAGAACTACAAGGCAGGAGTGAAGCACATTTATAGATCCTTTTGGGGATCCTGAGGAAAGAAGGGATCTTTGTGCCTGTCCCTGGCACTGTATCAGGAGCTCCTGCTGGCAGGAATCACTTCCACTGCTCTTGACCATGGGATCTTAGAGAACTGATTTTGCCAATCCCTGATGTTATACAAAGGGATTAAGCCAAAATAAAAATGCAGCAAAAATGGATAAGAATAAAATATCAGGTAACTTATTTCTGTGAAATCACCACTTTCTTTAACAATCTCTCATTCTCAGCTGAAGAAAGTCCTATTCTTTAATTATGTCATAGCTAACAATAAACATCTATACAATTCCTTGCTCACAGCTGCAGGTTTGGTCCATTTTAAGGCTGTCCCAAATAAGTTTTATAACAATACTTCAGGGGAAGGAAGTCACTCCATCTGTACATGACTTACCCACACTGAAGGAAGAGCAAAGCATCTGGACCCCTGGTCTGGGTTTCTCTGTGAACTTCACCGGCCGGTTGCTTAAAAAGAAAAGATGCTCTGAAAAGATGCTTTTCTAAACATAAAGGGATGTTTCTTCAAACTTCTACATAACAAGGACTTCTTCAACACATACAGTAACATCTGTAAATCTTTGAGACCTTCCAGTGCTTCAACTAATTGAAGTCCATGCTTGAACTAACTTAAACAATGGTTACACCCCATACAGTCCTCTAAACTAATTTTAGGAGGAAAATAATTATAAACACTCTCCTCTTTTACAGCCCTAAAAAGATGCTATAAAAGAGACTATGCCTTTTATAGTTTTTGCTGCAATTCACTACCTTAAGATCACAAGCTTGAATTAAAAACCTAAAATTTAATAATAAAATATAATCTGCTTTCTAAGGTATTGGGGTTTTTAATATGTACTCTAATGCAAAATGGATCATTTTATACCAACTCCCATGATATGGCACAACATTAGACACAGGCTGATCATCCTAGATCTCTTCTTTCTGGTAATAATTTAATAAGAGCAATTACATGTAGAACATATAAAACTATCTGGACTTACTGCATGGCAGTTCTGAAGAGACATCCTAAAACCACAGGACTGTTGGAAACCCAACACAAACAACAGGCTTTATTACACTTTGCAACATATTTACATTTCCAGCCATTCTTGTTGTCCTGTATTTCTACTTTTAGTGTAGTAAGTTAATAGTTTTGCCAAATAATTTTCCAGAAGAACAAGAATTTATATAGGATATAGTTAGTGATGGTGCTTTAAAATAACTAAGGAATGCATTATTTCCACAGCATTGTTTAATCACAAACCCCAATTTTTTTTTTGCTAGTCAGTTAAAAGCATCTGACTCCTTTTGCTCAAGTACAGGATGGCATAAGAGGTTTATCAGCATCATTTACATACTTGAATTTCATGGAATCTGTATCCCACTGCCAAAAGCAAACAGTTCCATCTGCACCAGTGGAGACCATGTATCTCAAGGAGCCTTTTACCATGGGACTAAACTACAGAGAACAAAGTGAAATCAGACACACACACAAGAAGAGATATTTAAAAACTGGTTATGAACTTATCAAAAGGTTAATGTAAAACCTCGATTTACTTTGGATTTTTCAACATTAACACTGCTCTAGCAGTTTTAAATTGCCATTTTTAGTGTTTACAAAGTAGTAACTTCCATACTTTAAAGTAACTTTGTGGTCTACATTTCAATTATTGCATTATATAAAACCAATCCATTCAGTTGTTTGCTTTTGAAGTATTAACTAACCACAATCATTCACTGAAAGTTTTGTCAGTGAGTGAGATCATGAGCAGAGCAGACTGGATAAAAAAGGAAGCTGGACTAGACAGATGTACTTCAAAAATTCTGTAACTAAGCAGAGCATGAGTGATGAGGTGGTTTGAAAGTGTAACTCAGCATCACATGTGATTTTATAGGAATTCCTCAGAAATACTTCTTTAAGACATGAATTTATTGCTATGCACAGACCAACTCTCCAGAAAACTTTACAGAATCCAAGTTGATTAAACTGTTCACCAATTACTAATGCTGGAAGCAGTCTTAAAAATTGTACATATTGCAATTATAGTACCATTAAGAAAGCTTAAATTAAAAAAAATCCACACACTATAATAAAACAAGAACCTCAAATAAATATTTTGGCATTAAAATAAAAAAAAATAAAATGCAATGAATGCCACAGAAACTGCAGAGAAAAGTGCAAAATTATTTGTTTGTACTGAGCTTAACAAGCCACTCTTCACCCCTCCACATAAGCTGTTGGTCTTCCTGAAAAACTCACCAAACGTGCATATTGAGCTTAGTTTGTGTGTTAAATAAGGAATTACAAAGGCCAAAATGAGACTGAATCCGAAGGACCACCAAGAGCACATCATGGATCACACCACCTTCACGTTTCAATATACAACATGCTACACTGAACTCCTTGGTGCTTCTCAAATGGCTCATATTTTTGAGATTTATACAAGAAATCTGTATCCCAGCAGTGGGTGAAATCATACACTGGATCAGGACACTCATCCGCACAAATCAGCCTGTCGAGGCTCCAGGAACAGACAACAGGAGGATATGGTATTTCCCAGAGATTCCCTTCAGTTCCAACAGCTCAAATATTTTAAGAAATGATCTTTAAGTGAGGAAGAACTCCTGTCATTATCTTCGCTTACATATTCAGGAACTCCAGAGAGGTAAGGAATTTATATATGTAGGTTTATATTGTGGTTTCACTTTAGTAATTTTTGACAGGAATATTTAAACATTCAGACTTCAATATCCCTACAGAAATAATTCCAGGTAGAAACACTTAAACCCCCCCTACCTGTAATGAGGTAATGGACCCTGTGTGCCCGTGGAGGACAGCAACTGGAGCACAAGTTCTCAGGCACCACACTCGGATCATTTTGTCACAGCTCCCAGCTGCAATCATGGTGTTCTCATAATTCACTGCCATGTCAGAGATCTCTGCTGAGTGGCCTCGTAATGTGGCAAACAACCTGCCATTGTGAGTTGACCAAATCTTTACCAGACAGTCATCTGAGCCCTGGAAAGAAATATTTAATAAGGACAACTTACATCAAATTGTTCCACAGTGAGGGAGCTAATCAGCTACATTTTAGTACCACTGATAACCAGCTCCAGAAGTTTTACCATCCTTGCACCCATCTAGAACTATTTTCAGTTTGGGAAGTGTTTCACCAACTTACAGTGAATATTCTGTGTCCAGTCCTGTCAAAAGCAACACAATATACAGAAGAAAGGTGGCCAAGAATCCTTCTGTGCATCTTGACATGCTGGTACATACTTCCTGGGAATGAAGTGCTGAACTTGGCATATCCAGTTAATTGCTTTGCTCGATGCACTTCCACTGCAATAAAAAAACCAATCACACCATGTTTACAACAAGCCCATTGTAAACCATAATTTTATTCAACTTTCATTAATATATTACTTAAGGGCTTAATAGAAGTGACTTTCAGACTTCATTAAGTCAGGTTTCTTTGTATTTGCCTTTTTTTCCCTAGGTGTAAACCCAGTGTTTTAACTGTGCTGCAGCAGCAGTGGGGAGAGCTGAGCAGAGCTTACCAAGATTGGGTGGGGTGCCATAGTTCACAGGAATTTCAGGAGGTCTTCCTCGATGAAGAGCAGCAAATGCAGAGCCCTTCCAAACAGTGTTCCTGCAATCTTTAAAACCACTTGGGTGAAGTTCATGACAAGCACATGTCAAAAATTCCAAGAGAGATGCAGTTCTAAAGAGCCCATCTAAAGCTGGCCTCAAACACAGGACTGAACCCACTAAAAAAACCAGGAATGCCCCCAAACTCTTCACAAACAGTGCAGCAGCAGAGGAGAGAAAAATCTGTTTAAAAGAGTAACAGAAGGAGGAAAAACCAACACAACCAACCACCAAACTTTGAAATTACTCCTAATGATTACTCCTAATGACTCGTGCAATGCAAAACTAACTTTTCAACTGAATTTTTGCTACTTGTTCTCAGTACCAAGCTTTAAAGGTTTTTTACACTTCCATGAATATTTACTTAGAAATTTAATTAATATTTATTAGTATGAAATTATTTAACTGAATGATGTCAAGACCCTTCCAGTACCTAAAAGAGGCTTACAAGAAAGCTGGAGAAGGGCTTTTCACAAGGTCATGGAGTGACAAGACAAGGGGCAATTGCCTCAAGCTGAAGGAGGGCAGCGTTAGATTGGACATCAGGAAGAAATTCTTCCCTGTGAGGGTCTTGAGGGCCTGGCACAGGTTGGGCAGAGAAGCAGTGGCTGCCCCTGGATCCCTGGAAGTGTCCAAGGCCAGGTTGGATGGAGTTCTGAGCAACCTGGGCTGGTGGAAGGTGTCCCTGCCAATGGATGGGCTGGGGATGGGATGAGCTTTGAGGTCTCTCCCAGCCCAAACCACTCCATGATTCCAAGAGATCCCTTCTTTTAAAAAAATTCCCAAGCTGACAGTTACTTTGACACACTCATGCTGACATAACTGCAACCCCAATTGCCAGGACAGAACAGTCCCCATCATTCCCTGGGCATCCTTTAAAGCAGGTAGGGCAGGTAACTGAAAACATAACAGTATCCTCCAACCCAGTCCCACATCCCAGTATCCAGCTACCCAACAGAACTTCCCAGAGACACATCAACACCCTGCCCCAGACACATTCAAGAGGTAAGTCTAACACTAAAATCCACTCTGTATCAAACAAAGTACATGTTTTTGCACTGCCAACCATTCCCTAAATTATGGATAAGGACTTTCCTCAGTGCATGGACAGAAGTCACAAGTATTCCCACACTCTCAACTATGCACATATAACACTGGGTCATACCCATCCCAAATCGACAACAAGCCTTACCTTTTGCTGTCCGTAACAACGACTGTCTCCCTGCCCCAAGCAAGGAATTGACTCTGGAAATGCTGGGTGGGATCTCCTTATCCAGGATAGGGCCAATCCGCTTGCAAATTTGTAATAAATGATCTGGAGCCACATGTTTGTTGGACAGCACCTGGCAAAAAGTTAAGGTTTAAAAAATATGCACGGTACATCCAGGACAGAAGAACCTCAGAGAATCAACACCCACGTGCATGTCAAATAAATCAAAATTCTAAGTTCCACTCCAAAACCAAAATCAGTCCTGTCAAGCTCTGATCTAGTAAATTCAGTGAGTAATCTACAAGCAAGGCAGAGCTATAACAAAAATAACTGCAGCAAAGTTACCCACTGCACATCAGCATTTCCCTACTGGAAGCTTGCAATAACCACCCCTGTGGCACCCACTTGTGAGGGACCCTCTAGTGACTGTCTTTGCCCAATCCACCCAATCATTTGTATTAAAATTCAAACCCTCGTAACTCAAGATCACAGAGAATTTGGTTGCAATCAAGCACAAGAATTTATGCAGCTACTCCTTCAGCCACACAGCACTTGCTCAGTGAACTGCAAACTAGGTTTGAGTACAATTTCCCTGGAAATAGCTTCCTTGAAAAACCAGTACTACATAAGTCTGCCCTACTTCCTTAAACCAAAAGGATCAAAACAGTCATCCCTACATTCAGGAATTATCTCACACTATCTGCATCAAACAACCTAAAAAAACACCCTCCCACACACACTCAAGATGCCTCAGAACAATGGGAATAAAAATTTATCAGGTAAGATCTGTACAGCAGAAAGCTCCCCAAATGCACACTGAGCATTGGGAATGCACAGTTTAATCCACAGCCTTGCACTTGTTTTAATAATAAAAATCCATGTATGAAGCTTTGGGGGGTACAGGTTTTATTCCTGGTGGGTGGGAAGGAGGTAACATCAGTAAAATAGTTCACACTACCCCACAGGCTGATATATCATCACTGGACACTTAAGATCAATTATAAGAAATACATTTGGTAGTCCAAATACTACAAAATGCATTTTTTCATAATTTCTTTACCAATTTTGCCTCTTGAATTGGTATAGAGCAGTACCAGCCACAACATTCAGAAGAGAAAGCTCAGCACACTTTCTGCCAAACATTAAAACCCTTTTTGTTTGCACGCCATCAGCAGGAAGTATATATTCCAAATGCAATCCTTGCATGCAAAAACCTTGCAATCCCTTTCCTTTTGGAGTAGTTTCACTCAAATTTTGGAAGGAACAGTTATATTCAAGCTTTGAAATGTCATGATGAACACAGAGGAGAAGAATTAATTACACCCCATGACTGCATTTGTCTGTGGTCTCTGCAAATTCAGAGTGAGACCAGTGGGACAAAAGGTTGCCAAAGCCCCTAAAAAAGCAGAAACTGAAACGCTGAGAAGATTAATTTAGATATTCAGAAACACCACTGCCCTGTGCAGAGATTTCTTTTAAATTGTGCAGGAAAAACATGCAGAAGGAGCATACATTAAAGAATTAATCTGACAACTGTATATGTGTAATAATCACTCTTAGAAATCACTCCTGAAGTCAGAAGAATCCACACATGACATCTCCCAACACCCCACTTTTTGCCAGAAGAAATGGGGTAAAAAAATCAACAAAAACCAACCTCCCAACAACCCTTTTTAAACTTAATCCCACTTTCATCTTTGCTAAAATTCAAGTCAGAGCTTGAAAATATTCCTGTTTAGCAAGACTAGGCTTCTTAGTGACTTAAAAAACTAATCTAAACCCTCATTTGCTCAATGCCCACACTGACAAGGAGAGGAAATGGAATCCAATGTATCATTTTAGGCAACGCTGAAATAATCAAGAAAATGTTTTAAACAAAATTTCATTCCTTGTCTACACAAATACGATCCTGAGATCTTTCAGTGCTTCACAACAGGGATTTAACTAAAACAATCAGTCATTTAACCTGGAATGGCTCGATCTTAGGGGGGAAAACACCAAGAATAAACACCTCTTTAAAGACAACAAAATCAACTACAATCAGGCAGGATAAAAATCACACTGGGCAGGCACCCCCAGGCCATCACTTCACAAGATTCGACTGCCAAATACACTTTGCCATTAAAGAAGCAGCAAAATTAAGCACCAAAACACAGCTCTCCCTTCTGCAAAGACATCCAGACCAAACAACCCCAGCCCTGGAAGGCAGAAAAGCACATTTTTTGGAGAGATTTCTCCCATCTTTCCAGCACGTGGAAACAAAGCAATGACCAGCGAGGAGCCAGCGATAACGAGCACATTCACAGGCACTAGGACTGCCAACCCTCGGTTTCTGAAGAGCGATTTCATTTCCTAATCTGTTGGTGGGGGCTGAAAGAAGCCAACCAGAAAAATAAATACCGACAAATCAAAACGTGCCTCACAACCTTGCCCCTGCAACTCCGAAATGAAACCTGGCTGCAGATTGGCTCCTGCCTGCATGTAGGCAGTGGCATGTACCACTGCACAACGCCAAGCTCCACCTCTGCTATGTAAACAATATCCTCAATTTAAACCAGCGCTTGTGTTTTTGTTAGTCTGATGTAAAGAAATTAAAGGCCCTTTCTAAAATAACTCCGGTGTCCAGAGCCAGAGCGATACTGGAAGGTGAAGCTTTGGGCCTACTTTTAAAGGAAGAGGATCTAACATCAGTGTCAACGTGGTAATTCAAAGGGTTTTTTAAAAGGTAAAAGTCTCACCAATTCTTCATAACTTCTATAATGCTCATTTCCTTGCCAATCCAACCTTTTGGGAAGCAACTATATAAAGGAAAAACAAAAAACGTGAGCGGTTAAACGGGAAGGAGGGCTTACAGATCACATCCTAAACAATGTGTGTTGGGGGGGGGGGGGGGAGGAAAAGTTGAGACAGCGGCAAAAACTTGAATGACTTGCAAAGGAAACTTTTAACTACAGCAAGGTTTCATCAGAGCCCACACAGACCTGGTGCTGCTCCAGCTCCTGCACCAGCACCTGTAAAGAGGACAAAAAAATAAATAAAATCATAGAGTGAGGGACGGGGCAGGATCCGTGTTGCCCGGGGTGGGGGGCGCGACTGCTCCCACCTCCCCCGGCCCCTCCGCGGGCAGCGCGGGGTCCCGGCGCCCCGCACTCACCTCCAGCGCCCTCCTGCAGGGCCCTGTGCTCAGGAACCGGGCGATGAGGAAGTAAAGCTCTGCGGGAAACACAGGGAGACACGCGGGGGCTGAGCCGGGGGGCGGCCGTGCCCGGGCGCTGAGGGGTGCGGGTGGGGGGACAGGAAGATGGCGGCGCCGGCGGCGCCTCCTCAGCGCGGCCTTACCTGATTCAATGAGCGGCAGCGACGCGCTGGAGCTGGGAGAGGCCGCGGGCTCGGCCATGGCGGGCTGAGGGCGGCGGGCCCGGCTCGGCACGGCGCTGTCAGCGCCTCCCCTCCCTCCTTCCCTCCCTCCCCTCACGGCCGCCCCCCCGCTCCCCTCAGCGCTCCCTCCCTCCCTCCTCTCCCCCCTCAGCGCAGCCTCGCCGGCGCCGCCATTGCCGCCGCGCCACCCGCCACGCCGCCGCCGCAGACACCCCCGCCGGGCGCGCCCGCGGCGGGGGGGGGCGGGGGAAAAATAGTCCCGGCGCCGCACCGGGAGCACCAGGAGCACCGGGGAAACGGCGAGAGGCGGCGGGGAGGGGTGTGGGGAAAGCGGCGGGGAGGGCGGCGGGGCGGGGGGTGGTAGGGAAGGGGCGCGAGGAGGGGAAGGGGGGGGGGCGCGGAAGGATCGCGCGGGGCAGGAGGGGGGTGATGAGGACGGTGGGCGGGGCCGGCGCGCCGTGATGCGGCGGCGCTGAGGGGATGGCGGGGCCGGGGCCGAGCGGGGCCGGGGGTGTTCGGGCCTGGGGCTCATCGACCCTCGGGTTGGGGCTTTAGCGACCCCAGGGTTGGTGCTGATCGACCTTGGGGTTGGTGCTGATCGATCCTGGGGCTGATCGGCCCCCGGGTTGGTGCTGATCGATCCTGGGGCTCCTGCTGATCGCCCCCGGGGTTGGTGCTGATCGATCCTGGGGCTCCTGCTGATCGCCCCCGGGGTTGGTGCTGATCGATCGTGGGGATGATCGCCCCCGGGGTTGCCGCCGCCTCCCGGGCTTCCCCGGGCCGGGATAGCCCTCCCGGGGCCCGCGGTGAGGCGCCGGGCCCGGCAGCCCGAGGGGGAGTGGTGACGGAGCGGGCACAGAGTGCGGCGGGGCCGAGGCCTTCGGCTCCGGGGGGTGCAGTTGTGGGCCCCTCGCTGCAAGGAGGGCATTGAGGGGCTGGAGCGGCCCAGGGAAGGGGATGGAGCTGGGGGAGGGTTTGGACATCAGGCTGATGAGCGGCTGAGGGAGCTGGGGGGCTCAGCCTGGAGAAAAGGAGGCTCGGGGGGGAC
>JAWWEW010000001.1:114820446-114841613 GCA_035583185.1 Anabacerthia variegaticeps | reverse complement strand
GGGCAGAGAAGCTGTGGCTGCCCCTGGATCCCTGGAAGTGTCCAAGGCCAGGTTGGACGGGTCTTGGAGCACCCTGGTCTGGTGGAAGGTGTCCCTGCCCATGGCAGGGGGTGGAATGGGATGAGCTTTGAGATCCCTTCCAAACCAAACCATTCTGTGATTCTGTGATGGAGCTTTGCTCTCTGTTGGCATTTTGTCCTGTGTGTTCCTACCCTTTTCCTCTTCATGTTTCTGTCACATTTTTACCTACAAAACTCCTCTTCTTCTGGCCAGTTTAAATGAGAACAGTGTCACAGTTTGTATCTGCCTGTTCCGTGTGTGCTCATGGGCTGAGGCACAGGCAGGATGGCAGGAGGGGAATCTGCAGATTTGGCTCCTAAATCCTGACTGCCTTAAGAGGAATTCCAATATATGTTGGTGGAATTGTGTGTTGGTATCCATGATTTGTACCCAACACGTTTCCTAGACTAGAGGAGTCTGCTCAAGGGGAGGGAATAGTCCCAGGGAGACATTTATTTAAATAACATTGGAAGGGAATGAAAAAGGCTCATGTCTGTGTCCTCTTTGTCTTGGCTGATAATCAGGGTAAAGAGATCACTGTTTAATTCTTAGTGATAGAAAAAATGACTAAAAATCACCCAAAAGCTAGTGTGCTATGAATAACCATCTACTTTTAGAAAGACTGATTTAAATGTCAGAGGAAATTTACTTTTCACCTCTCTCAAACCCTGAATTGAGATTCAAACAAAGCATTGAGTGACTTTCCAGGCTTTTAACTCCAGCAGTTCAAATGTTCTGTCTTAGGTCCAGAGCAAATGTTTTTAGCTGTGGGGTGCTCATGCCACACTCTGAGTCGTTCTTGTGTATTTTGTACTCTTTTCTCAAGGTTTTCTTGGAGTTCTCTACCATCTCCTGGAGAGACCCATTTGTATATAAAGAGATGGTTTGTTCCTGTTCACCTCATAACTTCTAAATTCCATTTTTGACTCTTCTCAAGTTGGTTTCAGATGCATGTGTGCCTCATGTTTATGGATGCAAAGCCTTAAGCCATGGTTTATATTTGTTTATATATTATAAATGTATATATCTTTATAATTCCAGGTGGTGTTGGAATTACCTGCTGGCTCGTGGTTTGCAATAAAGTTGTAGCTATCATGCTACACCCTTTCAGCTGAAGAAATCCCAGTAATCCATGGAGTCCTCAATTGTGATTGTTGTCATCACTGGTTTAAATTAATTTTTTCTAAAAAAGGAACAGTTGTCTCTCGTGAGACTGGGTCTGAGACAATCCTTGTTATTCCAGCTGGATATCAGTCAGTATTCCTTTTGATTTCTCTTTGCAGAGATTGTCTTTCAGTTTGGTGGTCAGGTTTGAAAGAGCAGCACTGCTGGTTATAGAATCTCATTTTGGGTCTGTTTGAGTCTATTAGTGACAAAATCATAATATTTTGTCATGGCCTGTAGCCACCAACATCTACAAGTGTTGGATTTGGATTTGTAAATTGGGAATGTGCTGCATTAGGAATTAATTTGGGATCTTTGTTGTTTCTTTGCTGTATAATGTGGTGGTTTCAGCCCTGTCACATTCGGTGACAGGTGGTACAAGGGGGCAGAGGGAGGTGGGTTGGTTGGCTCAGGGTGAAACACTTTCCTTGTTATTTTTTACCCTGGAATTGGAATTTTCTTGGGCTCTCCTGAAAAAATGAACTATTGGTGGGTATGTTCAGTCAGTTTTTATCTCTGAAGAGACTCCTCAGCTGCCAAGCATGGGATGACTGGATACTTTTACCTCCCCGACTTTTAAAATTCATTGACTTTTTTCCTGTTTTTATTGCTAATTGACCTTTCCTTCCTTGTTGGTTGTTCTGCTTCCCAAACCGAGGATCACATGGTTTCCTTCCATGTTTCACTGAAACTATTCCCTTCCATGTTTTGGGAGAAAAGGTCTGGAACCTTCTCAGACTCATGGCAAGAGAAAGAAGAAGGTGCTGTTCCTGCAAAGGGGATCCTGATTTAGCATCCCACTCTGGAATTCCCACAGTGGAATGCATCTCTTCTGTTACTCCAGGTCCTTTGCCTTCCTGCAAAGGAAGGGGCCAGGACCCCTCCAAAATTAACACTGCCTTTAAAATCAGTTCAAAAGGTCATGTTATGTTGTGTTTGTATATGGATGAAATGTTTTTTTTTAATGTTAATTTAAGAATTGGGGGTTTATATTCAGGATTACATTGGGCCAACATGGAAATAGATACATTAAATAGCAAGAAAAAAAATGTGATTGAATGTTATGTATAATTGTGGTTTTATTAAGGAAATAAAGCTTTTCAACCCATCTCAGGTTTTCTGATCCCTTTTTAAATGTTAACTGCAGTTTTCTTAAAAAAAAAACACTCAAGAAAACCTCTCAAAATGACAGAACAAACCCAAACCCCACCAAAATCCAACCCAAAACATCCCCCTGTGTTCTTGCATGAGGAAATACTATTGGAGCCAACAGGAGCAATTTATTTTCGCCATTATTTTTTAAACCTTTGAAATTTTGAAAGTAGATTCAGCTCTAAATATCTTTATCATCTCTAAAAGCCTTCACAGTGTAATTTATGAAGTGTTTTTTTTTTTTTAAGTGTTGCTGCCTTTTAAAATCACCGGAATACACCCAATTTTCCTTAACTTCAGATCATTTTAGCAAGTGTTTTGTGAGTTACTATGAGGAACAAACCGTAATGCTCCTCGCCTCGCTTACATAACCTTAAACACAGGATTTTTAAAGGCTTTTGGGGAACTGGCTATGCCTGACTTCTCCAAAACAATGCGTTACTCTTGCACATTCATCTTTGGATGTCAGCTGGGGAAGTTACCAGGCAAACTGCTTTGATAAGTTGGAGCAGTGGGAAAGAACGAGGCTTTAGAGGTTTCTAATGTCCGTGAAAACAATGGAATAGCAAATTATTTTTATTACATGTGAGTTCTGGAAGCTGTTTGGAGGGGGGGGAGTGAAGAAAATAAAGAAGTATTTTCTTCTATTGCATTGTTGGTACAAACCCAAGAGTGAACCTTATGAAAGCAGGTCGCTCGTGTTGGCGAGCTGAGCTCCGAAATTCCAACTCAGGATTTAAAAACCTGGGAGTTACCAAACAAGGACTAACTTGGACATCTGGTAGAAGGGAAAAATGTTAAAGAACTCTTAGTGTGATGCATTTGCAACACAGACTAAGAACAGAAGAATGTTCTTCTGTGACAACAGATTCTGAGTGTCGTTTTGGAAAAATCATGGGAAGAAATGGCCAGTGCTTGCAAGATTTAATACGCATTTAATGAAGGTAAAACATTTGGGTTTAACAATCTAGATGTCTAAATTTTCTAAAGGTAAGTTGATGTGCCTGACTCACTGTCAGCAATGCTTTGTGTGCCCTCAGGAGTTTGTTCACCTTGGGTGCTTTCCCTGCTGTGCCAGCTGGGATTTGCCTTGTGTCCTTCATCCTTCACTTCTCTGCCTTCATTCCTGTCGTGTTGGAACTCGAAGGGTTGTCTCTTGGAGCAGCTCCTGCCCCAAAGAGTTCTTCCATAAGCTGTTTTTTCCTTCCAGCAAATGCCACGTGAGCATTTCCTCCCTCTCCAGTGGCTCTGTCCTTCTGCCCAGGCCTGGTGTCTTTACCAAAGGATGGTTCATAGAGCCCAAAGGAGTTTTTCTCTCTGGATGCAGCTGTTCCACTGCAGCCCTGTCCTGCCTGGCTGTGCCTGCCTGCTCTGCCCTTTGGGCCTGATGGAAGAAGCCCATGGTGCAAATTCTCCGTGGCTTCTGAGGGTGTGGGGGTTTTGTTTGGAGTTGCACCTTCACTCCTGCCCTTCTCACTGCTGGTTTGCTCTTCTTCTGGCTTTTCTTCTCTTTCCAATTCTTCCACTGCATCTCCATTGTGATTGTTGTCTTTTGCACCGTCACTTCGAGGACTTTGTTCAGTTTTCATGAGGTTTTGCAACTGCTTTTTAGGCATTTCTGTCTCTTTTCCCTTTTCTTTCGTAAATTCTGAAAAAGTGTGTTCTTCTATCAGTACTGTGCCCTCTCTTAGGTACTCTAAAAATGAAATATTTAGGAACATAAAGAATCATGAAACATTAATGAAAGCAAGTTACACATTTCACTGCTTCAATGATTGTTAGTGATGGTATTTCAGTCTGGAGGGTTATGACAGTGCTGTTTATAATAAATATAACAGGATGGGGCAAGATTTAAACAAAATTATTGTGCCATTGAATGCAGGTTAATATCTTTGTTTTTACCTTTAATTTTGTTAAATGGATTTAATTGCAAATCTCAGTAATGGCTGAACATGGGGCCAGAAAGTCATGTACAATGCAACAGAGAAACCACATGAGATCTGAACTCTGATTGTCATCTTATTGCTTTTAAGTGGAACTTATATATATATAGGAATTCCTTTGCCTTGATTCACAGCAGACTTGCTTGTGTGGAACAAAATATACAGCAACTCTCACCTGTAAGTGAAAAGTTTCCTACTTTTTAATAGGAAAAAGGAATATGTATACAATAAACACATTTATCTGCTGTAGGGGACAGCTTGTAAGAAATTGGTCCTGTGCTTTGGAGAGACTCAGAGGATAACAGGATGGGGCACAGTCTTAAAGGAGAGTATGAAGTTGCAGTAACTAAAAATGCTGAGTAAGGCTTCAGTAAGAAAGTCTGATATCAGCAGTGAGAGGAACTGGGATTTTTCAGATTTTCAGACAGATTCACAGGGAGCATCAGAAGGCCTGTGTTTGCTGCCCATTTCAAAAGGGAATTTCAAAGACAAATGGTGACTTCGGTTACCTGGTGGGGTCTGGAAAGGCTGGAGGCTGAAAAGGCAGAGGACAAAGCACAGGAGTTAACACAGCCCAGATTAGAGGCTCTGGTAGGTGACCTCAACCTGCTCCACCTCTGTAAATGCATGAGCTTTAGGACTCCTGCCCTTTGTGAAGTGTTTACCATGATGGCATTCTGCTCTTGGTCCATCCTACAAGCCTTACTCCAATGGGAATAACATGAATATTTCTAGAAAGAAAAACTTGAATAAGGGAGCAGATGCACTGGCTGCTTCTTCCTTCTGTTCTATTGAACTTCTTGAAAATAAAGGTGTAATGAGTCCCTTGCAAGTAAGTTTTACATGAGAACACAGCCAGTGGCAAGGATTTCCATAAAATCTATTTACAGTGATCACTGTAACAAGGAGATAGGCCCAGCCCTTGGAGTCCTTCTCCTTTCCCAGCCACAGGAATGCACCTTCACATCAGCTCTGATGAAGATTCACAACAAGAATTTGAGAGCAGTGTTTGATCAGTGTGGAATTAACAACTGTTAGTTGTACTTTTACAGACCAAGCACTGAATTATTACCTGCCTGACCAGGAAGAAGGGCAGGATGGAGATGTTGTATCCTGCAGAGCTGCTCTGCTGGCAGTGCAGCACCACCAGCAGCTGTATTTTAGTGACCCATTGTGAATTAGTCCTGTCACTCATGTGCCAGGTAGTGGCTGTTAGACCCACATAAATTACCAATGCCACTGGGAATTTGAAAAGGTCCAAAGAGTGTGTGAGACAAACTTTAAATCATACCTCTGTGTGCTCTATTAGAAGTTTCTGGCATCAGTATTTTCTTGGCTGGTTGATTTTCTGTTCTACCCTGAGCATCTGAGTTGGCTTCATTTGCTGCAGCTTCTTCACCCCTTCCCCCCTGTAATTGGCAATTAGAGGTAAAAATAACGAGGGAATACTTGTTTAGTGACTTTTAAAAGTACACAGTCAGTGCAACACTTATGAAAAGATGAGTAATTTCTCTTGCTGTTATATCCTTATTTTGCATCATTCTTTTTCTGTACTACAGTTACATCCATGCAAAATCCACATCCTGGGAAGTGAAGGTGATGGATTGGGGTATTCAGGCATGTTATTGAAATTTAGGGAATAACATACAGCTTAGCTGAGAGTTTGAATAAGGGATTGGGTTTGGATCCAGATCTTTCCTACCTTTATGAGCTGGATTGGGCTTTTCTCTGTGTCCTGGTGCTGTGACAGCAGCAGTGCTTTAAAACTCTCTTTATCTACTTGTACCATTCTGTTTACACTCAGACCTGTTGAAAGGGACAATCACTGGCAGTACAGTAGTTACTGGAATTGTATTGTTGATATAAACAAAAGATACGTCTGATGACTGATAATACTGGTACATGGCCTAGGATTTAAACATGTTTTTAATGCATGTCTTAATGTCCTTTATTGTTCTGCTTGATCTATAAATGCTGAAACTGGAACACAAACACAAACTTCTGAGCCCTTTCATCTGTACATCATAAAAATACTTATATAGAGAGAAATATATGTAAAAAATACACTCCAAAGTCCTGCTCAGAGAGAACATGCAAAGTCAGATGAATGTGTCTATTCCCCAGAGGCCACAAGGGCTTAATTTTTAACATTGTAAATTTAAGAGGTCTGGAATGAGGCCTCAGCTTTCAGATTCCTAAACTGGGATCTTTATGGAACCCAACTCATCATAGGAAATGCTTAGTACTGTTTGAGAGATCAATGGTCTTTGGAAGAGATTCCAAGGGAGGGGTTGAATGAAGCATTTAAAGAAATACCTGGATGGAGATGGGATGCAAAAGGTGAGTATGTTGTTCTTTTATTCTGTTTTCGAGATAATTTGGATATTGAGTACAGGAGCTGAGACTGTTGCTACCACAGCAACAAAAATGGGATTTTACCTACATCCACATTCGCCCTCATCCCCAGTCTTGATCTCAGGAATCAAAGGAAGACTCTCCATAAAGAGATATTCCATTGGGTGAGAAGGATGCAGGGCAGCAATGCGAGGATCGCTCTGGGAGGGCTGGCTGCGATGATGTAGGGGGAATTATTTGGCTTTCCCGGTGCCTGCAGCAGCTTTTCCAGAGGGAAGGAGCGGAGCATTCCCGGGATCCGGGACTAGAGGGCGCTGCCCGCCCAGGTGAGCTGGTGGCACCTGCCCGCACCTGCGCGCTTTGCCCTCGGGAAGGGCTTATGGAATGAATGGATTCATCCCAGAAATCCATGTTATTTACGTGCACAGAGCGCTCTGATAACCCAAGGAAGTCTCCCTTCAGCGATTTATTTAGGAGCGTTAAAAAGACGCAGCCCCAAATCTCAGTTTTAGTTTCCTGCTGGCTGAAAACTTTTGGGAACATCAACTGGAGGCAGCTCTTTACAAGTCTGTTATAAGAAAATTCAGTAGTGAAGGGGGAAAAAATATTGTTAGTAATTCCAGCTCTAGGATTCCAAATCTATTCCAAAGAATGAAACATTTATTGGCCAAAAATTCCAAAAGGTCAGACAACTTTGCTTGGAGCCTTTTCATTACAAAATATCATGTCTCTCTCTCCAACTAAACTCCCTTTTCTTGCTTCAAAATTATAACTAAAATAATGAACAGGGATTTAAGTGCCATAATTTAATAGGAATATTGTATGGGGCCATGTATGAGCCAAATGTAAAAACCCCCATTAGGGATGTGGCATAACTGAAATTAGAATTTTGAACTTTACAAAACATGTGTCTGACTTGGGATGAGAAGCAGGGATGTGATTTTTCTTAATTTTACACTTTGAATTCCCAGTCTTTTCCTTGTAGTCCACCTGTGGTTAAGGCAGAGCATGGATTTGCAATGGTAATGAACAGAAAGAAATAAGAAACTGAAAACATGATAAACCTTTGTATTGATACCACAACTGGAGGGATTCTGTGGGTATGTGCAGTATTTCCAGCAGACACATTTGCTGCTGTGTAAATTTTAAGTACTCTTTGGTATCCATATGAAGAAAGTTCCAATTCCTCCTTCAGTTTAGGAGCAGGAATATCTGATCAGTATTTCAAAGAGCTGCTTCCCCCAGAAAAGTCCGGGTTCAGATCATTCAATCCCAAATTAAGGTGTAATTAAGGCACTGGGGTGTCTCAAACAGCACTGGATCTCTGCAGTCAGGCAGCTGAATCCCTCCCAAGGGAGCTGCTCTTGGAATGTTTGATAGACAAGATTGCACATAAAAGATATTTCTCCACAATATCTGACAGAGCATCCATGTGAAAATACTCTTTGCTAAAGAGCTTCTTCTTCCTTGATAGAACTGAATTTCTGCTGTTCTTTTCTATCATTCCACTATTTAATTCTAAATAACATCAGTCCTGGGGATGGGATTGATCTCTGCTTGCCCATTTACATTTATTGACACCAAAACCCAAAGGATCACACATTAAGACCACTAGACAGGCCTTTCAACTCCCTAAACCTTTTTTTAGCCCATATAAAAGTACAACACTGGCATTTGTTTTGGAATATACCTCCCAGTTATAAAACAGTGGAAGTGTCACAGATCTAAAGAGGAAAGAGAAATGAATATGCACCTACTTTGCTCCTGAGGCACCAAATCACTGCCGTCCTTCAGGTCTTTGGGTATCCTGTTGGCATAGATATTTTTTCTATAAAGTTGCCGATCGATTTCCTAAGAAGAAATAGAAACACTCTGAAATTTCTAATATACAGTAAGAAACCCTTTTTACCACCTTAATTTTCCCATGTTGGTAGAAAGCTGTCAGTGATTTCTCCTTCTGTCAGGCCATGTGGTGACTGTGTCATCTACAGGAATAGGAATCTGTAATTTTCTTCCAACTAAAAATCCTCCCATTTTCAGGCTAAGAACACACCTCAACACCCAGCTGACCTTTTCCATAACACAGAGTTCAGAAGATGAAGACTTCCCTCGTGATTTTTTCATTTGTTGCCCTTTTTTTTTTTTCAGTGAGTAATTTTTGTCTTTATTTCCTTTTATTATTAAATTTATTTCCTCAGGGCCATTGTTCATGTGCTCAGCTATTTCACAACCTGTTGCCTTGGTGGTGACATAAACTCCAAAGCACAATTTTAATATTTATTTAGCAAGAGTCCTCTTTCCTGACTGAAATCTTACTTAAACACAGAAGAGTGATTTCAATAACCCTCTCACCACACCATTTTTTTGGGGGGAAAAAATAGGAGCTTCCCTTACTTTGACAAATTACAGGTTATCCTGAAAGTGTGTCTGAATACCTGGAATGGCCTGGAATAAGCCAGGTGCCCAAAACTAGGAATGTTTAGGAAGAAACTCTGTTCTGAGACAGAAAAAAAGTTAATAAAAATGCCTGGGCTTCTTCAAGGAAAAACAATAGATGGTTTTGGGAATCTAAATATGTTTGGTTTACAAGCATTACAGGAAGTGTTGAACTGGATGTATTTGTCCCAAAATATTTGCCTAAAAAGCAAGCTGGAATTTAAACAAACTATTGAAACATTTCCAGGAGTATTCTTGTTAAATTTTAGTCTTTCAGGTTGAAATATTTGGCTCATTTTGATGTGAAAGTGTTTCTCTAAGGGAGCTCATTTCAAGTTAGTCAATGAATATATCTGGACCAAATCTGACTTGTTGGTGTGGATTTTTGTTCATTTTGTGATGCATTAATCCCTGTTTCAATTAGTTGTTGAAGTAATTTGAACCCTTGACAAATACACCCTACAAGATTTTCACCATTTGATATTTTGACTTTTTTGACTATAGACTCAAGTAGGAAACAAAAATTCCATCACTAAATAAAAAATAAAGAACAAAAGCAATAAAAATCATTAATTACTCAAATTTTCCTGTAGGAGCAGAAACCTGTGTAACATCTTGAATACCTTAATTTTTTGGTTCACAGAGTGAATTTCCATTTTCAAGTTCTTTGTGACTATTCCAACTTCCAGTATCTTTTTGTTCTCACTTGCCAGCTGGCGACTATAGATGTTGTGGTTCAGCTTCAGCTGCATTTCAAGATTCTTAAAAAAATGACATGTTTTACCATATGGAAAGTGTGATTATTGAAAAATTTCAGATGTCAAAAATGTGTGCTAATATAAAGAAATTTAAGCTAATAACTATATATTGATAGAAATAATTATAGCCATTATATGCTAATAATTATGTTGTAAACAATACATGGAATTATGATGAGATATCTGAAAAATTACATTCAAAACAAGAAAAAAACTGATTTAAAATCTAATTTCACTCAACAAAAACAAAGCATTTGGCATCTCTCATGAAAATAAGGCTGTACATTACCTTTCTGGTGGATTAATAAATACAATAATCTTTTGAGAAATATTTAGACATTTCTGTTCACAGAGAACTATTAACTGTGGCAGAATAAGGAGGTTTGGTGTAAATGAAAATAAAGTAATTTACTGGGGATTTTATTGAGTGTTTTATCATCAGAACCCAGTGCCAGGCACTGAAATTCTGATGCCTAAACCTGTTGAGTGGACACCCAACCCTGTGTGCTTTTCATAGCAAACAAAAAAGTTTTCCAAAGAAGATCTGAATTCAGCTGTTTATATTTTCATTTTCTCTCAGATTTCCTGGCTCTTTATTTAATTCTATGCATAGTAGGCACCACAGAAATTAGAAATGAATTCCTGAAGGACAATGGAAATTGCATTCTTCCAGTTTTGTATTTGTTCCTGTCTTTGTGTCCTGGAGTCAATAAGAGTAAAGATGCATGAGATGTTAAAAGGAGATGAACGACCTCCTCTTAAACTTCTTTACACTTGGGACAGCACTGGATTAAAAGCAATGTTCTACTTTACAGGATTGTATCAGACTCATCAATGTGACAAGAAGCAGCCAAAAAATTTCCACTATTCTTTCCCCCAAACTTCTCCTACTCAGTGCTCCTTGTGAGTCCCTTCCCATCAGGATATTGTATGATCCAACGTCCCAAAAACCCAAAAATAAACAGGTATTACCTGTATTCTCTCATCCGCTTCTTCCAGTTTTTGGGTAACGACTGACAGTCTGTCATTAAGTTCCTCTCTCCCTGGAAGACCTTTGTCTTCCGAAAGCAAAAGCAAGGTCTGCAAAGCATCTTTAGCTTTTAGCAGCTCTGCTTCAACTCTTCTGACCTTCTCGGATGTGTTCCTCTCCAATTCCTTAGACATCCTCAAGAGATTCCTTAAATGTCTCACCTCATCATAATGTCTGGCTAAAATATCCTGCAAGTTGTTCTCTGAAGTTTTGTATCTTCCTATTGCCTTCAACTCTCGCTGCTGGAGCTGCCTCAAGGTGTGGTTTTCTAAGCGTGTTTCTTCTATTTTTCTTTTTACATCAAATATCTCGTTCTTCAGCTCTTTAATTTTGTGAATACTTGCTGCTGCTACTTGCTGAGCCACTGCATTTCTGTCCTGGGAAGTGGCAGTGCTCTGCAGGGTCAGACGTGAGCAGTGCTGTGATGTCTTCAGAGCTGAGAATGTTTTCCCTCCTGCATTGAGACCTGAGGAAAGTGGCATTGACAGAGAGGAATTCTTGAAGGCAACTAAATCCCTGCGTGGCTTTTCTGCTCAGAAACTTCTACACTGCACAATTCTGGTGCACATGACCAAATGCCCAAAGATTCCACAGTTCAATGGTTTAGTGGAAGTTTCCCTGCCCATGGCAGGGGGTTGGAATGAGTTGATCTTTAAGGTCCCTTCCAACCCAAACCGTCCTGTGATTTTATGGTTCAAATATTTCATAGGTAAATCCATTAAATATTTCATATCTCTGTATTTCTGTGGCCTCAGCCAACAGGAATAACTTAGAAGTTTCTATTAATTCATTGCTCCAGTATCAATGGAAATTAATTTTTCCCTGGAAATCATGCACTGCACCAATGCAGGCACAATCTGGGGACTGATGGACCAAATTCAGCCCATCTAAAGACCCCCAAGAGGAAGGACCTACACCCTGAATAGATGCATGATAGAAAACAAAAAAACCCAAACAACAGAGTAATCCACAGGTCTGCAAGGACTCAAACCCCAACATGATCCCCACAGCACATGGTTAGAATCTCTGCAGCTGGGATTTCTAACCAGATTCCCAGAAATTTTGAGTCAGTTTTGAATTAAATTACATTTTTTAAACCTTACATGCTCTGTAGCACAGAACAGGTGCAGTTATGTGCACGGATTCTAAACAGAAATTAGAAAATATACATTTATGGGCTACATTCTCAGCATGTTATTGCCATTTGCCTTTCCTTAAGGCCAGGGTTCTGAGCGAATTACTCTCATTTTCCTTTCCTGAAGCAGAATTAGAATTTTAAACTAGTAAAGACTGTAAATCTGAGTGTGTTCCCCTTTTTCAGGCAAGTATTCAATTCCACTGCAGCTCTCAAGGCATTTCAGGCAGCATTTTGCTGGAAGTTTATTATGATTTATACATCACCTAATATTTCATAAGGTCAGAGCTAAAAAAACCACCCAAGAACAGATCTTTTCAAGAACTTCTGTTGAACCCAATATTTTCTGTAACACAATTCCACTGCAGGAAGGCTACAATATGACCCCAAATGTTGTCACACAAATATTTGCAAAATTACATTATGCTGCTATTTTATTTTGCCAGAATGAAATAAGAGGATGGAAATGGGAAAATACCTTCCTGCAAAAGCTGTCAAAAGTACTATAAAATCTTCATATTTCATTTCAAGTAGCCATGAACAACCAAAAATAAACAACCACTTTATCCAAATTATATTCTGTTATATTAATATATATAATAAATTATCCAATACAGGCAGAGGCCAATAATGATTCTTTTGCTAACTAGATTTAAAAAATGTCATTATTCTTTCTGGTCTGCTTGTTTCAGGCCAGCCTGACTCCTTGACAGCAGATATAGCAGATAATAACAGAGACAATCAGTGCTTTCTCTCTCCTTTTCTGATTGATTTGCATCTTGTAGCTTTGGTAGATTGAGATGAAATGTTGCAGCTCAGCAGGAAAAGGGTTGTTGGGTTTACACTCTGTTGTTTTAACGTGGTAGGATTTAGGAAAGGATGAGTCTAGATGTGAAAACATGCAGACATGGAGAGATTCTTCACTGTAATATTTACATAAATTATATGTACATGTACATATTTGTGCTATATGGTCATTCTATGAGTCATAAACTTCATGTCACGTGACTTAGTGACTTTTTTTTGGTCAAAACTGGCATCTTTGTGCATTATTTTTAATATTTTTCCTCCTGAAAGGCTTTTTCAGATCCATCATGTGATGCACAGGTAGAAAGCCCAATGTGGGAGAGCCATTTTCAAGTCCTCAGGTTAAAGCTGAGGAATAAGGATTTCAGATTTCACCTCAGGTGCTTATCCTGACTCTAGGGTCCCTGAGTATTTTGGGATAACACAGTGGGGAATCTCTCTCTTCTCACCCCTTACCAGTGTTTGAAACAGGAGTTATTATTACACTTCTTCACTGTAAAACTGCTTCCCCTGTTTTGCTAATTACTGAAAAAAAAAAAAGCCAAAGAAAAGGAACAACTGTATTTCTCAAAAGAGTCTCATACTACCAGAAAACAAAATACCTTTTAAATCACCCTGGGGAAAGAGACACTGACCTTTTTTCTTATTTCCCACTTTCTTTTTGCCATTTTCCTGTGGTTTCTTCTCTTCGGTTCCTGTTGTTTGTAAAGGTTCACTGCCCCTGACTGTTCCAGAGCCAGTCATTGGAAAAGCCCTTGGAAACATCAGTGGGAGAATATTCCCTTGTGTCTTCTCTCTGCTGGGTCACCACATATTATGATCCTGCTACAGCTGCCGCTTCTGGTCCTTCTGTGTCTTGGGGAATCTTTAGTTTCCCTGCTTTTTGTGCCAGGTTCCCACTCCTGTCACTGAAATATGGAGGGAAAAATCACCTGTGTTATGGCAGAAGATGTAAATCCTGTCAGGAAGCAGAATGTTATTGAGGGGGTTTGAGTTATTGAGTTGTTTACAGGTAACACAAACACTAAACAGTGTTGAACTACATTAAATGATCCTAAGACATACTCAGTTACCTTTAAAATAAACAGGCACTGCTCTTTAACCCAGGAAAATCATTGTTTGTTTCCAGAAGGAACTGCAATATGAAATATACTGGTTTTTATTTCAGAATTTACTATGATGCCAGCCCGGATTTTCTAAAGATTTAAAGGCAACATCCATTTAAATGGAAATAGACACCATAGTTTGTTTCCTGTTTCCTGTGGACATGTTTTCTCCATGATTAATTCAATCTAAAAAATTATTTAATTTAAAAGAAGTGTAACTGTACTTATGCTCAGCACCTACAAAGTGATTTACAGTATTTGAAAAAGAATTGTTCAAGTCTCTAGAAGCTGAATGTTCCTACCTGTGTTTTTATGGCATTTTTAAATTTCCATTTGTGTCATAAAAGTATCATTTAGTCATATTTTTGAAGAATTAGGTAGCAAATCAGATCACAAAGTTAACTTCTGCATTATAATAGAACAAAAACCAACTTAGCTGCCATATTAATCTTACAGGTAGAAGATAGAACAGCACCTAAAGCTGCACAAGAGTACCTGACTTAGAGTTTTCTTCAACTTCTGGGATGTTGTTTATTTTATCTATTTCTGTAAAAACAAACAAACAGTAAAAGCTTGTAAATAAAACCTCACAATGTAATAAAAGCCTTGGTGGTTGTAAAAATTGTTTCCTGGGACATTGTTCAATCCATTCAATTTTCATGCTATCACATCAAGACTACTCAAACTGCAATTTTATAGATGAAGAATTTTATCCAGTAGGAGAATAAGTTGTATATTTGGGGGTCTCTAAAGTGGGCATGGCAATTATGTCAAAGAAATTTGAGGGGTATTAAAGTGATATTTTAGTTCAGATGGATTTTAACAAGTAGCCTTCACTAAAAAAAAATAAATATGAGAAAATGCTTTTAGAACATTCTAACTCCTTTGTTGGCATTTTTGCTTTGTGGTGGCATTTCATTCTAAATTAAATCAAATTCAATTTCTTCCAGGGGAGAGGGGAATCACATAACTCCCAAAGAAAATTAAAAAGTATAATTCAGGATTGCACAAAACATTTTAGGTGGAATCAAAACAGTTTCATTACTCTTAATTCCTTTACAAGGACAACTTTTCCTGGTGGAATAATGAGGAATGCCAAGGCCCTGCAGAATCTGAGGCAGTGCAATAACCCCCAAGAGATGAGAAATCATATTTTGAGCATTAGACAAAGCACAGCTTGGTACCTAGATTTGTATTTGTCTTTAAATTTGATTTGGCACTGCCACCATTTCATAGGCAAATGGTCTTTAAATCAAATTAGCTTAAATTAAACTTAAAACTCCTGCTTTAATTTGTTTTGATGAGAAGTGTGGGCTGAACATCATCGTTCAGCTACAAGAGCAGGTGTTGAAAAGTAAATAAAATGGAAAAGGAGAAGACAGAAAAACAAAAGGTGAAGAAGAAACAGAGAAATTAAATGAGAGATATTGCAATAGAAGAAGAAAGGCAAGAGCTGAAGGAGGGGCTGGAATGGACAAACACCAGGAGAAATCATGTTGACAAGACACAGGAATAAAAATAATTAGGGCCAAAACCATCTGACAAGGATGAAAATGCCATTTCAAGCATCCAGAAATGGCAAAACCATCACAGGGAAGAATTAATTGTTGTCTGTGTGCAAAACCAGAGCAAGTAAAGGCAGGGGGAGCCCAGGTGGGGGAACAAGGTGTGACCTCCATCCCCACGGAGCCCTGGGGAGCTGAGCGGGGTCCCAGGGCCCAGCTGCTCCCTAGGGAAGGGCGAGGGAGGATCCGGGACCCCCTGACCTGCTGCTGGATCATCCAAGGGGTCCCTCCAGCCCAGCAACCCCAGGAGCACAGGGACACCCAGGGAGTCCGGGGCTTCGACCACCTCAGGGACCTCTGAGCCTTGACAGGACCCCTGATGGCCCGGCAGCATCTCCAGTGTCCCACCTGGATGGACAATTCTACACCCAGCCCCATGTCCTGGAATCCCCTCAGTGTCCCACCTGAATGGACAATTCCACACCCAGACACATGTCCTAGAGGCCCCTCAGTGTCCCACTTGGATGGACAATTAAACACCTAGCCCCATGTCCTGGAATCCTCCCAGTATCCCACCTGGAAAATCAATTCCACACCCAGCCCCATGTCCTGGAATCCCCTCAGTGTTCCACCTGGAAAATCAATTCCACACCCAGCCCCATGTCCTGGAGTCCCCTCAGTGTTCCACCTGGCAAATCAATTCCACACCCAGCCCCTGCTCTGCTCTCCCTGTCCCTCAGTCCCCCTCAGACAGGGGATCACACCTTGCCCTTTGCCCTCCTGAGCAACCTTTTCATTCCCAAATTCCTGGTTTCCATCCCCCTCATGGCCTCTCCCCCACCATCCCCACAGGACAAGGCCTCAGTGCCCTCAGGCCGGGCTCTTGCCCCTTCCCTCCCGATTCCCTCCCAATTCCCTCCCAGTTCCCTCCCAATTCCCTCCCAATTCCCTCCCAGTTCCCTCCCAGTTCCCTCTCCCCACACCCAGCAGAGGTGCCAGTGTGTGTATTTCCCCCTCACATTCCCGGGCCCGGCGGGGTGTCCGTGGGAATTGGCAGTGTGGGGTTTGTGGAGCCCTCGGAACGGGCCGGTTGGACCCAACGGGCCCCAAACTGGCGTTTAAACGGAACATTCTCATGACGAAAAGGGGGGGGGAATCCCCTGGGGGTGAAGGGATGTTTTCCTTGGGACGGGAAGGGCTCACCTGCCAGCCCCAGGTGGGAATGGCACTTCCAGGGAACGCCTCAGGGGTGAGGGAGAGCAGGGATGAGGGGTCAGTGGGAATTCCGACCCGGAATTTCGACCATGGGCGTTTGACAGTGCAAATATTTCCTTTTTTGAATGTGAATTGAATATCCACCTTCCCTGGGAAGGGCAGGGAATGATTTCTGGTGGGGGTGAGCAGGGACAGCACCCAGGGAATGGCCTGGAATCAGGGGAGGTTCTGGTGGGATATCAGGGAAAGATTCTTCCCCCAGAGGGTGTTTGGGCACTGACCAGGCTCCCCAGGGCAGTGGGCACAGCCCCAAGGCTGCCAGAGCTCCAGGAGCCTTTGGGTGATGCTCTCAGGGACAGGGGGGGACTCCTGGGGACGTTCCTGAGCAGGGATGAGCTTGGATTGATGATCCCTGTGGGTCCCTCCCCGCTCTGTGACTCTATGGGATTGTCAGCATCCCTATCCCAAGGCTTGTCAGTGTGCTCTGAAGCCACTGCAGCCCCTGGTTGTACCTCTCCAGAGCAATAATAACCACAGAATTTGGAAATGCTGTAATCCAAATGGCCCAAAACCTCCTAGGCTACACTCACATACGAAATCTCCTGGGAAACAAGCATGTGTAATAACTTCTGCCAATAATTGGTGGGGTTTTTTCACTTAGGTGTTTTGCTGTTGTTTTTTTACAGGAAAATGCTCTGAAAAGACTGCTTTTAACAGGCTTTTTGCTGGAGCTACTGTTGCCTCTCAAAAGGAAAAAGAAATGACAGATGGTGAGCCACAGCAAACAGTGTACACTATCCATACTTTTATCTTTAGTTTTCACTAAAAGCTTTCTAGGATCCCAGTTCCATACATGCACTGCTGCATTTCCAGCTTCACATAAGGGTTTGCACAGACCAAAAAACATTCCTTCCAATAACATCTTTACTTAGTAGTGCATTTGGTCCTACCTATTCAATCCTAGAAATAAAGCATTACACTCCATTTTCAGTGTTTTCAGGACACGGCTGTATTGAATCTTAATGTGTGAAATGTGTGTAAACACTTTTTAAAACCTACGCCAGTTTCACCTCTGGCATAGGGTCAGCTTTACCGAGCTCACATTGCTCACTTACAGCAGAAACAAACTTTGCCCTTAAAATTTGAAAGTAGTGTGTTATCACTGAACATTCCTAAAATACCTCTCATGCTCAGAGACCTCCTTGAGCAAATATGTGCAGGCAGCCACTGAATTGTGGCCATCCCTGGGGTAGAAAGTGACAACCAGATGGAAAAAGAGCATCCTGCATAACAGAGTAGAATGTTTCGGGCTTTTTCTCCCCTAAGTATTCTGAACATCATCTTTCACCTTGGAAATTTTCACTGGTGATGCAAAAAGAAGGAGAAATGGCAACAATAGGTGCTGGGTAGACCGAGTGAGCCTAATCACCCCCCTCAGTATCAGGCAGTGTCCTGACACACATTTATTTTGGGGAAGTCCCTGAGCCCTGCAGTGTGGATGAGGGTCTGAATTCTTCAAAGCTGAGAGCGTTGGTAACCAAGGCTTATTTCAACATGATCTCTGCTATAATTACTTCTGTGCTCCCCTTGCCCTCCCCTTCCTCCTTCCCCTTCCATAATCTAAAATTTCCAGCTGAAACTCCAAAGCCTTGTTGTGCTCAGGGCAAGGGCACAAGCTCTTTAGTGCAGGAGACAGCAGTGACAGTGCCCATGCGACACGACAGCTTTGGGATTGCCCCCAGCTCCCTGTCCCTTCTCACTCGTCCCTTCCCCCTCTCCCAAATATTTCCCCAGCCCTGTCTCATTGGTGCACTGCTCTCCCTTGCCTTTTTTGGGCTTCCAGCCTGTCAATCTAATGCAATAAGGCCAGGGGCAGGTGCAAACCCCTTACTATGGCTCTCCTTACGGACCAATCCTCGTCCCAAAATACATGAGAGCCAATGGAGTGGGAAAACCCAGGACCCTGGGGAGAGGGCAAAGCTGCTGGATTGCTGGGGGGAGGGGGCATCCATTTAGGACCCGGCTTAGCCCAGGAGCTGCCGAATTCCTCTTGGGATCCTGGTGACTTGTGGATAGCAGGCGTGCGCTGCTGATTCACTTCCATCGCTGCCAACATGGTGATCAAAGTCTTTGTGGCCACATCTTCGGGGTCTACAGCGGTAGGTGACTCCTTTTCCATCCTCTTCCTGCTGGGATCAGGGTGGGGAATTAGCCTCAAAGGACAAAGCTTGCATGTGAGAAAAACACCACTGGAATTCTCAGCTGTAGTAAACCTTAGTTTTATTGTGCACTGACCACCTTATTCTTGAAAGCCGCTCAGGGAGTGGAGAACTCCTGTAAGTGCAGGCTGGTTTTCATGAGAGCTTTTACCACAGTTATGGCATTTACGGATCAATGTTCTGTCGTTTAACAGATTTACTGCTGTTTGGAAAAGTATATGCAATATGTATTCACTGAATAAGGACAAAGTGGACATTGTATTTGCACAAAAGTGAAGGCAGATTGTCTGCAGTAGAAAATCATGTATTGTTATTAAAAGAGACTTTAGGACTCTGCTCCTGCAAAAGGGAACTCTGGCTAAGAAAGAGCCTGGAGCTGAATAGAGTTATGCAGAAAAACTTCTTCCCCACCCTCCTCCCTTTCCCTAGGATTGGGGAGTTTTTTAGTTTGTTTGGTGGTTTGTCTTTTTGAATGTGGGGGTGTGTGTGTGTCTTGAAATGCTACACTGATTTTTAGCATTGAGATCTACTGCTGTAGCTGTCAGCAGAGTGTATCAGCTGAAGGGAAGGGCATGTGAATAGTAGGGAGGCTGGAAGTCTGTGGGAGGTGGGAACCGGGAAAGGACTGTTTCCTTTTATATCCAGTTCCCAGATGAGCTCAGATTTCAGTTTTCCTTTGGCACTCACTCCCTCCCAGTGACATGGCTAAACAAACTGCTGCTTGCACAGAGCTGTAACTACATCTCTATCTCCCTGACACCAGCTCCATTTCTTTAAGAAGCTTCCAGAGTGGAAAAGCTCCAAACCCCACCCCTGTTCATGGGACCATCATCTCTAGAAAGTGAACCAGGGATAATTCACCAAAATTCCAGTTGGAGTACTGCTGAGGAGGTTTGCAGTTCTCTCATTAAATTTACTACTGACATTTAGCATTCCTTTTTTTTAAAACAATAAAATGTAAGGGAGGGGGGAAAAAAAACCAACAAAGAGGAGGTTGGAAACTTCAAGTTTAGTCATTTGTAATAGTTAATTTACTGCTCAGGGAGCTTTATAAATTGCCATACACTGTGCATGGCCAGTGTGCAGTTTGGCCTGTTTTGGTCTCCTCTGGAGACTCCAGAAGAAAAGTGTGGAATATTCACATGGCAATGTGCCTCTGTGTGTCTTCCCTTCTGGGTGAGTGTGTAGCTGTAGCAATCTCAGAAGGCAGCATGTGTTCCCATTACTGATTCAGAATTGTAATGCCAAGTAAACCCAGTGTTCAGCTGGAGTAATTTTCCACATTTACTGATGAACATGGATGGAATGAACCTTTCAATGAACCTTTAATGAGTTTTTAGTATACATAAAATAAAATTCACTCATGCGAGGAGTTAGCACAAACCTCAAGGTATCACCAAAATCCTATTAAAAATAAACTTTGTATCAGCCTTGTACAGCTGTTCCTGAGAAGAATTAATTTATTCCCTAAAGAGTTTAAATTGTCCTAGCAGCACTGGTGATCTCCTCAATGTGGCTGATCTCCACCTAATGTATGGTGTTGATTTTGAATTTCAAATGAGATGTGCCCAGCTCCCTCTGGTGTAAGTCAGAAATTGGTAAAGAATGAAAAATGTTTCTAATCCATGTACAACATGGTCAGCCTACTCATTGCACCTGGTTTTTGTGTTAATAAATACTTTATAAAAGTGACTGCAGTGAACCCAGTGGCATTGTGGTGCTCTGGATCAGATGCTTGAATGATCTAATTAACTGTGGCTCTAGAGGAAATCTGCTGTTTGTATCTTCCTCCTCAAGGATTCAGAAATTTATTTTAAATATCTTCAACTTTATTATCTTTCTGCTCCAAACTTAGCTGATATTGAACTATTCATTAAGTGGAGACACTTATTTATAGCTTTAAAAAGCACTAAATGCATGGCTTGGAGCAATCAGTAAAAAACTAAAATTATTTTGTTTCTGGTCACAGAGGTGTTTAGGAATTGGCAATATCCTTTAAGGTTCTAAATCACGGGAGAAAGAGGTTTATGTCTTACACAGAGGAATTCTTCCCAAGTCTTGCTTTCTGCTGCTCATGGTTAGGGCACCTCTAAAATCCATTATTCCCAGTGGTTTTGGTGACATTTTATGAACATGCTCCCCCTCAAATCTGCATCCAAAGCAGGGTGGGCAGCAGGGCAGGGGGATTGTGCCCCTCTGCCCCCGAGGTGAGACCCCTGAGACCTGCAGAGCTGCCTCCAGCCCTGGGGCCAGCACAGCAAGGACATGGAGCTGCTGGAGAG
>JAWWEW010000001.1:114796642-114813641 GCA_035583185.1 Anabacerthia variegaticeps | reverse complement strand
AGAGGAGAAGCTTTGGGGGGACCTCACTGTGGCCTTGCAGGACCTGAAGGAGCTCCAAGAAAGATGGAGAGAGACAATTTCCAAGGGATGGAGGGACAGGATAAGGGAGAATGGCTTCAAACTGACAGAATAGGTTTAGACTGGATACTAGAAAGAAATTCTTTGCTATGAGGATAGACAGGCCCTGGCCCAGGTTGGACAGAGAAGCTGTGGCTGCCCCTGGATCCCTGGAAGTGTCCAAGACCAGGTTGGATGGGGCTTGGAGCACCCTGGGCTAGTGGAAGGTGTCCCTGCCCATGGCAGGGGATGGGAACGAGGTGATCTCTGATGTCCCTTCCAACCCAAACCATCCTGTGATTCTGTCATTCCTGTAACTGTTGCAGTCCAACATATGGGAATAGAGGGACGTCTGGAGGGCTGGAGTCCAGCCTGCTGCTTGGGGAAGGATATCTTTAAAGTCAGCTGGTGTTGCTTGGGGCTTTGGCCATCAGAATCCAAAAGACTCCAAGGGTGGTGTTTCCATGCCCTCTCTGTGCTCTGACCTGGTGTCATACCAGGCATGTGGGGAAGAACTTTCCACTGATGTCCATTTGACAAATGACACCACCACCCTCCTCCTAGACCATTTATTTCTTCTCACACAGATATAATATTATTGCTTACCTGAAACAAATTGTTACTGCTCGTTTTTCTTACCGCCTGCTTTGGGAATATTGGCTTAAGTCACCATTAGGAAAGCAAAAGTGAAAATATGCAAGAGAAAAAACTATTCCATGATCACTGCAATCATTCCTTTATCCCTTACCTAATACATAACAGCTTCCTGCTCAGTGTGAGAGAATAAATGACTTTCCATTTACTGTGAGATGCCACATTTACTGTGGGATGCCATTGCACATTCCCTGTTGCCAAAGAGCACCTGATATGACAGAAGTTATATCCCCTTCAGATAAGGAGTTGTCTGGTCATTCACACATCTTGCTTTTGCCCTCAGGTCTGGTTATCTCCAAGGCTGAGGATTTCTGGTGGTTTCTAACACACTTGCCATCTGCTGCTTTTCCTCAAAGAGATGTATAAAATATCAATTCCACTTCACAACTTCCCTTGTTATTGTCTTCTCTCTGTTTCCCAGCTCCTGACATGTCAGGCCATAGTTTGTTCAGGCTGTTTTGTGAGTTTGTGGTGTGTGGAGGACACAAGTTCCCTGAGTTTTCATGGCCTTGTCAAACTCCAGCCCTTGGAATTGCAGAAAATCCTCATGTTCTCGTTTGCTGCATCACTCCTGAAGTTCATGGGGGAGATGGCAGACCCCGAATGCCTGGGTTAGATGAGGAGGAGAATCCCACAGCAACAGGAAAACAGCAAACAGATCATTTGAGCAATGGGTGGCCTGGGTCAGCAGCAGGTAGGGCCAAAATGTGCTCCAGGGTTTCTCCCAGTCCGAGCAATTCCACTGCCTCTAACTGTGTGAAAGCCAATCTGTCCCTCAGATAAATTAGTGAAATGGACTGTCATTTATCACGTCTGTTTAGCTCTTCCAAACTGGACTGAAATCTCATCTATTCCAGCCCTGTTGACATTAAGATGACTCCTAAACCATCCACTCCAGCTTTTCCCTGGGATTACCCTTGGCCAATAATTTATTCTCTGGAAACACTGAAACTGTGCAATAAAACAACTGGGGTCTAACCCAGCTTTACAAACAAGTCTCAGGATGACTCAGCACCTTATTATTTACAGGCTTCTATTTTGGGAGCTATTTGGGATTAGAGGAAGGATGATAACATGACCAAGGCAGTAGTGGAGGACTCAGCAGGCAGGTTCAGAGCTGTGGTGGGACTGTGGGCCAGTCATTCTGACCAGGGTTTCTGCTGAGAGCTTGGACACATGTTGATTTTTACCTGTGTAAGATGTGAATTATGAGCTTTCCAGTAATCAAACAGTGACAGCAGACCTTTCTTAATTGATAGGGAAGTTGTACATGTGAAAACAGTAAAGGCCTCCCTCCCTCACAGCTTTCCACTCATATTAGCACTGAAAACAGGCATTTAATATAATGGTTTATAACTTCTATTCACGTGTGGACAAGGCATTTTGGCTGGTACAAATACGTCAGAAGGAACAGCACAGCCCTTTGCTAAGCTGGTCTGAAAAGTACCTGCATTTTCTAACCAGAGTGCCTTTCTTTAAGATGAGGTTTCCTTGTCACCATTTCACTTGTGCTGTAATGTTGAGGGTTGTCTTTTATTTGCCATGGAGATGTCCAGGGGTTTGAGGTCCTGTTTTGTGTTTTTACTCACAGCAAGTTTCACTCTAACATTCAAGTGGGAATAGCTTTGCCTCGGAGTGTGCAGCTGAGGCATGTTAAAAGGAGACACCTAATTTTATCTGATTCTGACATCCATGGGATATAATTAAAGTGTAAGTCTCTGGAGAGATTTGCCCATTTATTCATTTTATTGCCTATGTGAAACTCCCTTTATCTGTGTTTTCTTCCTGGGGCTTAGATAATGCAGGCAGGTGTACAGATGCATGGTCATTCTCATCAATGTAAGATTTACTTGTGCTGGTCTCTTCCTCCTGTGCTTTTCATTTCATGTTTGATACCCATTATCTGTTGTTTGTTTGTTCCTTTTTTAGGATTTTGAATCCTTTTTCTCTGCTAAGGAAGAAAATATTATTTATTCATTCCTGGGCCTTGCTCCTCCTCCAGGCATCAAGGTATGCGCTGCTGTCCTTCCGTGGGGATCATTTATTTGATTTTAATAAAAGATGAACATAGGCAGTGACTCAGCATGTCACATAAGAGGCACTGACAAGCCATATATTAGATGCTGGAGCAGCAAAGTGTTGTTAGGGAGGAAGAAAAGTGGCTGGTTCAGTAAATACTAGAAAATCCTTCTTTCTTCCCTTCTTTCACTGCAGGCTTGTTACCATGGCTCCAGCTGATGGTTTTGTTGTTGTTGACACCAAGCAGTATTTTATCATGTTCAGCTTCTAAATGATGCAGAATTTCCTGATGCAATTTCTAGTCACAAGGAGCCTCCCCTTCCCCCTGACTGCACCAAACAGGGTTTGTCCTGGGCCCCACCAGCAGGGCTGGGGGCTGAGGAGATAAAGGCTCACCCAGGACTTCACAAGTCCCTTTGGCAAATCTACCCATGGCTCTCCATCCACTGTATTTTGACAATGTTCTAATATATTTCTGGCAAAAGAAAAACATCTTATTTTGGTTTGGGTTGGGTTTTTTTCCCCTCGTTTTTTGTGTGTTCTTTTTAGAAATCAATGTGTTTTCTTTTTATCAGTCTTCTAAGTAGAAGTTTTAGAACAGAGAGAATTATGGCTCCCTTCTCCTGAGATCATGTTAGATGATAATAAAATGTTGCCACCTTTTAAGGTGGGTGATTCTACAAAAGAAATTAATCAAGAGAGTGATGAGCCAGAGTGATGAGAGAACTCTGCTGCATTGTGGTGACCTGGCTGAGGAGCTGCCTTGGAGCACGAGATTTGCCTCCTGGTCCAGCTCTGCTGCCAACTTGGAGTGAAACACCATTGTAAATGGCTCTGTTTATCCTCTGCTGTAAAAGCAGAGAGAAAAGGGAGCCTTTGCTAAGTGCTTTGAGAGCTACAGTTGAAAAGACACCCAGGGGAGAGCCCCAGTGGTTATAAATGTCTTTGACACCAAGTCCCCGTGTGATAAGGAGAGTCATTTAAACTTTCTGCTTTAGCTGTGCCATCTCCCAACCCAGGGAAATAAAAATTACTTGCCTACCTCACAAGGGTCATGTGAGAATTCATTTAATTAACATCCACAAGACCATGAAAGCCTTAAAGGACTGCAGGTACTATGTATTATAATCATTATACAAGATATGTGGAGAATCAATGAGATAAAGAAAATTGCATTTTTCCACCTTCCCCTTCATAGATTATCTGCTCCTTCATGCAAGGCTCTGTTAAATACCACATCTATGAAGAAAAGCAACATTTTTTTAGAATTCATTCTTTCCCAGCTGTTACAGTCTCTACTTCATGACAACCTTGTAAATGCTAAAAACAGTATGTTTGGTACATGCTGCTGGACAGATTTGTGTTAGTGCCATTGGTAGCAGGCAAATGTGATTTACACTGATTAATTGCTGCCTTGGTGGTGGTTTCAGTCCAGAGAGGGGAAATAAGTGAGAGTGTTTCTCCAGAGTCCATGTGAAACCTGGAATTTATATTGCCTCCCTTTTAGAACCAGCTGCTGTTTGAGAGAGACATATCCAAGTGTTCCAGCATTTGCTGCAGGGGTGTTTCTCAGCACCTCTGCATGAGAGGCTGCCTGTGCTTTGTCATACAAATAACCTTCCCCCTCGCTCAGCTGTCACCTCGACCTCAGCACGGGTACAAAAGGTGGCTCGTGACAGTGATTTCCAGCAGCAGAAACCTGCAATAATAAGTCAGGTGTGGAAGAGATGGTGATGATGACACATGTGACAGAGTTCCCTTCTAATCCCTTCTTAAATAATTGTATTTTTTTCCCTAGAATACAGTGATAATTCATAAAAGAAACCAACTCTAAGGCATGGATTCACCACAAGTCAGTAAGCATTTGTTTTCTAGGAATTTTTAGCATGACAAAGATTAATGTGAAGGTGATCCATGTTTTATACTTGTCTTAAAACATTCTATTTTTTTTCCATCCATCTTCTGTCTCATACCCCACCAGGAATAGAGAAGATCTTTAAAGACCGTGGTGCTGTTTCACAGCACAGTCCAATGGGATCCTGATCCAGGATTTTGACCCTGTTTCCTAAAGGAAGCAGATGAACCTTTGGTGGCTGCCTCAACAAATTATAACTTCCCAACAAAATACTTGTAGTGAAATTCTTTGCCAATTAATTGCCACTGCTCAGTGCAAAAGGCACATTTCAATTCTGCACATCCTCAGTCTGTAGCCCTGATTTCTCCCTGGGTTATGTGGCTACAACTGGTCACCAGATCGACTTGTTTACGTGGAACAGTCACTGCCCAGCGTTGGAGCTGGGATGGTGCCAGAGCTCCATGTGCAAGTTGATCTACACTTACAGGGTGAGCCTGGCATGTCTGGGACACAGCAGAGTTGTCACCAAGGTGCACACTGACTCTGAGACACATGTAAAGAAGCTCTGAATGCACACAGATGTGAAGGAGATCCTCCTCAGATCAGCAGCACATGCACAAAGTAGTCTTTGCATATTGTTATTTAAGTGTCCTCCTACTTACAAAAAAGCTGTTAATTGTTCCAGGAGGAAATATCAAATCATCATCAAAGTTAGTCCATCTGGTTCTGGGGTTTATATGTCAGTATACTCTGTGTGCTAGTGCTGCCTCCAGCCCTGGGGGCCAGCACAGCAAGGACATGGAGCTGCTGGAGAGAGGCCAGAGGAGGCACCAGGATGGGCAGAGGATGGAGCAGCTCTGCTGGGAGGAAAGGCTGGCACAGCTGGGATTGTCCAGCCTGCAGAGGAGAAGCTTTGGGGGGACCTCCTTGTGGCCTTGCAGGACCTGAAGGAGCTCCAGGAAAGATGGAGAGAGACAATTTCCAAGGGATGGAGGGACAGGACAACGGGAAATGGCTTCAGACTGACAGAGAGTAGGGTTAGATGGGATATTGGGAAGAAATTCCTGGCTGTGAGGGTGGTGAGGCCCTGGCACAGGTTGGGCTGCCCCTGGATCCCTGGGAATGTCCAAGGCCAGGTTGGAGGGGGCTTGGAGCCCCCTGGGCTAGTGAAAGGTGTCCTTGTCCATGGCAGGGGGTGGCACTGGATGACCTTTAAGGTTTCTTCCAACCCCAATCATTCCACGATTCTATGACTCTGTGATTTTATGAAACCAAGTACATCTTCAGCCCATAAGATTTGGTGACATTGCAGAAAATCAATACATATTTGTGGTACCCCAGAGAGGGTCAATGAGCTCACATCACCCTCTCTCCTGTGGCCTCCCCCTCACACTGGGTCTCCTGTTTTCTAAAGCATCATTCAACAGGGCTGAGAAGCAGTTTTATGTTTCTGAGAGGACAAGCAGACAAAGTGCTTGTGTTTATAAGTAATTTAATCTATTGATATGAAATACCTTCTCACTTGAAAGAATATCTGGTCTGGAATACTTCTAAACACATTTCAGGGCAGGCTGGGATTGAAGGTCTGCTGTGCTTTATTCCTGATTCAAAGATCACTCAAAGTAATGATAGATTTCTGAAAGATCCCACTTGATCTTAGGTTAGTGACATGAGCAGTGATGTTCCAATAGAAGAGGTGTGTACCTTTGAGCTATAACCAATGTAGTTTGTGTGTTTGGGGTCAGGTGTGTCAGTCTCAGCTGCCCCCAAAATTGGGTACGTTTCTTTTTAAAGCCACCATCACTTTTATACTTGGTCTGAGACTCAGTGAACTCAGTGATTTACTTGAGCTTAGGGTCTGTTTTCAAATATTTAAAGCCTTAGTATTAGCATTCTTGATCTTAAAATCCAGAATTTCCATATCCCCAAATCCGTAGATACTTGAGCTTAAGTCTGTTACTGGAAGAAGGCTTCTACTAAGTCTGCTTTGAATTACAAATTTACAGTACGTGCATTTTATTTAAAGAGAAAATGACCTGCCAACCAGTCTTTATAAATGGTACTTCATTTTGAATTAGTTGAAAATTAAATTCTGTGTTTCTATGGAGAGTCAGCGTAATGATGATATTCCCAATGTCAGAGTTCTCCATATAATTAACAAGAACTCTGTGTGTGTGTGTGTGTGTGTGTGTTCTGGCTGATAACATGCTGCTTCTGGAGTTTAGTGCTCTCAGCTACAACTCTTTTTTTGCCTTCTGATCTGAGAAAGTCTATGATTCATCTGAGGTAGATTTACACCCTGGGTTCCTTTTAATTAGACTGCCATCTTTGGCCTTTATGTGTTTTATGTGTCTGCCAAAAATATTGAGTACATGGGGTTTAAAATGAAATGTTAATGTTCATGTGAAAAGAAATATTTAAGCAATTTCCAGACCAGGCTGGGTGGGGCTCTGAGCAACCTGGTCCAGGGGAAGGTTCCCTCCCTACAGCAGGGGAGTTGGAATGAGATGATATTTATGGTCCCTTCCAACCCAAACCATTTTATGATATTATAAATTTAGTTTTCATTAACACTATCCTTTTCAGCTTAGGAACTTCTGCAAAGAAAGTATCTCTAAGAAGTTATCATTTGCTTAAAAAAATAATGTATTAACACAATGTTGCATAAGAGAATTTCAACATTTTAATCTTCAAATATTTTGTTGGCCTGTTGGGGAAAAGTAAAAGATAAATTAAGCCAAATTAAGCCTTTGGAGATCTGTTTTTAATAACAATGCCACCAGCATCAGAGTGCAGTGAGTCCACAGTTGTATGTGTGCTTGAACTGAGACAATACTGCCAGAAAAAGGAATCATCTTTTCTCCTTCCTCCTTCCTGCAGCTTCTCCTGCTCCATCCCAGCTGCTCATCCCTCTTCCTGAGCATCCCCCACGTGCTGGCAAAAACATCCATGCAGCTGTGTAACAGTGTGAAAGTGATGTGGGATAGAAATGTTTGGCTTTTTAAAGCTTTAATCTTCATCAGGCTCCTGCTCCAGTTGGAGAGGAGGGGGAACTTGGGAGCCTTTGTGCCCACTCTCTTTTCACTGTGAGTTCCTTGCATATAAAACTTATTTTCTGTGATTCAGGAGCAAATTGCCAAGAGAGCACCAAGTCTTACAGACAGCCAAGTTTCAGGAAAAAGATCAAACTGCACAAGTATTTTATCCATCTTCACTCTGCCATGTCTGCTTCCAAACGTTCCTAAGCTCCTTTCTATCATTTGTGTCCCCATCCAGCAGAGCTCGTCTGCAGGAGGACACGCCTGATGTCTCACACCACATCATGGGACAAAGATCCCTAAGCCAGCACTCAGTCCAGCCTGCCTGGGGATAGAAGCTGGATAGCTGTGCCCATGTCATGGTTCTGCAGGATAGGAATGCTGGCTGAGGAAATCATCTGGGATGGGGGCACTGGAGGAGGACTTGTGAAGCTTAAAGGACTGGAGGCTTTTGTTTAACAAATGAAATTGTGGGAAAACAGCAAAACCCAACCCGACCAGGGGGATGAGTTGTAAGGGCTTGGTCACAGGGGTGAGGAAGGAGCCTGTCTCCATTCAGGGATGTGCTGCCCTGCCCAAAGGGAGTAGGACTCGGGATGACACAGGACAGGACCTGCCCTGAGCCCAATTCTCTGTTGCTGGAGGAAACCACACCAGATAACATCTCTCAGAAGGGGTCAAATTTCCCTTTAATGAATTAGGTCCTTTGCCTTGGCTTCTTTGCTATAAATCTCTTCCTAAATCTCACACTGATGCTGATTGGAATTTTTCTTTAGAGCCAATTTATACTCATTTTGCATCTACCTCATTGCTCCTCTTTATCCCATCCCTCCCTGATGTTTACTCTGATCTATTTTGGGATATATCATATCCCCTCACAGCATCACTTTCAATAGATTAAAGTAATGAAGCTTTTTTTGTCACCCTTTCATAAGACAGGCTCTGCACTCCCTCAGATGTTCCTGTAGCCCCCTCTGCACCTGTTCCACTCTGAGTTTCTCTTTCTTGAGCCTGAGTGACTCTTTTCACATTCATGGCTCAGTTATTCCGTGCTTATTTAAATACATCCATCTTTTTCCAACTTGATGATCATTGACTAACAAGCTCCCAAAGTGCAATAGAAAAAAGTTGGTTTTAATCTCTGACCCAGAACTGCTTGTCCCAAATAATGTGACTTTGCTCTTCCTGCTGTTGCATTTCATCCTGTTTCTGCTGTTCCACTTGAGGCCGTAGAGGCCCCTTTTATCTGACACAGTGTGTGAGCCAGGGTGACCTTTCACAGCCTTCTGGCTCAAAGTGCACCAGGACTTCAAATAAAGAGCCTTCCAGGAGGTGCTTGGGCACAGTGCTGGAATAATTAGACTTGACTGACTGATATAGGAACAGCTTCCTGATGTTTTTAAGCAAGACTATGTATGAGATCCTCTATTAATTGTTTTTCTGTAGCTTCTTGATGACCTTCCATTGGAATCTGCTGTGCTGAGAAGTGCTTGAAGTCTTGTTTTCCCTACACAAACCCCAGCAGATGCACATGTCAGCAAATGTTCCCTTCACAGGTGACACATACCCCAAAAGGGTTTGATTTTCATTGGAGTGCTGAAACAACACTAGAAAAAACACCTCCCAAAAGGGTAAAGTCAAGAATTTGACAGAAATTAATTGTTGATTATGTGCCCTGAAGGTAACAGTGACTTCTCCTTTGCTGCCAGGAGACTGAAAAGTCTGATGCCAAGGAGGAAAAGTCAGATGCCACGGAAGAGAAGTCAGATGCTATGGAGGAGAAGTCAGATGCTATGGAAGAGAAGTCTGAGGCCACAGAGGAAAAGTCTGAGGCCATGGAAGAGAAGTCTGAGGCCACGGAGGAGAAGTCTGAGGCCCACACAGAAGACAAGGCAGATGAAGGGGCTCCTGAAGAGGCTCAGCCTGATCAGGCACCAGCAGAAGATCAACAGGTAGTTTTTTCCTTTCTCTTTGTGACATGAGGGTTTTACCTGTGCTAAGCACATGAAACATAAACCCACAGGTCCTCCCAGTGTGCCTGGGGGTGGGAAGACTGATGGCAGAGTGGTCCTGCCTTTCTTTGGGATGCCTTTTCTTTGATATCAGGAGATATAAAAAGAGATATCTGTGAGACCCAGATACCCAGGGAACTTTGCTCTGAATCTTGAATAACTTGGACAGTTTCCCTTTGCCACTTGCTACCATACACTTTTCTTTTTTTATGGCCATTTGGAACCAGACTCCAGTTATGGAGAATAATTTTGGACTAGACATCTGAGTCCTCTCTGTGTGGAAAAAAAATTGCTGCTATCAATGGCCAGCATGTGCAGTGCTCATAAATCTCCTTGTTAATGTTTGCTAAAGACCTGAGTGTCCTCTCCAGGCCATGCAGAACCCCCTGGGCACTGCAGGGATGGAGTTTGCCTTTCTGTGGGATCATGGCCTGACATCACAGCCACACGGGCACATCTCAAACTGCAGTGCAGTTTGGCATTTAAGGATTTGATTTGATTTGATTTGGATGCTGCAGTGTCAGGTGACTCTTCCCAAGGAGTCAGGCCTGTTGCTGCATCAAACACTGACACTTAGCAAGTTCTTTTGTGGCTTGGAGATCAGACAATCCCAGGGGAATATCTGTCACAAATGCATCATGTCTTTCATGGAATTCTATCCAAGCCCTTTCCATGTCTCAGTGAATTTCAGCTGACACGTGAGTGCCACCAAATTGCTTTTTCCTTGGCTCTCAAGAGCAGCCCAGCACAAAAGTGGAGTGCATGCCCTGGCTGGGTTGGGTTTCCTGCCCTTCTGGCTGGCAGTGAGCTCTGATGTTTTTCAAATGAGAGCAGAATGCTGGGACACGTCTGCAAATGTGTCAAGCAGCTGTGCCGGAGAGGTTTGGCAGTGACATCATGCAGCACCACTCCTGCACAGCCAGCACCTTGCTCCTTTTCTCACAGAATGGGTTGGAGCTGAAAGTGGGAAAGAGATTCTCCTTCAGTTTTCCAGGGAGGGGAGTGGCAGAGGAGAGAGCACAAAGAGCATTTTTCACCCTGTTCCACCACCCACTCCCCGTGTCACCCAGGACAAATCCCTTCAGCGATGTGGCATCTGCCTGCCTTGCTATAGTTCATCCCAATTATCACTTCTGTTGGGATGGCATGAATCATTCTGCAGGAATTCTGGTGTTCTCACTCACTGCAGACAGCACATAGAGGGCGAGTTTAGAGGAGAAGAACAACTTTGAGGCAGCTACAGCGAGATGAATTGCACCTTTTGTCTCTGCATCTCATTTTATGCTCATAAGAGAAAGTTATAATAACATTTCCTTACCTGGCCAAGGTTTTATGAAGGTAAATACACTTTAAGACTGTCAGATTGCCATTGGAGTATCTCCACTGGATATTAAATCCTAAGGGATACATGTGGCATCAGCACAAAAAATTGAAAGATGGCAGTTTTATGTTCTGTGTCTGAATTAGTCTGCCAGTGGGATTTTAGGATTGATATTTTGGCCTTATTTAGCACTGTTTCAAACCATCTCAGAAAGGACTCCATCATGTGGGGTGTCACCAAGCCAGCTTTTCTCCAGTGACTTCTCAGGAGAAATACCAGTGCTGTGGGAAAATTCCAGAAGAGTCTTGGCAAGGTGAAGTTACCTCAGCCTTTGCCAATGAGCACAAGAGAGATAACAAACAAACCCTGGGACTGTCTCAGTGTTGGGCTCCATGGAGGGTCCCAGGTTTCAAGGAGCTCCTGCAACACCTTGGGAGCAGGAATAGCAGGTGATGGTCCACGTGGGTGTGTGTGGAGGCTGCAGCCCTCTCCAACCCTTCTGCTGCCCTTGCTGGGATGTGCAGGAGTCCAGAAAGCTGCAGGTTTTTGCCTCAGGCTGGTGTGACACTGAGAGACCCCAACCCTGTGAGAAACAAACCCCTGAAGGCAGCAGGTCCCTCCTGAGAGTGGCAGGAACAAGGGCTGTGCTTGACACACCTCACATGAGACTCCTCAGGCTCCAGCAGCTCCAGCCCCTCATCCACACAAGAATCCCAGAGCTGATGCTGAGAAATAAAGTCCCTTACACAGACCCAGCAGTGACAGGAACAGCTCTCAGCCTGGGCCACCAAGGGACAACTGCACAAGAATGTCTTTAGATTGTGGAGTTTTTCTCCACCTTCAACCTGTTGCACGCCTTCATCCCCTTATCACTTCATCAAGCTTAGCCTTAACTTCTTTATAATCTCTTTTTTTCAGTCCTAATCCCCATTCTCTGGTGGAGAACCATTTTGTTTGCATGCAGTGTCCCTTTATCTTGCATTGTCCCTGTGTTTTTGGTTTTTTTTTATTTGAGGAAAAGCCCATGAGCCACATGGCAGGGGCTCTGCTGGTCCCTGGATGTGCTGGCAATAACTTTTCTTTATTTTCACTGATTTTACCTTGGAGGTTTGAATATTTTTTAAGTGGTGCCCCAGTTAAATCAGTTTGCAGCACAGATTAGGCTCCCTTCAGGGCAGAATTATTTTAGAAACATGTTAAACATCATACAATAATGCAAGTCTGTATCCTGTCTCAGCAGTTCCCCAAGCCATATATAAACCTTGGCACTGCAGCTCCCTCCCTTATCTCAACTCATTCTATCCAAACTTGTATCAACCACTGATTTTTTTGCCCCTTCTCTTTGGCATTTTGGGTAAGATCAGCTCTTTTCTCCCCCAGTTAAGTTCTATTCACTGCACATTTATATTTTATTTCTCTTTTCTCTCTTTCATCACTTCTGCTCAATGTACAGTCTAAAACCAGCTTGTATTATTCCTTCTTCCCCAGCACTGTTGAGCCAAGGCATCTGTTCCAGCCTACAACACTTCACAGAAGCACAAGCCAGATTCTGGAGTGATGAAAACTAACACAGATAGGACTCTCTGTAATTCTGATTTAACTTGCATTTTGCAGACCAGCTGATTACCAGAGAAACCCACAAAACCTCCACCTGAACAAGCAAACAAAACCTCAGCTCTAAGGCTTTGTTTGTCCATGAAGAAGGTTTGATTGAAGTAACTGAGAAAAGGGGAGCTTGATTTAATTATTTTAGCCCTTTTCCCACTTAAAACCTTATTTTAAATGTGCTTTGTGAGTTCATCTGGAGGACATTATCTCCAAATGAAACCACTGAATGCCACATAATTTTCCTAAATTCAGTGTTTCATTTCTGCTGTGTTTTTCTGGTATGACTTCTGCTATTCTTTCTTTGATTTATCTTTTTAACGTTTTCTTTCGTCTCTCCTATGTAGGAAAGCAAGGAAGAACATGCAGCAACAGGGGTAAGTGCACTTGGACATTTTACTTTCATCTTTTGTTTGGGTGCATTTAATTCCTTTTTAGCCCCATTGCTTCACTCAAAAGTGAGTAAATTCTTATTCATGAAACTAAACATAAATCATATTCTGCTAGAGATAATTATGGGTCATCTCACAGTCTTATTGTCCTGGAACAAAGATAAGCCTTTACTCATTAAAAAACTGTAAATGGAAGAAAAAATGGCTTTCAGATTCTTCAATAGAAACTGCCAAGGGCTCCCAAAACAGCTCCATCTCTGCCAATCAATGACACCACGCTGATGGCATTTGCAGTGTTGAGTGTGAAAGATTCATTCAGACAATTTAGGCAGTTCAGCCTGTAAAGGAGATATTTTCCTTGCCAGAATTTGTAAGGCCCAGGTGCAAATCCTGATATACTTTTCTGCTTTGCCCAGCACTTCAAGTTCATGCCTTGAATATTTTACACTGTTCCCAGTAAAATTAGATATTACTTTGGGCTGTTTTCCACTACAAACCTGCAGTTATTAAGAGGGCACATTCACATCTTCCCACTTCCACAATGCAGTGCCTGCCTGTAGCTGGGTGTGCACATACCCAGGGCACTGTCAGAGCTGTGCCTGGGGCATCTGGCACCTCAAAGGGAATCCCAGAATCCCAGACTCATCAAGGTTGGCAGAGACCTTCAGGATCATCCTGTCCCACCATCCCCAGCACCACCAGAATCACCCCAAGGGCCACATCCAGACACCTCTGGAAACACTTTCAGGGACAGTGACTCCACCACCTCCCTGGGACACTCATTCCAAGGCCTGACCACCCTGCAGGAAAAAATACATTCTGATATTTAACCTGAACCTGCCCTGCTACAATTGAAGGCCATTTCCTCTCATGCTTTCCCTTGGGATGTGGCAGAAGAACCCAACACCCCCTCATTGCACCCTCTTGTCAGGGAGTTGTGGAGAGCAATGAGGTCCCTCCTGAGCCTCCTTTTCTCCACACAAACACCCCCAGTTCCCTCAGCTGCTCCTTATAAAATAAATTTTCTAGACCTTAAACCTCCTGTGCCCATGGGCAAAGTGTGGGGCTCTTGGTGAGTGTGGTGAGGGCCATCAAGGCTGGTTATGCTGGCACCACCAAATAACACTTCAAGCAAGAAAAATACCCATTTTATTTCTCTGTAAAAGTTAAGTGACTTGAATTTTGACCAGAAGTTGATTTTGCTTGTCCATGGGCTCTCCCAGCCCTGTTTCAAAGAGTGCTCAGGAAAGGCACTTTTGGCACAAAGTGATATTCCTTTAGCACAAGAACTTCTAATCCAGCTGAGCTGGTTAACACATTCCTGATTTTGCAGGGATGATCCCTTAGTGCAGTGGTTTTTTTCCCTGAAAAACAATGTTTTAAACCAGGAATCTGATTCCAACAGGTCCATCCCAAGCACGTGTTTAAGCAGGATTTTACTTCACCAACTCAGGTTTTGGCTCTTGTACAGACAGGAGGTGCTTGAGAGGAACCCCAAATCTCTGTGCTGCTCATATAGGACCTGCAGTCCTATATGACTGAAAGCTAATTCTATATTATTTGATTTGTTGATTGTGCCAGGAACAAATTCACATCACTTTTGCAGTCTAGACATTATATGAAGATAGGACATTTTGAGATAAAGCTTATTTATACACACAGCAGGAGTGTCTTTGGACAAGAGTTTCCTGGAAGAGAAGGAGCAGAAGAGCCTACAAAGCAATTCTCTGTTGTTTTTCAGAGGAGAAGGACACTGCAAGGCTTCGTTCACCCTTGAAAGACAATAAGCACAGATTGTTGTCTGTGTTGCACAAATTCAGGCTTTCAGATAACTGCTCATGTGGGTGACTCAAGCAAAGGGCTGTTGTCTTCAAATTGTGCCATTTCTTTGACATAAAAGAGAGAAATAAGAAGTTTTGCAATGAAACTAAGGCTGTATTATCTGACTCTGAATGATGTTTAGATTATTCAGGAGTCCAGTTCCTGTGCCATGAATCTTTACTTGTTTGCTGCTCCAAGAAAGCATATAATTAAAAATACTAAACTTTTTGTCATATTTACATGTTATTTCCTATTCTCACTTTCTTCTTGAGCTTTCAGAGTTCTTGTATTCCAGCACTTGCCTATTCACTCCACAGACTAAAGAGATGTTGAGATTAAATGCTCTATACATTAATTCTATCTCTTAATCTCGAATATTGCATTTCCTAGAAACAGCAGTTGCAAAAGCAGAGCTCTGCACGTCAAAAATGTTTATTTTTCCTTCAATTCCTATATGGTAACTACAACTATTTTGTCTAAAAAAAAGGAAGAAGAAGAAAAGCAGGAAGAGGGAGAAGAAACTGAAGAGGTGGAGGAGCAAGAAGAGTCTTAGTACAGTTCCCTGTGACACATTATTTCTTGAACAGGTTTTCAGGTAACTATTGAGATATTGGGAACAGTTTCTAAATATTATTAAAGTAACATAAACTTGAAAAAGAGGTCAGTATTAAGTGCTCAACTCATAAGCCAAAAGTACACTTAATCTTAGACTCATTGCAGCTTCTCTTTCATCTGGAATAAGAATTTGTCCTTCTCCTCCCTTACTCAGCTACTGATTTCACTTCAAATGAAGCCCTCTCTCAAATTTAGGTGAAAAGTTAAAATAAAAATAATTACTGGTTAAGGGAGAGGAGCCTGACCAGAAATATGACACAATAGAAATTTTTTCTTGTTGCATTAGAAACCAGACCAAATTTAATTCAAAACAGGAAGTGCCTGTATAGGTGTGAGGGTCCACCATTGCTCAAGTTCTGGCCAGTTTTGTGATTTTAAGTTTTTGTTTTCAGCTTTTCTTCTTCATCCCACTATCTCTTCTCCTCTGCATTGAAATACAGATCAGACAATCACTACAAGAGAGCTGGAGTTTCCAGCAGATTTTTCTTTGGGTGATGGAACTTCATCCCAGTCACAGACACAAAGTGAAAAATGCTCTTCCTAGAATAGTGGGATCCATGGGATCATGGAATGGTTTGAGTTGGAAGGGATCTTAAAGATCATCCAGTTCCAAACCCCCTGCCCATCCAACCTGGCCTGAACTGCAATCCCAGCTCGTTCAGACCTTGCCAAAGGTTTCACCAACCAGATGGTGATGGGGCCTCCACAGGACAGAAAATCCATCACTTCTTTCACACTACCTCCCCTACATCTGTATTCCTCTCTTGCATGGGATTTAATTCATCCCAGTGTTTCCAGTCAGAGTTCAGACATGTAACATCACACAAGGATTGCTGAGTTCTAACTTAATTTTCCTTATTTTTCTTCAGGAAGCACAAGCTGGAGCAGCCCTACCAAAGAAACTAAAATCCCTCTCTCAAGCAAACCATCACTCCCTTTTGTGCCTGTAGACTTACAAACATATAAATATATAACACCCTGTCCTCCCTGTGCCCTTTATATATATATTTGGTATTCCAATTGCCTGTTAAAATGGATCTTATGTCTGACAGATGGTATTTCAGTGGACTGTTACATGTTGGAATAGTGTTGTCCATGTCACATTTTCGACTGTGAGCTCCCCAGGGCAGGAACCATGTCTTTCTTCATGTCTATACACTGCCAGACCCTTTGCTGCCACTCAGCACAACTGCACTCACACCAGGGATGTCTCCAGAGAAAAACAAATTCAGCACTCAAAGCTGCAAAGAGGCTTCCTGTACACAAGCCATGTGAGTCATTTCTCCCTCGGCTGGCATTTGAAAATGATTGAGATTTCCATTGTGCAGCAGGTTAAATAAATGTGTTTTCTGTCATATTCTGGTCTTTGTCTGCAAAAGTGTTAATTTCACCCTGCATGCAGATGTTTCCTCCATTGTTGTAGGCCATGCAAAGTCATGCAATTATAGAATTGTACAATGGTTTGGGCTGGAAAAGACTGTGAGGATCATCTTGTTCCCACCCCTTGCCATGGGCAGGGATACCTTCTACTAACCCAGGTTGCTCCAAGCCCTGTCCAGCCTGGCCTTGGACACTTCCAGGGATCCAGGGGCAGCCACAGCTTCTCTGCC
>JAWWEW010000001.1:114780061-114791690 GCA_035583185.1 Anabacerthia variegaticeps | reverse complement strand
CTGGCCGTGGCACTCAGAGCTCTGGGCTGGGGGACAAGGTGGGCATCGGGCACAGGGTGGGCTTGGTGATCCTGGAGGTCTTTTCCAACCTCAACAATTCTGTGATTCTGTCTCCATGAGCCCCATCTCCTCCTCAGCCAGCTGAGCAGCATCCACGGGCGCTTTGTTTAAAATTTGATCTGGCCTCTTTTGATGACTAAGGGAACAGGAAGATTACAGTTTAAGTATATAATTTTCATTTGATGTGACAGGTTAAAGCTATGTGCATTTAGAGCAGGCTTAGATTATTTTAGTTCAATTACAACACTGATTTAGGCCCTGACTCACTCTTTGAGGCCTGACTTCACGTAGACATATGCTGGCTAAAATTTCCTGCTAATGAAATACGGGCATATGTGTACATTACTCTGCTTAAATGCTTTGCTGATGTAGGGGTGGACTCACACAGCAAACACAGTCCTGCATCCAAGGTTTGGAGGAGTAGGTTGTGCTTGCTGTTTTAGTTGTTTGGTTTTGGTTTTTCCCCCAGCAGAAAGGCTAGATATTCCAGAGTTTATTTTCCTCCCTCTCAGACATGATTTTAGTTCAGTGTGTGCTCTGCAGCGAGCGGTCCTGCCAGGGACTGAATGCCCTCAAGTCTCCCTGGCCCTGCTGGCAGCTGGGCAGGGTAAAAGCCCTGGGGAATCAAACTGCTCAAACTTCCACAGCAAGATGAGAGCCCAAACCTGTCACTGGCCTGGCTGGGGGGAGTGGAAAGAGGTTTTGTAGGAATTGGCAGTGCATTCCTCCCCTCTGCTCTGCTCTGGTGAGATCCCACCTGCAGCGCCGCCTCCAGCCCTGGGGTCACCAGAATGAGAGGGATGTGGAGCTGCTGGAGCAAGTCCAGAAGAGGCAATGAGGATGGTCAGAGGGATGGAGCAGCTCTGCTTGAGAACGGGCTGAGGGAGCTGGGGCTGTTCAGCCTGGAGAAAAGGCTTCAGGGAGACCTTTGAGCCCCTTTGAGTACCTAAAGAGAGCTGGAGAGGGACTTTTCACAAGGGCATGTAGTGATAGGACAAGAGGGAATGGCCTTAAGCTGAAGGACAGCAGGTTTAGATTAGATATGAAGAAGAAATTCTTGGCTGTGATGGTGGGCAGGCCTTGGCACAGGGTGCCTAGAGAAGCTGTGGCTGCCCCTGGATCCCTGGAAGTGTCCAAGGCCAGGTTGGGCGGGGCTTGGATCACCCTGGGCTGGTGGAAGGTGTCCCTGCCCGTGGCAGGGGGTGGGAATGGATGATTTTTAAAGTCCCTTCCAATGCAAACCATTCCATGATTCTCATTTTTGGGCAGACAGCAAACAATGGGATGTGGGCACAGGACAGAGCCCCAGTACACTGTTGCTTTCACATTTTCCATGGGAAAATATCCCATTTCCAGGTAGAGAGTGGGCAATTTGCTTGCAGAGGCTTTTGGCTGTCCAGTAGCTCTTGTACTTTGCAGGTCAGACTCTGACAAAGGAAGTTTTAGCAGTTTCTCAAAACTAAAGGAAAGGTTTTTTTAGGAACTCGGAGCACAAAAGAGAGAGTCATGCACCCAGAGGGAGGCACAGGCACTCAAGATGCCTCAGCTTTCTCATTAGAGGAAACTGGAGCTACCTGGGCATGCTGTTTTGGAGTAATAATAATAATAAAAGCAACCCCACATGCTTTTTTAAGGCAGTCCTCTCCACAGCAAACCTGGGAGCGGATCTGGACTCCTCTTCTCACTCATATTTCTCCTGCAAAGTACAAGCAAACAGCATTTTGTGTGTCTCCTTAACTACACGTATCCATCCCCAGCCTTGGAGTGGAGGGGGAGGAGAAAGGGAGCTGCCAGCAGCTCCCAGTGATTGATTTGCCTCTTTTTTTTTCCCCTCAATGCTGCGCTGGAACAACCTGCTTCAAAAATGACAATGACAAATCAAAGGGAGTACTTCTTGCCAGAAACTCCAAGTCCTCTGAATTATCAGTGGGTATTTTGCTTTACCCGTAACACTTTTTTTGGGAGCGTTCTCTTCTGCTGGGGCTTGCAGCCCTCAGAAGGGAAATGTGTTTTCCCCGAAGCCATTTGCTGCAATAATTGCTGCCATGTGGAGCTGTCATTATTGCTGTCACTGGGGGGACAGTTTGGGTGTGCACAAAGGTTAGAAAGGGCTGCACTTCCCCACCTGCTCCCAGGAATATTGGAAGCGATCCGTGGCAAGGGATCGCACATCTCCCCTGGACTCGGAGCATCCCTAAAGGAAAAGCTTGGCTGATCCCGGGGCTCAGGGCTGTCCTGAGCCCAAAGAGCACAGGGACGGGGGTCAAGCAAGCACAGGGATCCCGGGAGAGGGGCGAGGAGTGGACACTGAAGGATGTGCCACCCCGGTGACAGCGGTGCCCGCGGGCGCATCCAGGGCGGTGTGCGCTCCCCTCTGCCCTTGTCGCCAGCTTGTCACTCCTCATCAGGGACAATGCCCTCAGTGCCCCCCGAGGGTGGCCTCGGAGCCCGGAAAGAAGCGGGGGTTTCTCTCCCGCTGTTCAAATCCAGGCTGGATCGCTCTTAATTGCGAGCGCGGAGCCGAACTTTCCCAGCGCTGGGAAAAGGGGGATGGCTCTGCCCTGACACGGTTTCCAGCTCCGCCGAGGATCGGAGGCCGTCGCCTCCCCTCCACCCCTCCCATCTCAAATATCCAAAATAAAACCATGTGCTGTTAGCCCCTTTCCTTCCCTTCCCCGCCGATGGAGCCGCAGCGGTACAGTCGGGCTTGCTACGGGAGGGAGGGAGAGAAGCAGGGAGAGGGAGGGAGAGAGGGAGAGAGGGAGAGAGGGAGAGAGGGAGGGAGGGAGGGAGGAGGGAGAGAGGGAAGAGGCAGGCGGGGAGTTCAGGTTGCCGCTGCCGCATCGCCGCCTTCCTTCGCTCCGGGCTCCGGAGGCGCAGCCGGTGATGGAGCCCTCGCTGGGGATGGGGAATCGGGGCACAGCCCAGCGGCTGTAGCCGGCGATCCCGGGGGCAAAGAGGAGCCCGTCGCTGCCCGAGGCTCGCCCTGCGCGGCCGGAGCGGGGAGGATGCGCTGCGGGAGCCCGAGGTGAGGAGGAGCGCCTTCCTCCCGGGAGCTCCGGCGCAGGTAGGACCGTGGGAAAGCGATCCCGCGCCCCTTCACCCGCCCCAGAGACTGCCCAAAAAGTGGCCCCCAGCCGCGGGTGGGGTGGGCGAGGGATAAGAAGGGGCAGCAGGTGTGACTCTGCTCCGGAGATCGGGATCGAAGTGCGAACCTCCCTGTCCGGGGACATCCTTCTCCCGAGCCCAGCAGTGAGTGCAGGATCCATCCCCCCGGTAAGACGGGCAGTGAGGGGCATGGGGATGATCGGCACGGTTCGATGGTGAGAAGACAGTAGTAATAATCCAGATGTAATGTGTGTTTTACATGGGAAAACGTGTTGGCAGCCCCGCATAAAGCTCAGCATCACTTAGGACAAGTACAGGGCGACGTTGTCCTCGCTGTCCTGTGGAGAGCTGGGATAAAATGCTTAAAGGGGAGAAGATCCAGGAGGCGCAGGTAAGTAATTAAAAAAAGCAGTCATGGAGCCTGATCCTGCCAACATTGCTGGGTTTGATCAGCACTTTTAAAGCCAAGTAGTTCTTGGGGAAGGATCTGCCAGCGTGAGGGCCCCACAGTGGGATTCCTGTTCCTTTGCTTTCTGCCTTAGCCCTGCTAATGAAATGAGGAGCTGGACGCTGTCCCTGCCAGGCAGCCTTTGGCACAGGGCTGGAACACTGAGGGGAGCCTGGAGGGCTGTCCCGGGCTCTCTCTGCCCTGAGAGAGAACTCCGTGATGCCCAGGAACATTTTCCTCCAAAAGTACCAGATTGCTTCTTTAACAGAGACATAAATGCAAAGACAGTTCAGCTGTTCTATGCGTAGGGAGGTATAAAGTTCCAAACACCTGAAGACTGTGAAACAAAAGGGCACAGAAGGGAATGAGCCCTGGGCTCACCTGCTCCACCGAAAAACACCTCTGAAAGGGAACATCCTAAGAAGTCCTTATCCTACAGGGTATTGGCAGGGCTGAGAAGCACTCCAAGATTTAAGAGTGACATTAAAATATCTTCACTGGTAATTTTTCCCATTTTGAATTTTTTTTTTTGGTACACTCATAGTTATCACTTCTCTGCAGTGCTCTCCTCTCACTTCACATATCCTGAGACTGTTTCGGTGGTGGTTTAGTTTTCTTGGGTTTTAGTTTAGGCTTTTCCTGGTAACAGGGGCATAGTTAAGGATGTATTCCATCCCATTCCTTTACATAATCAGGTGTGTATATAAGATGAGGAGGGGAGGTTCTTCTCTCCCTTCCTTTTGGGTGCTTAGAGGACAGCAGGTCTCAGTGTGTTGACCTTTCTCTTATCTATATGACCTGAGGCCTCAGAGCTGTTGAGGTGAAGGAACTGTTTTCTTGAGGGAAGTTGGTGAGAGTTTATTGTGTTTGTTACTTTATTGAGTTATTTCCCTGAGTTTTTGAGTGTGTGTATCTATTTTGGTTTTACCCATTTTTGTCCTTTTTTCCCTTTCCTTTTTCCCCCCTTTTCCCTTTTGGAGTTGTTTGTGATTCTTGTTCTGTATATTCATAGTGTTTAATTGTATATAACTGTAATATATGTAAATATATATATATATTTACTACAATTCTCTTTTGGTGCTTTTTTTCCTTCTCTTTCGGGAGGGGGGAACCCAAACATCCACAGTTTCCAAGGGAGAAGAGCAAGGTTCTCATTCTATCTGAAATACTATTTTCAGAGGGTTTTTTCCCTCTTTTTCATTAAGAGGAGAAAAACAACATGCAGTGCTACTTGTAAATGAGGGTGCAATAGTTTGTTTTGGGGGCACCAACACATGGATGCAATTTCAGAAGAATGGTGCTTCTATAACTCAGAATAGCTACTTTTGGAGTCTTGGCATTGACAGGAAGAGCGTAAAGAGGAAATTTTTCTGATTGCTTGGTTTGTTTATGGAGATGAGAGGGTGGCTGTGAGTGGGATTTTTTTCCTGTTCAACACAATGAACCACATGGGTTTACACAGGGTCAGGTTGCTCTGATTCATCCCATTGTGGACAATTGCTTATCTGTGATGAGATCTGGAGTTATGGGAAGTAGAACCTGGAAAATAGCAAGTAGAATATTGCTGATTCATTAGGCAACTCTTAAATACGTAAAATATGCCCATCGGCAACAAAAGGAAAATGGGGGCACTGTAGAAATAGAGAGAGTATTAGAAGAAAAGAGTCTATTGGCATTGAAGAGAAACCCAGAAAGGCATGTTTTTTACACAGGTGAAAGGAGGACAGAGGCAAGACAAGAAGGCTTTTAGGCTGAATGTTCGGAAGAAATTACTCCCAAGATGAGGAAATGTCCTTTTGAGAGAACAAGGAGGGAGTGCTCCAGGGGTGCTGCTGTTTTCTCTGCCTGGGAGAGAGGATGCCCTTTGCTGGCTGCCTGCCAGCTGTGTTTGGATCACCTGTGGAAGCAGATTAAGTCAAAACTGTCCAAATATGCTCCTAAAAAGGACAAAAAGCACCTGCCCCGGGCTGGATTATAATGGTTGTTCTGTGCAGTGTTTCTGTTTTGAACTCTGCAACTCCGGTTTGAGCTCTGCAACAGGGTGCCTTCAGGCTCCTCTGCAACATCTTTCTCCATCCTGGAAAAGGGTTCTGACCTTACTAACTACCCAAACTGGCATTTGTGTCGGTGTTTCAGAGCCAGGATTAATCCAGAGAATTTTTCAGGCAGCTTGGGAAAGCAAACTGATATTTTAAAATAGAAGGAAGCTTTCTTGACTTGGCTAAAGTCCCTGGAAATACATTTCTTTTTTACTCCTCAGATGCAGCACTTCTTTCCTGTGACAGCACCAGAGCAGCTACACCTCCTGCCAAACTTTTTGCTGGTTTGGTGAGCAAAATTGCATTTTGGTCTGAGGATGCTTTTTGGCTTTTCCAAATGAATGTGATGGTGGGGTGAATGAGACCAAGGTGCATTAAGAGCTAGTGATGATTTTTTTAGTGAAGAGAAAGATACATCCTCTGATTCAAAAGATCCCTCTTGCCATGGTCTTTCTTCTCCTTTAGGCATCAGCCATCTGGGCTGTCTCAGAGGCAGAACCCAAAGGCCATTCTGGGCCACTGCAGGCATTTTAGTGATGGAAATCTCCACACCTGAGGTGACTCTTGGGTGTCTGAACTGGGAGGTGTGTTTTTGAGTGGGTGAGACCTGCAAGTATTTATTCTTTGATTGTAATAATAATAAAGAGGCAGCTCTTTAATGAGGGCATGTTTCCTGCAAAGCTCCTGCCGTGCCGTGTGGTGGCTCTGGGAGAGCTGCTGGGCTGAGGTTGTGGTTAGAGAGTATGTTGGGTTAACCTCTGGGTAGCCACCAGCACATCAGCTGTGGTACAGAAAACATGATTCAGAGGAGGAAATAGTGGGAATTTACCTTTCAGGGGTTAATGTCAACGAGTTAGAGCAGGTCAGGTGGCTCTTCTGGAAACTTGTGATGGAAAGAGACATGGGGCATGGAGGTGAAACTTTCAGGGACTCTTACTCAGTTGCTGAATTTTAATCAATTTATATTTTAATGTCTTTTTTTTTTAATCATGTTTTTCTTTCATTGCTGTGAAAAATGTTTCTTTGCTTATTAACACTGTACCAGTGTTTAGGCTGCATTGACCATACTGCTAAGAATACAGTTCTATGCATATATCTGTATGTATCTTATAATTTATATCTGCATGGCATTTCATCGGGATTAATATTAATCTAGAATTTAACATATCACCCTAATAATTTTTTTTCCTCCAGAAAATTCATAACTTGGATTTCCACACTTCATTTCTGCCCTTCGTCTTTTTCCTTTTAATTATTTTTCATTCTTGCCTTATCAAAACCCAACGTGGTAAATAAAACCCTCCCAACGTTTTCCAGACAAGATTCAATCTGCTGTTGGAGTCACAGGGTCAATCAGCTAAATGGGTATTAGTAACATAATGACAGAACATAAGCCAGGCAACGTAGTAGGATTGGAAAATCGACAACAGTAATGCTCCTCTCCTATCTGTCATTTAATTGATGGCTTAGGGTTTGGAGATGGGGACTCCTTCCCTGGCTCTGTGACAGAGTCAGCTCCCCAGCCATAAAACACTTCAGAGGCTTCTTTTAAGCGTGAAAAGCTCCTCTCTCCACACACACCCCATCAAGGCAAACCTGGGGGAGAAACTGAGGAACCTAAATGCAAATAAAAAAGGACAACCCCCCCCAAAAAGAATCAAGACCAAAAAATGAAAAAAGAAAGGGGAAAAAACCCCCAGGGGGAAGATTTGGCTGTAAATAATGTGCCCAATAACTCGGTGCTTAAGAGGAACAGTGTCTTGCTCTGTCTTGCTGATGGACTGACAAGGAGACACAACCCTGATAAGCAGAGGTTGGTGAGAGGTATCAAAGGGCAAAAAGTTTTCCATAGTCTTGAAGTGAGGGCAGCAGGAAAAGCTCTTCCCTTGTCCTGTACCCTTTTTGGTTTTCCACCCTTCTTGCCTGCCAGCCTCGAGAGTCTGGGCAAGGGCATTGTTAATGCTCATTGCTGTGAAAAACCTCCCTCTGAAAAGCAGCATTTTAAAATGAATTTAAAATTCCTTCATCCAGGAAGGAGACATTCAGCCTTGTCACCTTGGTGGGTGTTCCTGGGCAGTTCTTTCAGCTGTCTTCCCATAAAAACAGTGGCCCAGCCACTGCTGAAGCCACTGCATCCCCAGAGACGTCATCCTGGAGAGCTCCAGGCTGGCCCCTGCTCCTCTGAAACGCTTGCAGTTAAGAAAAAAAATAAATATTTCATGCTGTACTTGACATTTTCTTATTATCTCTGTGTGCTTAATCCCTCCTTGTGTCCTGCTGAGCTTATGAGAAAGCGATTTAGGGGCTTTATTCCAAGGAAAATCAGGACTTAGCAGCTGTTACTAGTACTTACACCAGGGCACTTGTTACTTTGGATGATTAGGAAAGGAAAATGGGACTAAAAGGGATGACTTCAACTGTGCAGCATTTGAGGTTGTGACTCCTGTTTACACACTTCTCTTGTGCCTCTGCTTTTGGGTCTGCCTTGTCACAGTGGGGACTCCTGCAGGTGCCCAAAAGCACTGGGGTCATTTGTGGTTTGGGTGGTTCCCTGGCTGATGTGTGAGACCTCAGCAACACCAACAGCTCACTGAACTCAGTGGCAGGACTGGAGCTTTGACCCAGAAAAGTTAACAGAACTGTATTTTGTTTAATTGATGTTTTAAATCTGTTCCTCAGGGGGACTCCAGACCTACTTACCTCTCTCTGCCTCAGGCCAGATTGCTCTTCCTGAACTATATGGCAGATAGTCTTGATCTCTTGGTGCTCTTCAGATAATGACACTCATTAACAGGCCTAAAGGAGGTGTCAGATTAATTTTGATGGAATAACTAGGCTTTGGCACAGGAGTTACCATGGCTGTATCACAAGGAGTTCCACAAGGGTCGGTGGTGGGAACAGAGAGATCCTAGAGCTGACCTGCTTACCATGGCAGAGTGCAGGAGGAAATTCATGCCACTCATGGAAATAGGAACCTGACAAGGGGGAGAGGACTGGAGTTTGACTGATTTGATCACAGACCTTGACTACCTTCTTCATGGAACCACAGAATGGTTTGGGTTGGAAGGGACCTCAAAGATCATCCAGTTACCATGGGCAGGGACACCTCCCACCAGCCCAGGGTGCTCCAACCTGGCCTTGGACACTTCCAGGGATGGGGCAGCTACACCTTCTCTGCCCACCCTGTGCCAGGGTCTGCCCACCCTCCCAGCAAAGAAGTTCCTCCTCATCTCTAGTGTGTTTTAAGGGGCAAAATGCCTTTGCCAGAGCTGAGGTGCAGGTCTGACCCTCACTGTGGGTGGCGTTTGGAAAAGTGTGGGAATGGTGGGGGTTCAGTGGGATTGCTGAAATGCCCTGGGCTGGCTCACTGCACACACCAAATTTTGTCACCTGCCCTCCCTCCCTGCTGCCCAGTGCCCTGGCCTGGATTTAGGGAGCAGGGGCTGAGAGGAAGAGAGATTGGAAAGTGTCAGACCAGGTTTGTATTTGTCACACCCAACAGTGAAAGGATTTATGCCTTTAGTGTAGCAGCTTTTGTTCAATGTGAATAATTTACATAAAATTGATTGTGATCTTCTGTATATCAATAGCTGTGAAGGCTCAGAGTGCCTGCCTGTATCCTGCCCACAACTCTGATGCCCAATTTATGAAGAATAATTTGTAACAAACCTGTAGCCCCACACATTTAGATTGTTTCCTGGGAGCTTTATAATTCTATCTGTCCAATCTGTTTTATTATTCTATCTGTTCAATCTGTTCCAATTCTTCTATTTATAAAGAATAACTTCTGACAAACCTGTAACCCCACACATTTAGATTGTTTCCTGGGAGCTTTTATTATTCTATCTATTCAATCTGAAAAGATGCTAAGAATGTTGACCCCAGTGCAGAACACTTGGGTTATTCAGAGGTGATAAACCTTGTCTGTCTGCAGCTCAGAATGAACTCGCTTGTTCTCTATCAAATCTCATACTCCCTTTTAAAATTTATAGGTGAACATTAATATAGGTCACTGAAACAAAACCATTAATGAACAGGGAGCATTTGCCTACTTTCTCACTGCATTGGAGAAAAAAAAAAGTAAGAGATTAAGAGAATTAGAGACAAAATATATTTTTAAAAGAGGCAAGGAAACCAATGGCAGTTTAATCCAGAATTACCTTACTTGGTCCACATTGCTTTACAGGAATTTAGTGGGTTTTATTCTTCAGAATTTTGTAAGAGCTTCTCTTACATTTTTAGCTCTATTGTATGAAGTATTGCATAAACTTATTTGACAAGACTGTTGCTTTCTCAAAGCTTTTAAAACAGGTGTAAGAAAAAAGCAAAAAAAGGAACCTTGGTGCAGACAGAAGAAGAGGAGGAGGATGAGGATGGAAGGATGAGATTAAGGAAGAGGGAAGTTCCCAGGTTTTCCAGGTAACAAGTGATAGGATGAGAGGAAATGGTCTCAAGTTGAGCCAGAGGAGTTTGAGGTTGGATATTTGCAAAAGTTTCTTCCCCCAAAGGGTTGTCCAGCCCTGGCACAGCTGCCCAGGGCAGTGGTGGAGTCCCCATCCCTGGAGGGGTTTAACAGACGTGTAGATGTGGCACTTGGGGACATGGGTTAGTGGTGGCCTTGGCAGTGCTGGGGGATGGTTGGACTTGATCTTAAAGGTCTTTCCCAACCTTAACAATTCTGTGATTCTGTAATCCCACTGTCCTTGAGACTATTTCCCCTTGTCCTGTCACGCCATGCGCTTGTCCAAAGTCCCTCTCCAGCTTTCCTGGAGCCCTTTTAGATACTGGAAGGGGTTCTGAGTTGCCCACAGACCCTTTTTTCCCCCAGCCTGTCTGCATAGCAGAGGTCCTCCAGCCCTCTGAGCATCTTCATGGCCTCCTCTGACTCCCTCCAACAGGTCCACGTCCTTCTTACTTTGGAGGTGTCAGAGCTGGATGCAGTAAAATTGGGGTCTCCTGAGAGCAGAGCCTTTTTTCATGTGTTCACTCCAGGTGTGTGCCAGAGGAGCTCTGGGCTGCAGACTCCCATGTGTTCCTGGGTCCAGGGATTCCATGCAAACCCCATTTGGATCTGTGCACAGCCATGAAACGCTGCCCCAGTCAGTTTAAGCAAAGCCTCTAGGATGTGGAACAGGTAACTTTTCTGTCAATGCCCTTCGTAAAATATTTTGCAGTTGCAGCAACAGCAGACGGAGAAAGCTTTGAGATAATCAAAAACTGTGATTTCTGACTCGGATCAGAGAGAAAAATCAAGTATAACATCATGCAAAAGGGCTTTCTGTAGAACCAGAAAGATTTATTCTGATGCAAAAACACCGAATGCAGTTCAAAATGACCTCTAGAACAGAGGCTTGTTGCTAGAAAATCTCCACTGCCTTCTGGACATCTGCTGTAGACTTATTTCCTTCCTATTGACATCTTCACGACTGTTCCATGGAGATATGTGCATGCAGGCTGGAAATCTTGAGTTTGTTTGTCAGGTGCAGGCAAAGGAGGAAGGATACAGGGAGAGATAATTTAGAAATCCCAGCCCTGGTTGCATCCAACCTGTGCTGGCATCTCTGCTGCAGAGCCAGGCAGTTTGGTTGGGGGATGAGGGTCTTGATAAATGCAGTCACAGCCATGTTGTCCTGCTGAAATACAACAGAAGCTTGTTTTCCATATGTTCTTCCCATCTAGCAGCTGTCCCAGGCCTTTGCTTCACCCAGGAATCTAAACCTGCTGTTCCCAGGTGGGGCTCAGGGTGGGACTGGGGCTCAGGGTGGGATTGGGGCTCAGGGTGTCAGGGGTGAGGAGACAATAGCGGGTTTATTTTATTCCACGATATGACAACTTCGGTGGTCCAAGGAACAAACTTGTCTGTGAGTACCTGGAGAGGGGAGTTTGGGGAGTGAGTGCAGAGGAGGCACCAGGATGGGCAGAGGATGGAGCAGCTCTGCTGGGAGGAAAGGCTGGCACAGCTGGGATTGTCCAG
>JAWWEW010000001.1:114757547-114779961 GCA_035583185.1 Anabacerthia variegaticeps | reverse complement strand
ACCGTTCCTGATCCAGCCCAGGTGCCCTCTTGCCCACCTGGGCACACCTGGGCTCGTGTCCATCCCCTGTCACAGCAGCCCCAGGGCCTCTCCCATCCCCTCTGCCCCAACCTGGAGCATTCCTGGGGTTGTTGTGACCCAAGCGCAGGACCTGGCCCTTGGACAAGTCGAATTTGAATCTGAAACTGCTGCATTTTCTCCCCTTCCTTAGGGAATATCAATGGAATTGGGAAAAAATAAAATAAATATATTTAACCACAGCTGATATCTTTTGGAAGAAGAAGATCCAGCCTGAAATGATTTTTCCTGTGTCACCATAGCCAGCACTGTTCCCTTAGCACTTAAAAAGAGGAATGTGAATAAGTGAAGGCCATCAGATTGTTTGCTGAACACAAGCAGTTATGAACTAAAACCCAAAACCAGAAAAGTTCTCCTTTTTATCTTTTGTATTATCTCTGCTTCCTCCTTACCTTGCTGATGTATTGTGCCTGTTTGTTTTAAGCAGCACTTAAATTCATTATTTCATGGCACCAATGTATTTCTAGAAATATCTAGAAATACCACAGTGGATAGAGGAAACAATCTGAGTCACAGGAGTTAAACAGGCACAGTCATAGAAGAACCAGCCTGAAAAATAATACACTTGAATTTGCACATGTTCTGGCAGAGGAAATAAAGATTTTTTTTTTAATTTTTTTTTTTTTAAAGCATGGTAATACAGTGGGTTTGATGCTGCTCTTCTGAAAAGTTCACTCAAGTGCATTTTCACTGAAAAAATGTAATTGGACAATTTTAATGGACGAGAAACAACATCTGACGGATTCAAAAATGCATTATTTTTGTGGGGGAAAAATACAAATCCGAGTGCCTTCTCAGAATCTCTCCACCTGAACCATATACACAACATTCCTTATGTTCAGCTACTGACCTAACCTGACCTCGTTTAATTTATGACTTTGAGTGCAGGGAGGGAGGTTAATCAGCTTCCCATCCCTCCGAAATCCCAGCTACAATGCCACAATTACACTTACAAACCGCTGCAGGCTCAGAACGCCATAAATTAGTTATGTGGTGTGATTTACACCTCCAGCTTGTAGATCTTCCAGGCAGCTCTCTTCCCCTCATGTTTAATTTAATTATTATTGCTGAAACAGCAGTTGTAAGTAAATGTTTGACTCGAGAACATAAAGGGACCCGAGGCTCTTACATGTGTTTCTGCTGGTAAAGGTTCAGTGAGGGGAATTAAAGAGCAGAGGGAGCTGAGCTGGGAGCAGGAGCAGAGACGTGGTTTGGGAGTGATGCCTTGGGCTCCTGAGGGGAGGAGAGGGGGGAACAGCAGCTCAGTGCTGAGGGTGAGGGGGTTGGATGCACCTCTGTGCCCACCTCAGCCCGTTTTTGGGGATGCCAAGCCCTGCAGGTGTGACTCTGGCAGGAGGTTTGGAGCCCGAGGCCACTGGGACTGAGCCTTCTGCAAGGCTGCTGAAGAAAGTGCTGCATGGGATTGGGAAGAAGGAAGGACTGGAAACTTCACCCCATAAACACATGAATCTTTATTATATTCTTGAGATCTTTCAGTATCCACCATTTCCCTGAAGCTTTTCTGCCATCTTCTTTTGCATAGAAGTGTTGCAAAGGAAAAATCAAATAGAATCCTGAAATCACAGAATGGTTTGGGCTGGAAGTGACCCCTAAAGGTCACCTAGCCCAACCCTCTCTGCCATGGGGAGCATCATTTTCAACTTGATCAGGTTCCTCAGAGCCCTGGCCAGCCTGGCCTTGAGTGTTTCCAGGGATGGGGCATCCACCACCTCTCTGGGCTACCTGTTGCAGTTTTTCACCACCTTCATTGTAAAAAACTTCTTTCTCATATCTAAGTCTAACTCAACCCCACATCAATTTAAACCCTTTGTCCTGTCACTACATGTAAGTCCCTTTCCAGCTTCCTTGTACCTTTTAGGTACTGGGAGGGACTCTAAATTTTCCCTGGAGATTTCTCTTCTCCAGGCTGAGCAGCCCCAACTCTCCAAGCCTCAAACATCAAAATAAAGTTTACTGCTCATCTATAAGAGAAAACCAAAATACAGCAGTGACCCATTACTCTGCCACATAAAGAGAAATGGAACATCAGAAATCATCTCTGCCAGAGACTGTAAAAAGGGCAGCTTTCAGTCACAGACTCGGTATCACAAATGCACTGCAGAGGAGACTGATTAAAAACCCCAAAACCTGCCGTTTCTACTCGGTGATCTCAACTGAATGCCCAAAGGGAGCAGTAAGATGTCAGTCACAAGGATGTATTTCATGAAAATGCAGAAAAATGCTCTTCCAACAGAACACCTCCTGTTATGGTGACAATCTGCTCCCTCATCACTGCAGGGTCAGTTTGGATCCTGCCTGCAGGTCGCTCAGGGAATAGTCATTAATATTCTATTTTCAGAGGTGTATTAATGTTCCTCATAACCAGCAGCCTTGCAAAATCAGCAGGAAAGAAAGAAAAGGGGTATCATTTGATAGTCCCATGGTAATTTTATCAGGGAAGTCCTGTAGGATTTGGAGCCCTGGACAAGGCACTGTTCATCTGACCCCCTGTGCACTGGCTGAGAGGTGTTGAGCACACCAGTTTTAAAGGAGCTCTGGATCCATTTGCACTTTGCCTGAACTCCTTGAAGAATCTGGCTTTGCATGTAAAGCTTGGGAGGGAGCCTAAAAACATGACCTTAAGCAATAATGAAAAATGTAATAGTGATTATGAGTGTAGAGAACGATGTTTACATTTTCTTGGCACACCAACGTGCATTGAAAAGTTCTTTAGAATAAACTGAAGGATAACGAGAGCAATTAAGCTGTTTGGACCAGAGACAAAGCATTTCTAAAGCTAAAGAAAATGTTGCCAGGGGAACTGATGTAATAAAGAGCACTAAAAATTTCCTTCTCAGATTTACACTCCTCCTGACAGCACCAAAGCTGCATCTTCTGTCATTCTGTGATAAACTTCCTTACTTCATGTTGCCTGGACTTTATGATGAATGTCTCCATCTTCATTCCCTGAATTATGACATTTTCATTTTCCCAGCTACAACTCACCACTGATTTCAGTGCTGGAGAGGAGAAATACACCTGCCAAAGGGGAAACATGGAATGTGGTTCATGTGGAGTGCTGGCAGCAAAGTACTGGAGAACCACATTCCAGTTGTGCAGATTTAAAAAAAATAAATAAAAATAATAATAAAAAAAGGTGTTTAATCTTGTGCCCTCCTGTGTGTGAAAATCTGGAGGAAGTTTATATCCAAAACTTTCCTTCTTAAGGGCTCACAGCAATCCTTCACACAGCTATGGCTTTATAATAATCAGCAAGGAAAAAAAAAACCCTAAATGAAAAATCAGATGAGCTATATTTGTGTTATGAAGGTTTTGAGAGTTTATGCAGGCCTAGATTCATGGTAGCACCTCTTCATAGAAAGAGGGGAAGAAACACAGAGGCAGAGTTGGAAAAGTTATGGCTTAGCATCTCTTTGGCCTCAGTTGCTACTGGAGAGCAGCATCCTGTAGGATTTAAGATAGAGACAGTCAATTCAGCCACAAGGCAGTTTGTCTCCTGCCTGAGTCTTTCCTAGATGTTTCAATTCTGCCCTTCATGAGAGAAGAGAAAATTTATTTTTTTTAATAAGGAGCCATTTCTAAAAATCCTTGTAATGATAAAACCACTTTTCAAGCCCATTTTCATGAGGAATTTTATTCCTGTTTCTAGTACTGACCTCAAATTGGCTTTACTATTTGAAGTGCCTACTTTAAGTGCTTTTTCTCTGCTGTTCTGATGCTCATTATCATCTGGTCATATTTTCTTGGACTCAGCTAAATAAGCCAAAGCCCAGCATGGAACTGTAGGGCCTGGTGATTCTACAAATGAAGGTGTTTAAATGCTGTTCATTTTCCATCACAGAATCACAGAATGGTCTGGGTTGGAAGGGACCCTAAATATCATCCAGTTCCACTCCCTGCCATGGGCAGGGACACCTCCCACCAGCCCATGGTGCTCCAAGCCCCATCCAACCTGGCCTTGGACACTTCTAGGGATCCAGGGGCAGCCACAGCTTCTCTGCCCAACCTGTGCCAGGGCCTGCCCACCCTCACAGGGAAGAATTTTTTCCCATTATCTAATCTAAACCTACTCTCTTTCACTTTGAAACCATTCCCATCATGACAATTTGTCCAATTCTCTTGTGAGGGGTAAAAAGTTACACTCATGGCCCCAATGGCAATGACAGGAGGCTCCCAGGAATTCCATTTTCCTTGACACTTCTTGCTTGGGATTGCACGACAAGCTGAGCAGACACATGTTCCAGACCAGCACACCCCAGAACAAAAAACACGGGGGGTTGCTCCAGCAGTTTACACACCACACAGAGATGAGTTTGGAAGGGCTGGGGGGGGAAATCCTCCCACTCACAGGCAGAAGAAAAAGGGAGGATTGGAAAGAAGTGTCTAGAGGAACTGGAGTGGGAGGGAGGAATCTGCCTGATGATTCACAAAACGACTTTCCATTTAAATCAGACTGGCAAACTTAGGACCTGGTCCTTGGAACTGTCATGGGCATGGGGAGCCTTGTGCATGCACGTTGTCCTCAGCAGCTGAGGATTCTGACACTTTATCCTGCCATGAAATGTCTTATCCCACACCCATCCCAACCAGTGCCAAAGGTTGCATTCATCACAACGTCACGGTTCATTAGGCAAGTCAAAGCGAGGAAGGAAGGAATAAGGGCAGTAATAAATAATTACTAAAATAATAATGCATGTGCTGGTTGCCTAAGCAGCCCCAGGGAAAACAAAGGACGTTTGGATCCATTCACTGGGCACCAGGTTCACCCAGGAACACCTCAGCTGATATGGCAAACCACGTTGCAGGGGACAGTCAAGAAGTATGGCCAGCAAATTAAGAGAAACTGGTATTCCCCTCCACTAGACACATCTGGAAATCTGTGTGTGGCTTTGAGCCCCTCAGTTCAAGCTGGATGCAGAGAAGCCAGAGAGGGTCCAGTGGCAGGAGATCAAGTAGACAAAGGTCTAGAGCACAGCACCAGTGAGGAGATGCTGAGGGAGCAAGGCAAGAGAAGAGGATAAGGGTTATCTAACAGCAGCTTAAGACTACCTGAAGAGCAATTAGAAAGATGACAGAGCCAAACTCTTCTCAGTAGTTCTGTGAAAGTTTTAAAAGCAGCTATTATCCTTTTCAAAGCATTTTTATGAGGAGTTACCTTTATTAATTCAAGCTAGAAATCCAGACAATCCATTTTAACCTTCTGCACTTGTCCTGCTTGGGCAACCAGAGATGGAATCTGCTAATTAGGTGTTGCCCCTTTTCTTCCTCTTGCTTTATTGGGACATAACTGTACAGAAGGCACTTCAAGAATACTGTTAGGAAAGCAGGGCTCTTGGTGGAATGAGAATGTGGGATTTTAGACTTTGTAAAAGCAAAAAAGCAACAAGAAAAAATTACAATTGGTCAAAAAAATCTTCCTGGATGTTTCATAACTAATTTTTTTAATAAGTCAGGGTAATATTGTTTTTCTAATAAAGCACAGTGCTTGAAGTTTCTTTTCAGAAATTAATCCCAATTCCCCAAGCACAGTGTTTCATTTCCCTTTGTTGAAGAACCTTTTCATTTTGAGTTGTCGTGGCACTAATTTCTGCTTGCTAGAACTGCTACTGTCCTTAGCAGGAAATATATTTCAGGAAAGTTGTATGTTCCTTCTCTATTATTTAAGCTTCCCAGCAGATGGAGTCATCATAAAAGTCTCCTGATGTGTCACATCGATTCAATTCATTGACCGGCAATGACGTAAAGTGCAGGATGCAGTTCAGCTCTTGGAGGAAGAGGAAGGCTGCAGGAGCATCTCATCAGCCCTGGACAGCAGGAGGAATTCCTCCCTGGAAAGGGTGGTCAGGCCTTGGCAGGGGCTGCCCAGGGAGGGTTGGAGTGCCCAGCCCTGGAGGTGCCCAAGGCAGGGCTGGCCGTGGCACTCAGAGCTCTGGGCTGGGGGACAAGGTGGGCATCAGGCACAGGGTGGGCTCCGGGGCTGGCAGGACTTTTCCAACCCCAGTGATCCTGGGATTCTGCCACAGCCTGCTCTGTCCCCAGCTCTAGCCTCATCCCCTGGATGGGTCTCTTGGCTCCATGGGAAGTTTTACATGTGAAAGTTTTACATGACAAGCTTTACAGAGCCTCATCTCCAGCCCTGCTCTGTCCCCATCTCCTTCAGCTCCATCCCCCTGGATGTCCCCTGGCCCTGGCTCAGCCCCTCACCTTGCTGGGGGTTGTGGATGGACCTCAGCACACCCAGCTGTGGGTGACAGAGGCCACTGTCACGGTCACTTCTGCTCTCTGCCACGTTGCCTGCAGTGCTGGAACAGCAGGAAGAGCTCCAGCCTTGGCACAGGGCACACTCACCTGTGTCATTACAACAGGGGAAACCCATGCCAGGACCTTCACACTCACACGTGTCATCATAGTGGGGGAAAACCAGTGCCAGGCACCATGACCCTCACCTGGTGGTGGAACACCTGGAGGAACATCCCCTAATGCCAAGGAGCAGGCGCTGGCACCCACCCAGCTGCCCGGCTCGGGTGGCGTGGAGTTTGTTCCCTGTGTGTGTGTCACCAGCCATGCCTCACTTCCTCCTGTGGGACCGGTTGAACATTAACTGGGAGAGCAACAGGCGTGTTTGGGCGGAGGGAAGGGGAGAGGCCACCCTGACGTACCACAGGGACAGTGTGGGGACAGTGTGGGGACAGGTGGGGGCCTGAGGACGGCGTCCCTGTCTGGGGGACAGCACCCTGACACCTGGGAGGCAGCCACCTCAACATCTGGGGGAGAGCCATTTCAATATCCAAGGGACAGCCACCTCCACACCTGGGGGACAGCCATCTCCACGTCTGAAGGACAGTCTCCTCCAGACCTGGGGGACAGCCACCTCCACACCTGAGGGAGAGCCATTTCAATATCCAAGGGACAGCCACCTCGATACCTGGGGGACAGCCACCTCGACACCGAAGGGACAGCCACCCCCACACCTGGGGGACAGCTACTTTGGCACCTGAGGGACACCACCCCGACACCTGAAGGACAGACACCTCAACACCTGGGGGACAGCCACCTCCAGACCTGAGGAACAGCTACCTCAACACCTGGGGGACACGACCCCAGCACCCGAAGGACAGCCACGCTGACACCTGGTGAACAGCTACCTTGACATCTGAGGACAGCTACTTTGATACCTGGAGGAGAGCCACCCCCACACCTGGGGGACACCCACCTCGACATCCAGGTGACAGCCACCTCAACACCTGGGGGACACCCACCTCGACACCTGAGGGACAGCTGCTTTGACACCTGGGGGACACCATCCTGACACCTGGGGGACACCACCCCGACATCCAGGGGACAGTCACCCCCACACCAGACAGAGGTTTCCTGGGGACAGCAGGAATCCTCGCTCTGAACACCTCCAGCCTCCTCCTCCTCCTCCTGCCCGTGCTTCGGGACCGTGAGCCGGACCTGCCGTCCAAGGGAAAGCGGTGGGAGACCCTCTGGCAGCCAGGGATGTGACCCAGGTAACCCCTCCAGCAATTTCATTCTCTTCCCAGCAGAAGGAGCCGAGGGCTGGAGGATAATTGAACCCTTTTCCCTGCTCCTTTTCCCTGGCAGTGAGGCGAGCAGGGGAGTTTCGTGCCTCCCATCTCCTGCTCTGCCTCCCGGCGCTCCGGGTGGGTATCCCAGAGCATCCCTAGGGCGGTGTTATCCTCATTATCCCCTTGGCTGTGCCGTGGGAGAAGGGAGGGAGCAGCGTGTGAATCACCCCCTTCACCTGCTGGAGATGGAAAGCAGCGCAGGACAAACCCCGGGCATTTAATTCATCGCCAGCCAAAATATTCTGTTCCATCTGGGCACCGGGGAGTATTTCCTGGCTCTTTGAAAGGTTATAGATCCCTCCCTTTCCCGTCTTGCTCTACTTGACGCTGTTTACTGATTTCGTCCTGGGTTTTGGCATCGGGTTCCCCTCCGGCTTGTTTTCCGCCGCAAAACTTTGCCCAGCTCGGATTGCATCGGTGCGGCTGGATTTGTAAGGTATTTGGAGGTAGGAAGGCTGCCCTGGCCGGGGGGATTCTCTCCAGCCCCGTAAATCCTGCTTAGTAGCACAGCTTCCTGGAAAAACACACACCCCTGGCTTTTGTTTTTGTTTCCCGTTGGTTTCCTTGGGCTGATTCATTCCATGTGACAGATAATACTGAGTTTGTGTCCCTGCCAAGAGCCATCCCAGTGACAGAGCCAGGAGAAATCCCTGCAGGCTCTGCATAGTGACCCTCCCTCCCCATCTACCTGCTGGGGACTCCCCCACCACCAAACTCTGTGAGAAGTGAGGAAAAAAAACCCAAAAACCTTTCAAAGCGTGCTGGGTAAAACCCAAACCAGCCTGTGAACAAGAAATAAACCCACAGGTCTGCCTTAAAATGCTGATTAGTTAACAGGGGTAAAATCAAAGCCTGTGAAACTTGAAGGAGTGGAGCAGGATGCCAGCTGAGCTGGGCAGGGCAGGATTGCTGCAGAAAAGTCTCAGAGACCCCCTTGCTTAAAGCACCAAGCAGGGAACAGAGCTCTGGCATTGCCTGGTGCTGCAGCTCAGCAGGAAACTCAGGGTGTCTCTGTGGTGATGCTGATTTTATACATCTCCCAAAGCGCTGCCACAGAGGACACCCCCGAAATCAGAAACGAGAAGTGACAAGGAATGTGGTCTGGCCACAAAACCAACATCCTCTGCCCCGTGACCTCTTTGATGAAGTCAAGCTTCAGTGTCTCAGGGGGGAGGTTTGTAAACCAAGCAGAGCGGTGGAACTCCCACATATTTGGAGAGGGAGGAGAACAATATCTCACAAGTGAATCACAAACACGGAACGGCAGCAAATGCAGGAGGTAAGGTGGTGCCTCACACCCAGCCTCTGTGTATGATCTCTGACCACAGTGGAGAGATGGTGGGGGGTTATTTTAGGACATAAGAGGCACTCTAAGGATCAGAGAAATAACTCTGGGGACACTGTTTCCATTACCAGCCTTTCTGAGTGCTCAGCCTGGGGAGCTGGGAGGAGATTTCGTGTTTCTCATCCTTGCCCCAGGGCAGGTGAGATGGAGAGGCCAGAGTGGCAGGAGCTGTTCCTCCTGGCTGGGATGGCCCCCAGGTGACAGGACTGCCATAGCCATCATGACACCAAGCTCTCCCTGGAAAGGTATGAATAGAAATTCTAGTTTTGGAGTAAAGCACACAGAAATAAATCAAAACAACCTTTTTTGGGTGTAGCAGCGCATTTGGATATATTCCCACTTCCTCTCGCAAAGGATACCTGGCACAGGAGGCATCAGTTTCCTGATGGGCAGCTCAGGGAGTTATTTTTCTCAGTTGTTCATGATTAAGATTAATGATGAAGCTGGAGCTTCCCTGGCCCAGCCAGTCCTGAAGAAGTAGTGTTGTAACATCCAGGAGGGAGTAAGGGCACAAGAGATACGAGGTCTGGAGGAGGAGGTTTCTCTGCTCAAACAAGTTCCTCTACATCATTTGAAACAGTTATTTGAGAAAAGATCCTGCTCTCCTTCCAAACCTCCCCTCATTTAATCTTTTCCCCTTGTTGGTAATACAGGTCACACGAAGTCACATTTGTCACAGGACGCAAAGCAGCGGCTCATTCCCGAGTTCCTTGATAAGTCCTGTCCTTCAGCTTCTCCTCAAGTATGCACTGAGTGCTGGTGACCAGGGACCAGGAGAGAATGCTCCAATGGAGAGGCTCCAGAAAGGCATTTTGCTTCCTCTCATCTTAATTGCCTCGCTTCCAGGTAGGACACGTCCACAACCCGTGAAATGACCCACCATGGGCTAAGTATGGGGACTGAATTTAAGGCCTTGTAAATGGCTCTTCCTGGAGAGATCACAGTGGACAGTCAGTCCCAGAGTGGGATTGTTTAAACTGGGTGAAATGCTGAAGTCTGCATTTCAAGCTGGAATTTTCTGTGGGTGGGGTGGGGAGGAGATGGGGAGACTGCCTTCCTTCACTTCCAGTTTCTTCCTTTCCCTGTATTTCTCTTCCTCCTGTTTTTTTTTGCTGCTTTTGTGGAGGCATCTGTGGAAAACTCAGGATCAGCAGCTGGTTTTGCCTCCAGAAATGCGTGCAAATTACCCTGTTGCTGGTTTACCACCAATTCACATTTCACGTGCCTGAGTTTCAAAGTGGATTCAGATTAAAAGTGTCTTGGTGGAAAGCTTTAAAGGAGAAGGAAATACAAAGTGACTAGCTGGGTGACAGAGACAAGGCTAATTTTCTCTTTTAATTATAGTCTAGCTGAGGTTTTAACAGGCTCTGACAGGAGCGCACTGCAGTGGGATGAGAGGGAAGGTACTGCCTTGGCTTAATAATTGATGAAAGTAAACATAATGCAGGAATAAACACTGAATTTTCCAAACAGAGTGCTATTCCCAGTGGAATTGCATAGGGATCTGTGATATTCAACAAGCTCCCAAACAACCTGGTGAAGAGGAGTGAACTGTGAGGTGGCAGACTTTGCAGGTGGTACAAGAATTCCTTAGGGCAGCCAAATCCAAAAAGAGACTAGGGAGATTTGCCAGAAAATGTCATGATGCCAAGTAATAAAGGCACAGAAAGCATTCAATGCAAAGCATCACTGAACTGGGATGTCTAGTGGGGGAAGAGTAGATGTCTTGAAAAGAGGGTAAGTTGCTGTAAAAGACAAAAAATGTTCACTGCTTAGTGTCTTCAGAAAGGCAGATAAAAAGAAATCTGGCACTACATAAATCCAAAGAAAGTTTCTATCTTGGATGCTGGAAATTTTGTTTGCCTTTCCATTTCAAAAAGGACGTATTAGATCTGAGAAAGGTATAAAATGAGACAGAGGTGTCAAAGGTATAGAATCATAGGATGGCTTGTGTTGGAAGGGACCTTAAAGGTCATCTTGTTCCTTCTTGGAACAAGGGCACCTTCCACTAGACCAGGTTGCTCAGGGCTCCATCCAAGCTGACCTTGAACAATTCCAGGGATGGGGCAGCCACAACTTCTCTGGGCAGAGAGAAGAGGATGAGGAGGCCTTCATTAGACTGGGATATTTTTCTGCTTTTAAAAATGAATAAATAGTAAAAGTGTATTAAAATAATTATATGGAAGTGAATGGTGAAATGGGTATTCACAGTCTTTCATAGAAATAGAATTAGTGGCAGCCAGTGAAAGGATCAGAAAGAAGATTTAAGGTGAACCAAAGACTGTACTTCTCCTCACAGTATGTAATTAAATAGTAAAGCTCATGGTCACTGGATACAGGGGATAGCAAATTATAAATAGGCTGAAAAAAAGCTAGAAACAAATATCACAGAGTGTAGAGCCATAGGTGCAGATGCCATTATTGGCTCAGGAAGTCCCTAGATCTCTTATTTTTGGGCACTGGGAAGTTGTAACAGGGACAGCTGTCAAACAGTAAGTAAGAGAAGAGAGGGGAAGACACTCCTGGGGGCTGTGGAGAGGTTTGTGTGCAGGTGGGTGGAAATCTGTGTTGCTGAGTATCAGTCTGGTATTACTTGACAGAAACATCCTGTAAGCATTTAAAATTCTTGTTAACATAAGTGAACAAGCTGGTCGTTCTCTGCAGGCTTTGACAAGCTCTAACCTACTTTGGTTTTCAAAAAGCTCAGCTGCAGGGCTGTTGGGTTTTGGAATAAACTTGAGCTATTTGTCTATTTAGTGATTTTATTGAACAGTTTATTGCAGAACTGTTGCTGGAGCAGAGGGCCAGTGATGAGGCAGAGGAGGCAGAAGGCAAAGTGGGGGTGAGCAAGAGGCTAAAGAAAAAGTGAAAAGAAAAAGGAATTTAAAACTGACTGGAAGGAAAATATACGGAAATTCAAAGAGAAACAGCAAAGAGGGAAGGGAGGAAGAGAGAGACTGGACACAAAGAGTGAAGGATAAAAGGCTGTGTTTGTGGAAGGGCAATATGAGTATAGAGGGGGAGATTATTTTGAAATACGATAATGAGGCTGCAAAAAAAAAAAAAAAAGGAATCATTATGGCAAAGGGATAAGCCCATCCTGTCCTTCACTGCACTGCATCCAAATAGGTCACTTATAAAAGAGGGAAGACAGAGTGGGCAGAGCAGAGGAGGGAAGGAGGAGAAGGTAGCCACGTCTCAATGCCCTTGTTGTTGAGAGCTTCAGCATGAAAAAGGGCTCCTTTAGAGGCAGTTCAAGCGTGGCAGAAAAAGCATTGGTTATGAAGGGCAGGGGCTGTTCTTTGGCAAATGAGGTTCCCTCAGTGCAGCCTCATCCAGGGAACAAGATGCATTTTCATTTCCTCAAAACCTGTGGTGATGTGACAGTGAATTTGTGTGACAGATGAGGGAACAAACAGCTCATAAAGGGGCTGGTGTTTGCTCTGGGTGATGTTGGGGAGGACTGAGCAACTGGGACAATGTAAGCGCTTAATCTAAGCAGATTCTCACCACTGGCAACTGCTCTGTAAACAATTACTGGATGTGCCTCAAAGAAGGTGTCCTCACTCAGCTTTGCTCTTCAAAAGTCAAGGGGTAATCATGAAGACAGCCTGGCATTCCCCTGCTGCAGAGATGGTGTTTGCCTGGGTGGGATGTCTTGCTGGTGTGTGGGGAAGCAGATGTTGAAACAGCTGTGAAGAGCTGAACACATAATTGCTGTAAAGTGCAAAGAAAATCTAGCCTGAGGCCTTAATTTGTTTAAAAGCAACCATCTGCAAGGTATTTGGAAAGCTGGATGCAAACGAAACCAGCAATAAAATGTTCTCCTTGGTGCAAGAGGCAAGGTCCAGCAAAAGCACTCACAGCACTGGCTTGTGGCACTGGGAGCTGGGTTTAGGTCCCTTTTCTGTCATCAATGTCCTCTTTGACCTCACACAAGGGACTTTATCAGTGTTTGTGTGTGGGTGGGACAATGGAACACGCTGTTGGTTCAGGGTTCCACGTGCTATTGCAGGACAAACAATAAAAGCAAGAAGATAAAGAGGCAAAGGTAAAATCCCTGGAAATGTTTAGGGAGCAGGGGGAGAAGGCTCCTGAAAGTCCTTTGTTGGCTGTGCTGGGGCTTTATTGGGGTCTAAATGGAGGCTCAGTCCCTATGCTTTCCATAGGATCCCCATGCAGGGCTTATGGACCTGTTCCCTAGTGGAGAGCAATCAGGGAAAGACCATCTATTGCTCCAGCAGATGTGGTTGGTGGAAGAAGATGTAGATCCTACCATGGCCATGGACTGATAAAAAATAATTACATTAGCTATATAGGATTTATGCCTTCATTTATGTGCCTATACTGCCCTAAATATCTGAAGAAAACAAAAGCAGATTAACCATGTATTTTTTAAAGCAAGTGATCACTGATTATTCCCGCTTAGGGATAAATTTCAAGACTATAATGGAACTCCCAGACATGATCTCATGGCAAATGATTAATTAACAGCAAGCATTGTCCTGAAAGTCACATCCTTTATTCAGGGCCGTAGCAAATCATGGCTCCTTTAAAAAGCAAAGTGTTTGCCCAGGCATGGAAATGAATTCCAAATGCACAGAGATCAGTTTGCATGAAGAGGAGCAGAGTGGGTAAGAGCTGCAGCTCCTGTTTCGGGAGCAACCAAGTGCATTCTGGTGTTATCTTGAAGGAGGTTTGCTCATGGCTGTGTCTATCATAGTAGCTGTTTCTGTCCACTTCAAAATGTCAAAAATTAACAAACTCAGCACATGAACATGTTATAGACACTGTGGAGGTACAGGGAGTAGTATTGTGAAGGCTGGCTACAGGATAAGACAAGGACAAATGGTTAATTCAAAGACATGTTTGAGCTCAGGAGAGTGTGTCACCCCTGGGAATATAAGATATGAATATAAATCATGACAACTGGATGTTGAATAGCAGGGAAGAGGGAGATATTACATGGCAAAGGATCTCACTGGAATGAACTTCATCAGTGCCTGTTCATTAGAAAACCCAGGGCTCTGTAAATGGTGCCATCCCCAGACATGTGGCCAATTCCTGAAATTCTGAAAATGACAAATAGAAAAGAGAGGAAATGGTTTTCTATAGTTTTATCAGGTTGACTGCTGGCAAAGCAATGTTTTCTTATATGCATGTAGATTTGATTGCTGAGTTCATCTTCAAGCTGTCTCATGTTTTAAGGTATTTCAGTTCAGCTTTACAGGTTTGAAGAAAGCTTTGAATAAACGCTGCTGGAAAAAAATGAACCATATAAGTTGGACAGAAATATGTTTTGCTGTATCTTATCTGGCTTTATTAACTATCAGCGTAGGTAAAGTTTGCTTTTCATTTAATATTTTGTCCCTCACACACTGATATCCTTTGGAGATTGAGGTGCATGGCAGAGGTAACACAACCGAGGAAGGTGGAAAATTATTGGAAAGGTTTTTGTAAATATGAGAGAACTCAGAGTCAATCACACAAAGAACCAGGGAGAGCTGGCTTTGTATAATCCTGCAAAACAAAGAGGTCTGTAAATACATGAAGTGGGTGGGAGGAAGGAGAGGAGCTATTTATATTAAAGAACAATTCTTGGCACGAACCTCGTTAGATATACACTGGTTAAATAGACACTGCCTGGGTTAAATGTGGGCTGGGAGGTATGAAATGGTCTTGACAAGGGAGCAATGAGATTACAGACCCCATGCCCAGGGTGCTGGTTGCAATCCCATAACTGAGATTGGGCTCTGGCTCCATTTATACAACCATCAAACATCTCTGCTGTGTGAAACAATACAGCATGTGCCCCCCTGCTCATGTCACCTAGTCACTAAATGAAAATAATTTATAGCCAGCCCATTAATGAATAAACTACCCAAAGTGTACAAAGCCTGGGGTGAGTGAAACCTTTAAAAATTACCCATTGTCCTGAATTTTCTTTGCAAGGGAGTAATTTCAAACTTCCTTTCTCCTGGAAAATAATGGAGCAGTTATTCTCAGGCCAAATTTGCAGGCACGAGGTTCTAATTAGACTGCTGTGGACTGTGGTATCTAATTGCTGTCGTTATGCAGAGTACAGATGGAGTCATTAGGGTGCCACTGGCACTCCTGGTGTGTCCTCAGCAGGAATGTTTTCCAGGAAGTGATGAAAAGGTGGAGCTCCTTGGGAGGACTGCAGGGAGCTTGTGGAATGTCCGTCCTTGGAGAGACTCAAAACTTGACCAAATGAGACTGTGCAATTGGTGTAGCAGTGCAGTTATCTCTGCTTGGAGCAGAGGGGAGGGCTGGAGACTTCCTGAGGTCCCATGCCACCCCTTCCAGTGCCCCCATCAAAGAGCATCTCCATCAGAATGAGGTGCAGGTGAGCACTGGGCAAAAAAAAAGGAGCAGACCTGAGTGTGAAGGCAGGTGAAGATCCAACGGGATGGGGGAAGAGGAAGGGCTGTGTGTGGTGGGATGTGTGCAGGTCAATGCTTTAAGAGTTCCCCACTTGAAATTGCCCCCTGGGGGAATCCCAGGGAATTCCACACACAGGGAATGATCCCTCTGCCTGGGCAGCAGCTGCACCTTCCTTCCTCTGAGGGCAGTGGAAGGTCCTGTGCCCACTGAGGAGGAAAGGAAAACAAGATGGCTTGGTTAGAAAAGGAGCTCACAGTTCTGAAAAACAGTAGCCAAAACTCAAACTGCCTTTTAAGGAATTAAAACTGATGAGTTACAGCAGCACTGGTTAACAGAAAGCCTGAGAAGGTGGGTAAGTATATATGTGATGCATGCACAAGGAATAGGGGAAAGAGTATAGAAGGATATATGTGGGACTCCAAAAAACCAGTGGCAATCCAAGATGTGGAAAAGGGACTGGTTACAAACCCCTTTAATTATCTAAAGTCTAGAGAACTCATGTATATTCCTGTTCAAAAGTGGAACTCTTTTCTTCCACCAAAATGGTAATCAGGGCATTACTGAAGAGAGGAAGGGGATTTTGGAGACGGAGGAGGAGAGATGAAAAATTAAATGCATCTTTAAAAAACTCACCTAAAATAAGCCAAAACCGAAAGATTAGATTGCACATCTCCATCTCTGAACTGGTTAAGATCTTTTAAGCTATATAACCACCTTTGGTGGTGTTGTACATGGATTTACAGGCTGGATTTTTTTGTCTTCTTTCAGGTCTTGGCTTTTGTTACTCTATTACAAAAGGCCCTGCTAATGCCACAGTCCTTGCTGGCTCCCAGGCTCGGTTTAACTGCACCGTGTCGGCAGGATGGAAGATCCTCATCTGGCTGTCCAAGGGCAATCCTGTGCTCACTGTCATCAGTTCCCAGGGATCTGTCGAAACAACAGATCGTTTCACCTCCCGAAATTACACCAGTGGTGACGAGTTCACCTCGGAGCTCATCATCCACAACACCCAGCTGAGTGACTCTGGGAGAATCGAGTGCAGCATCCAGCAGCCCAGCGAGAACAACTTTGCCTTTCTCTCTGTTCAAGGTGTGTAGAGCCACCAGTAGAAAGGTATTTTGTTATACTGCACTTTAAGGAATCACTCAAATTGTCCCTGGGGAGGAGTACCTGCTCTCATTTCCCATCCTTTGCCTCCTGTCCTCCTTGTCTTAATTTTACTGTCAAAGTGGGGTTTAGAGTCACATTCAGGGTACCAGCTACAAAGGTGATAACTGGCCCTGTTTTTTTCCTGTTACATCTCTTGTTCCTTATCAGGCTGCAAGCAGGATCTAACCACCAGGCACTACCCATTTGTCAGAGGTGCTTTGTGCAGTGATAACACCTCATCACCTACCCACAAACCTTTCTTTGCAGGACCTGAACGTATTTAAAAGTCAGAGAGAAACGCTGTTATTTCACTGTATTGTCTTTCAGCTGGAAATATGTCAGGGTGGCTAAAAAGTACAATTTCCTGCTTTTTATTGGAAAAGTGCTGAAAGCTGAGGCTGGTTCTTTAGATGTGCTGGACAATGTGCCCATGCAGTTGCAATGTCTGCATGTTCCTATCATGCATGTGGCATATCTGTGTTAATAATGATTGTTTTCCACTTCATATCTTAAGGCATAGCTATTTCTGGATAGCAAGATAAGATTTAAAACTACCAGCAGGAAAGCAAAGCAGCAAAATATTCTGAAGGAACAAAACATCTTTTCCCTCCTACAGTTAATGGATCTTTATACATCAAAAATAGCACCTTTACAGTAAAAGAGAACAAAACAGTTGAAATTGTCTGCGAAGCCTTAGGATGGGCTCCAGCTCCAGACATTTCCTGGATGACAAATGACTCTTTCATTGATAAGTCAAGGTATGTTAACCAGCAAAGTCAAGGATCTAATGGCCTCCACAATGTCCTGAGCATCCTGACTGTGACTCCAACAGCCACTGAGGTTTTGACTTGTTTAGCTGACATAGAAGCACTCCCTGAACCTCAGAATGCGACTGTAACTCTTATTTTTGACAACTCCACTGAAGGTAAGTGAATGTTTGTTGTACTTTGCCTGTAATGTACTGCCTGTGCTCAGAGCTCTGTGTTTTGTTCTGCTTTTTGTTTTGAGTTCTTTTCTTTGTAAATGAAATACCATGAGATGTGAAAAGGTGATGGAATCAAGACCCAGGAGTCAAAATCTGATCTACAGGTAGGGTTAAATGCACTGGTACAAGTCTAATGAACCACAAAGTCCAGTGTAGGACTGAGCCAGACAAACAAAGCAGTACATCTGGATTCACTGCTAGGAAAACCAGCCTTTTTTTTCCTTGACCAAGAAAACATCTACTGAATTTAGATCTTAAATATCCTTGATTAGACCGTGCCTGCCATATTTCCTTAGACCTCATTTACTCAAAGCCAACTCAGGTGAAATTGCTCTCTATAATGTTCAACACCAGTTTGACCACTGACTTGGAAAAAACCCCCTCCCAGTTTCTGCAGATAACCCAGAATAAATTCTGTACTTGCACTTTGGGTGCAAATGGAATCCATCCGAGCAGTGACCAGAGATCACCTCATTCCAACCTCCCACTGGACCAGGTTGCTCAGAGCCCCATCCAGCCTGGCCTTGAACACTTCTAGGAAAAGGGAATATTCATGGACCTCATCCCAAGGTCTACTTAGATCCTAGAGCCATTGGGTCTGCTTTCCACTTCCTGGCATGATCTCTTCCAAATCTTAGAGGAAGGTAAAAAATGTCCTGCAGCAACCTATGTGGAATTCTTTTGATGGTGCATTAAGTTGCTTTATATTGGCTTTTATTTAAGGAAATTCCAGGTTGCTTTAATCCAAGCATGGATGTCGTGCAAATCCCTCAAGAGCAGTTAGCAAGACCTTTGAGAACTCTAAATATTTTTGCTCAGGTTATAACCATGCTGACAGCTTCTCTTGGTGAGCTGCTTCTTCTTCTGCAATGGGTAACACAGCACATGCAAAGACATCCCTGTGGTGGATCCATGAGGGGTTTGGTACAGACATTTTGACATCTAAACAACTGAGATTGAGGAACTGTGCCTTTCATTTTCAGCATGAATCATTATTAACAAGCCTTTTTCAGAAGCACTTGCTTGGAAATGCAGTTGGAAAAGGTCATTTTACCATCCTTAATATGACTTTTTTGTAGTCTCATTGATCTTAATTACTGACTAAGCAAAATAGCACTACCCTGAGGAAATTAATAAATTCTCCTGCTTACCTATTTGTGAAGGACTGAGGGATCCACCCTCAGTTTCCATAGCTACTCATTGTAAATCAGAAGAGGAGAAAAACAGATGTCATGAAGCACTATTAGTGTATTATTAGTGACTGTATGGGACCATCATTCATTTCTCTTTGTAAATATCATTGTGCAGCAGCAGCAGCCACTAAAAATTTGTGAGGGTAGGAGAAGATGAAGTCTTTAAGTGATTAGGATGAAATAAAAGCATAGCATTTATGACAGAGGAAGATATATAATGTATACATCAGACTTAAAACCTCAGAGCTGGTCTGACTTTTCATACAGAGGCTCAGCCTAAGCTACCTGTTGTTGGGAAAGAGCACAACTAACTTCAAACATCTAAGAAATCTTTCCCAAAACTTCTGTAATATCAATTTTCCCCTTCACTTCAAAGCTTGAGGAATTGAATCTCTCCATGTTCCTCTCAAGCAATACAAGAACTACCACAAATCTGAGCCCTCCTCAGCCAGTCAGTGGTCAGTGAATGTCCCACCTTCCTGCACCTCTAGGTCAGTCTTTCCATACAAGGTGATGCATTTTTAGGTCAGTCACTCTTCCTCCAGAGTTCCCTCACAGTGGTGTTTGGCTGAGCCCCAAATTTGGGAACTCCTATCCCAGGAGATGCATTCCCAGAGCTGTGACTGGGAATGGGGTCCGTGGCAGAGTCCCTGAGCTGGCCCAAGCTCTCCTTGGCTCAGTGTTGAATTCATGTGCTCTTTGACCTGCAGAGGATGAGGACAGGGAACCTGCTGTGAGCCTGGACTTCTTTTGGTTTTTAAGCTACCCAGAAGGCTCCAAAGTGTCTCAGAAGCAGTGTGAGGGTTCTTCCAGTCTCTCATTTCTCCTTGGCCACGTGTGACAAGGAAAAATTCCCTTTTCTGGAGATACTTTGTCCAAATGAACACTTGGACAGCTTTGGGAAGAGCCAGAGGTCTGGGTAGCAGCAGAGGATGAGCCCTATGGAAGGAGGCAGTGGCTTTGTCCACACTAAACACCTCGTGTAACTCGGTGTGGATTTACTAACAGGCTAAAAGGGTTAATGCCCTCACCCCTTAGTGCCCCTCTCTTGTATCCCTTCTTGTGTGCTGAGCTGGCAGCTCCTTATTCCTACCTCCAGTTTCTTTCTGGATCCTCCAAAACTGAGGAGAAACTGAAATGCTGAAGTGCTGGGAGTGTTTGTGCTGTATCCTGTCCTACCTTCAGCTCTGTGGATCTTCTTTAGGCACAAAACCTGGACCTGACAGGGAGTGGAATACCTGGGTGTGGCAGCCAGCCTGGAGCTATGGGCAGGTATGCTTGGCTCCTCCCTTCACACTAAGGATAAGCTTTTCCTGTAGCTAAAGAGCTGTCTTTCATATTTTAATCACCTCGAAGTCCCCATGGCACGCTTGATGGAACAAAATATAATGAAATGTAGGTATCTGTTGTGGTACTTCTAGTTAAAAATATTATGAACAAGTTTATCATCAATTGTGATCACAGCTGTTGACAGCCTACAGGATTTACTACCAGTTTCAGGGTTACTGAGTGCTTGTTTTTTCTGACAGAAGAAATTCCAAACACACTGATTGAGCATTAGGATTAGAGGAGACTGGAACAAATTGCTTAATCATGATCTGAGCTTTGGAGAATGCAGAGGTTCAAGCTGTGTAGGAGGCTCTGGTCCTGTATCTTTGCAGTCTGAAACCTCCAACCCCCAAATTAATGAATTAATAATGTCAAAATTATTTTGGGGCTGCTTTCCAAAGCACAGATGAATTAGAGGTGCTTCTGGAATATTTGGTCAAACCAAAGGGCAGGATGATGGATGGGACAATGAGAGCTGACATATCTTCCTTGTGTATCCATCTGTATGAGAAATGTGGGAGTGTCCAGGGTTGGATGGGGCTCTGAGCAACCTGGTCTGGAGGAAAATGTCCCTGCCCATGGCAGAGGATTGGAACTTGATCTTTAGGTTCCCTTCCCACCCAAACTCTCTGGTCCTATGATTCTAAATACAAGTTATTTTTTTAAATTCTGTGGACATGGGAGCCCTGTTTGGTCATAGCAACCAATTTCAGCAAGACATTGAATTACCCTTAAATCACCTCATTTAATCCTGTCTATTCCAGCAAAGACAAAGGAATAAGTTAATTGGGAGAATGCTAGTAGAGAACATAGGTGAGTAGCTGCATATTCTTTTCAGGTTTAGCTCTTTGCTGCTCTTTAAGTGGGTGACAGATGCCCTACCGAGCATGTCCTGAAAACAAACACTTGTTGAATTCATTGAGAGAAATCCCAAGACAGAACTGATTAAAAAAATCCTGTCTCCAGGCTAGAAATCACCACTGTATAAGTCAGACAAACTGTGGTCTGTGGGGAGAAATGGACACTCTCAGAGCAGTTCAGCTTCTCAAAAGGGACACATACACCTTGAATCAAATAAATTGCAAGCCAAAATAACTATTTTGTCTCCACTGGCAAGAGCAGGTAGGCAAAGACACTTAATATCTGCAGTATAAACATCTAAATTAAATCTTAACCCCTCTTCCCAATCACAAATATCTCCAAAGGATGCTGGGAGGCCCAGAAATAAAGTAAGGTTGGAAGATTACAATCCTGTGTCTTTCAAAAGAGTGGGAAAAGTTACATCTGCAGTAAAGAATTTGAATTTGGAAATATTTTAAATTCTTGGGCACCATCCACAAAGACAGAGTCTGCCATTTGGACAACACTGTCTCCTTGTTAATAATCAACAAGCAGTTAAGAGCATCTCACAGAAAAGGTAAATATTCTGGAAAGGATGTTCTGAGGCTCTGATAGTGCAATGTTTCTCCATTCGATTCAACAGAAAATTATTACAGTGAAGACAGCGGGAATTCCTGGGTTATTGTACTTGCTGTGGTGCTTTCATTTCTTGGTGTTGTTCTCCTGATCGTTATTACTGTGGTTGTTGTACGCTGCTGCCTAAAGAAGAGAGGTATGTGGAGCTTCACAAGTGGTCTGTACATTAAAAATACCTTCAATTAGATTTAAACCTCCAAGTTGTGTCAGTTCTGGTGCTGTGCAATGACCCATAAGCAGAAGTGTGAGCAGACAGATCCTGCTCTTAACCTTGACCTGGTTAAGATGCCCCTTAATCTCACTTTAGATGCTCCTTAATTTCACTTTAGATGCTCCTTAATCTCACTTTAGATGCTCCTTAATTTCACCTTAGATGCCCCTTAATCTCACTTTAGATGCTCCTTAATTTCACCTTAGATGCTCCTTAATTTCACTTTAGATGCTCCCTATTTTCACCTTCCTGTTTCTCTCCTAAATTGATTCCAAAGCAATCTCTATCAGCCCTTCACATTAACTGCAAGAGGACCATGTTTTTGGGGAGTGCATTCACTTTCAAAGCCCTTTAGTTCCTGTGCTGAGGTTCTTTGTTGAAGAATATGTTCAGTCTTGTGTGCCAAATTCCAGTGTCAGTGTAAACTGTTCTGCAGGGCTGCACAATTTCATAAACAAGGGAGGGGAGATGCTCCTTTGGTAGCTGGAACATGGGGCATGCTCTAAGGGAACTTATGGTGGTTTGTATTGTAATTTCCTGCATTTTAATATATTCGTTTCTCTTTCTTTCTTTCTTTCTTTCTTTCTTTCTTTCTTTCTTTCTTTCTTTCTTTCTTTCTTTCTTTCTTTCTTT
>JAWWEW010000001.1:114696068-114720961 GCA_035583185.1 Anabacerthia variegaticeps | reverse complement strand
CTCCAGCAGCTCCATGTCCTTGCTGTGCTGGCCCCAGGGCTGGAGGCAGCTCTGCAGGTCTCAGGGGTCTCACCTGGAGGGGGCAGAGGGGCACAATCCCTCTGCCCAACCTGCTGCCCACACTGTGGGACCAGCCCAGGGCAAGGGGGGTTTTAGGATGGGTCATGTCCAGCCTCTCCCCCATCAGCACCCCCAGGTCCTTCTGCCAGGGCTGCTCCATCTGCTCATCCCCAGCCTGGATGGATCCTGGGGGGCTTCCCCCACTCAGGCACAGCACTTTGCCCCGGTCTTGTCAAATTGTGGATGGGAAGATTCCCAGGTGGCTCCTGCTGCAGGATCTCTGGCCGGGAAGCAGGAGGAGGAGGAGAAGTGGAGGAGCAGGAAGAGGTGAAGGAGGGAGAGAAGGAAGAAGGGAAGGAGGGAGAAAGGAAGAAGAGGAGGGGAGAGAAGGAAGAAGGAAAGGAGGAAGAAGAAGTGCAGCAGGGAGAGAAGGAAGAAGTAGGGAAGGAGAAGGAAGAAGGGAAGGAGAAGGAAGAAGAAGGGAAGGAGACAGAGAAGGAAGAAAGGAAGGAGAAGGAAGAAGAAGGGAAGAAGGCAGAGAAGGAAGAAGAGAAGGAAGAAGAGAAGGAAGAAGAAGGAAAGGAAGAAGGGAAGGAGGCAGAGAAGTAAGAAGGGAGGAGATGGAAGGAGGGAAGGAGGCAGAGAAGGAAGAAAAGGAAGAAGAGCAGGATGCCGAGAAGGAAGAAGGGCAGGAGAAGGATGCAGAGAAGGAAGAAGAAGGGCAGGATGCAGAGAAGGAAGAAGAAGGGCAGGATGCAGAGAAGGAAAAAGAGAAGGATGCAGAGGAGGAAGAAGGGAAGGATGCAGAGAAGGAAGGAGAAGGGCAGGATGCTGAGGAGAAAGAAAGGCAGGATGCAGAGAAGGAAGAAGGGCAGGAGAAGGATGCAGAGGAGGAAGAAGGGCAGGAGAAGGATGCAGAGGAGGAAGGAGAGGGATGCAGAGGAGGCAGGAGAGGGATGCAGAGCAGGAAGGAGGGATGTAGACAGGCAGCAGCCGCCGCTCCGCCACTGCACCGTCCCCCCGCAGCCGCCAGGGGGCGCCGCGCGCTGCGGGATGCGGCCGCTCGGGATTGGGTGGGGCGCGCGCGGGCGCGGCGCTGATTGGTGGGCGCGGGGCGGGCGCGGCGCTGATTGGTGCGCGCGCGTTCTTAAGGCGCGGCGCGGCGGGGCCGGGGCAGCGCGGAGAGCCGGGCGGGAGGCGCGACTATCGCGACATGAGCGAGGTGAGCGGGGCTGCCCCGGGCCGGGCGGGCACTGAGCGGGGCACGGGGCACACGGCACAGGGCACAGTGGATGGCTCCGAGGGTGAATGGCACCTTGGCTCCCGGCTGTGGAGCGGGCGCAGCATCCCCGCGCGGTGCGGACGGGGGGATGCTCCGGTGCGCTCGGTGCGGGGTGTGATAAACAGAGCCTTTTAAACCCCTGGTAAATAGATCTCCACAGGTGTGTGTGTGTCTGCAGGGCGTGAAACAGGGCGGTGTTTTGCCAGGGGTTATTCGCCAGGCACGCAGTGGGGGGTTATTTAATTGCAACCCGCTAATAATTTCATATTTGTATATATATATACATATATGTATGTGTATTGCCAAATATAGTGATGCTGCTCCATCAAAAGGAGAACAAGACACTTCCCAAAGTTTGCTTTAATTAACCATTCAGAGAAATGATGGGAAAGACTGTTCTTCTGGAATATTAGATCTATCTGTCTGATCTGTCTATCTATCCATCTATCTAATCTGTCTGTCTTTCTATCTATTGATCTGTCTGTCCATCTCTCTGTCCATCTATCTATCTAATCTATCTGTCTGTCCATCTATCTATCTGTCTGTCCATCTATCTGCCTATCTATCCATCCATCTCTAATGATTTCCTATGCAGAAAAAAAGAAAAAGGGAGCTAATAACTCGTGGGAAAGTTCCCTGCTAGAGCTCATGGAAAAAAACCGCCCTGTTTGTGGTTGGGTGGTGATGTAAACTTTGCAAGTTTCGTCCTGGGAAGGATTGCAATTGAGGGCCAAAAAAATGTAAATATTGCCAAACATGTAAGGATCACTTGTACCCGGGTAAATAAATGAGCTGAAAATTTGCACTTGTGATTTTTCTTGGTTTCCTTCTTTTTTTTTTTCCTTCTCCCCCTCCCTCAGTGGAAAAGTTCAAACTAGAATTTCTTCAGAGGAAAGTGTTGTCAGACACGATGTCTCCTGAATGGTGTAGTAAAGTAAAATGCTGGGCAGGTTCAGCTGGCAGATCCCTCTTCCTCTAGTGCAGCTCGTTTTTTGGGAACCAGCAAAGATACCAGCCTTACCCAGCCCTTATTTTTGGAGGCTCTTTGCTGCTACAAAAGACCTGCTGCTCCACTAACACGTGGGATTTTCCTTTCTCACCAGCAAAATTAAGAGTGACACCAAATAAGTCGTGGCTGGTTGCTGTGCAGGTGCTACTCCTGGCTGTGTTTTCAGGGGAGGAACGATGACAAGCAGTGGAGTAGCACGTTCCCTGGTGCAGGGAATTGTGAGGAGCAGCTCACAGCTTGGCTCTCAGGTTATTCCAAAGAGGGAGAGCAGAGAAATGCTCCTGGTGCTTTGCAGGGCTCAGGCAGGTGTGATGCACCAGGTTCCTCAGCACCTTTCCTTTGCTGGGTAGAGTTCATGCAGTGTGGGTTTGGGGGTTTTGTTGCTTTTTTTGGTTTCTGTCGCTGCTACTTTGACTCCTCAGGTTAGCTGAAGGGTGCTGTGAGATGCAGCAATACTCTTCTGCTCCTTAAATACATGATTTGGGGGAAAATCTTAAAGTAGGGAGTAATGTTTGGGTGGTGCTGCTGTAGTTGCTGTAACTATACAAGGCATTGTTGTTACAGCTTTGTGCTGGGCTGTATTTGCTCAGTAATTACCTTTCATAATTTGAATTAAATTCCTTGCCTTTTGGATTTGAAAAGACTCAGTGAACATAAAGATCCTCCCTACTACCAGCACAGGGACTCTCTATTCAGAGTGCATCTCCCTGTGCCTCACAGAGCAGCATTCCTAGGAAACCCTTGGAGCTGGGGGATGTTTCTTTGGTGCAGAGCTGTGTGACACTCAGCACTGTGATCCGTGCCTTCAGTGCCACTGTCATTCAGCTGCCAATATCGGGGGGTTGATCACTCACAGCTCCAGTGAAGAAAAGCCTCCCTGCTGTTACTTACCTACCTTTGGGGGAGCAGCTGACAGCAATAGCTGCCAAAAGGCAGATGGAAGCAACTAGACCACCCCAGTCCTCACTGAGAAAGGCTGTAGTTATAAAATGAGGCAAAAAAAAAAAGCATGAGCAGAAAGGAAGCCCCTTAGACAACCATTTGCTGTATGGGGGGCTTGGTGAATTTGGCTTCTAATGCTGTAACTGAGAGATATTTTTCTTTTCTTTGGCTTAATCTGCTAAAACAAAATAAAATCTGTGCACAGAGTAATTGCAAAGGGGCTCAGTTAGAAGCCATGGAAAGATTATCCCAAATACAGTGGTGCTGGGAGGGTGGGAAGGTTGTTTTTTTCCTTCATGTTACCGATTGTCAGGATTTGGGCAGCGCTGGAAATGCAGTTGCAGGAATCTCTGAAGAGAGCTTTGATCTCCCTGAGTTATTTACTGAGACTTGGCACGGATTCTCATTTTACTGCTTCATGCAAAATTAACTTATTTTTGGTTTATGGGCAGTGATTATGATGATTTACGACATGAGAGGGGGGTGAATCCCTGGCCCAGGTTGGGCAGAGAAGCTGTGGCTGCCCCTGGATCCCTGGAAGTGTCCAAGGCCAGGTTGGACAGGGCTTGGAGCACCCTGGGCTGGTGGAAGGTGTCCCTGCCCATGGCAGGGGGTGGGAATGGATGATCTCTGAGGTCCACTCCAACCCAAACCATTCCATGATTCTATGATTGCCAGTCTCCTGGTGGAGAAAGCTGAACAGGAAGCAGTAATTCACCTGGTTTTAGTATTTTTCTATTTCCTAGCACCTAACTTTTTTTTCGGGAAGGGAAGAGAAATTTTCTACAGGAGAAACCCTACACACTTCTTCCTCTGGAATATGTCTGAATATGTGTTTAATAAGCTTTGCCTGGCAGAAGTCTGGCCCTGTAAATAGTGGGAATGGGAGGTGGAAGAGTTGGCTCTAGAGGCGTTGCAAATTGTGGTTAGTGCTTCCTGCTGCCTGGCTTTGGTGGCAGACAGATCCCTTGGGAATGTCACAGAAATATACAGAAATGCATTTTTACCTTTGAAAATCTGCCCTGATAACTGAGGAACCTTTTCTGTAGGTCTGTAGCTGTTTTCTTTTATTTTTAATGAGTCCAGAGAGAAGAGCCGTGCTGGAAAACATCAGCTACTGTCAGTGAGCAGCAGAGAGATGCAGCCTGTGTTCCAGTAGAGATCTCCAGTCACACAGCAGGAACTGGGGGAAGTGGTCTGGGGTGATGGGCTCAGAGCCCAATGCCAAATGGCTCTTCACAGCCAGTTGTGTCACCACTGAGCCTCGAAACTCACTCCTGGCACAGGCTTGATTCACCACAGGGAATCCTGTCATCTTGTCAGTCATTTAACTGTCTGACATGCTGCAGATGGTGTTGGGGCATGGTGTTCCCCTGCCACGAAGGGTCACAAAGGAGCATTTAATCACATAGACATTTTTACAGCGTTCCCTCTTGCCTCCTGTGCGGAATGTTTCTGGTGGTCATCGGAACTCAGGACTGGGGAAGGAGTTAAACACTGTCACAGGAGAGTAGAAGGCTTAGACAAAGTTATTAAAAAGCCTTGCTATAGAGTCAGGAGATGCAGAAAGGACTCCCTTGCTTTATAAACTCCTCAGAGAAGGGTTTAGGTGTGGCTGAATCCAATCTTAGCCTTGGACTGTGTCAGATCTAAGGAATTACAGAGATATGATGAAATCACTTAATCCCACGGGTTTTAATGGTGACAAACCAGATATATTTATATAAAATGAGTTGGTTATTATGGCAAATTAACAAACAGGTGACCAGATGAAAGATCTTAACCAGGAGTAGTACTACACAGGGTGAAAGCCAGAAACCTACCAATAGGGTATTACATAACAAAGTAATGTAGTGCCCTGTAACAAAGCAATCGTTTTAAAGCAATTGTATCAAAGCTAGCAAAAGAAATATTATCAGTAAGTAGATATGGATATAAGTCACCATAGGAGACAGTGGGCAGAGATCTTCTTCTCTCAGCTCCTGGGGAATAACCATGAAGAGGCATCCCTGCCTCACAGGAGAAGCTCCACACTTCAGGGAAGTCTGTGGAAGGAGGTGCCATTTGGAAACTGGATTGGGCTTTCATAGTTCTAAGGTGATGGAGTGGTAGTCACAGATCTACAAGCCTGTCAGACCAGCTCATCTGTCAAACCCTGCTTCAAAAAGCAGGATGTGCATTCAAAGTGTGGTGAAGAGGGATGGTTTTAGCATAAATTAACACCAAGACAGCATCCTGGTGCCAGCAGTTGAACTTGCATGGTGACTTGCATTGTATGCATCTCGGGATAGGACTGTCCTGCCACAAACACTGTGGTCTTACAGCCCTGCCTGCTGCTGTTCCAGTGGTTCAGGGATGGAGCACCTGTGTAATGAGCCAGAGCTTAAAGCAGCCTGAGCAGAGATTGTCTTGTTGGATGCACTGGTGTTATTTTGGTATCAAGGGCCAGAGTGACATGGCTGGTGTTGGGGAGGAGCTCAGCTGGAACACACATTCTTGAGGTGTCTCACTTCAGGAGAGCCATTTGGGAAATCTCTCTTGATTGCCTGAGGCACCGGTGATTTTAAGAGAGGAACCTGCCCTGGAAGAGACTCACACAGTGAGAGTGAAGTGGAGTCCTGATTGCCTTGCCAGGGTGCTGATGGGCACCACAAGTGCTGGTCTGAGCCAGCAGCTTGATGTCATATTTGAGAATTGGCCCAGCTGCCAGAATATTCTGGCTCGCCTTTGGAAACAGGTGTCAAGCAACCAGGCACATGGAATTCAGGGAGCTCTTGGGGGTCTGGCCCCACAGATGGGGAGGTGAAGAGCTGGGGACTTCATCTCTGCATAAATATGGGGGGTTTGAATACAAAGAACGTGTTTCTTTGAGCTGCAAAAAAATCTTTCCCTTATGTTGCCTCTGGGTTTTTGAATCCTGCAGCCACTTCTGTGCTGTGTCCACCTTCAAAAGGACCCTGGAGGGTGTTTGTGTGTCCTGTAATAGGGGTGTGCAGGGAACTCATGGGGAGAGGAGAAGTTTGGAGCACTGAATCTTTGTTTTGAAGCTCAGATCACTTCGGTGGGAGGTACCCAGGCATCCAACTGGGCAGAGATGGAGGCTGGCACGGGCTGGCACTGGGATCAGAGGTATTATTCTGGAGATGGAGCTTCACCAGGCTTTGAGGTGTGTCTGTGAGACACCAATCAGTCTGTGCTGTGGGTGTTTTCAAACAAATAATACCCCAAGGCATGGTGATTTGGGCACATCCCTTCCCTCCAGGCTGAGGGAGAACCTGGAATGTGTCCCTGTCCCCCTGGACAGGTGTGGTCAGCAGGAGAAGGAGGGGGACACACCTGAGTGTGAAACATCAGGCGTAGGTGGAGGCTTCTGTCTGAAACTATAGCTACTTTGGGTAGGTAAATGGCAAAACTGGGGTTCTTTCTTGGGTTCTTCTAATAAATTCACCTGAAACCATGTCACTGAGATGGTGTTTAAGGTCGTGGAACCAGATTAACACGAGGGAGGATTGTAGGATGATAATCCTGCTGGCACTGAGTCAAAGAGCTGGTGTTTGCAGGGGGAAAACACACTATTTTTTTCGAGGAGCTCCTGCTTTTTGTGGTGCTTCCAGTCCTGGGGTGGGGTCTGAACCAGCCACTCATCTGCCCTTCTGGGTACATTTTTCAGACACTGCCATGACCCGCAATTATTCATTATTTGCCCCACAGAAGTTTTACCCAGGTATGAGAACTGTTTAACTCTAAAAACCACAGCAAGAACATGGCAGAGTGGAGGAGGAAATTGTGCAGCTGTTACAGGATGGGGGTGGGCTAGATAAGCACATGAACATCAGTTTTTAATTTTAACTCGTGTCTATTTATTAGCTGAGTGGTAAATTGCAGCTCAAAAGAGGAGGAGGAAGGGAGAACAATAAGTTTTACATCTGTCACTTTGCCTACTCCTTCCATCAGTGTGGTTTCAGTGGGATCAAGCATCTTCTAAAATAGCACTTCGAAGTGATGTTGGAAATTGTTCTTAATTTGATGGAACTGGCAGAAGCACACGGGTTTTCTTGCAGTGGATAGAATGCCAACAGATTTAAACAAAAACACTTTAAAAAAGGGACATTTAGCTTTAATAATGTGCTTCAGAGACCAAGTTTTCTTGCAAAAGAATAAAACAAGGACTCCTGCATTTGTACAACAGCAAAACTCCAACCTTCATGCTGCAACACTTGATAATATAATTTCAGGTTGTGAAGGCATATTAGCTTCTAGTCCAATATCCTCAAATTTGCAATGAGTTGGCAAGTTTGTAAGAGCCATCATCCAACAGTTTCGACATTAACTAGATCATGCTAATGATGAAATGTGCTGTAGAGTGGCAGTAACTTCAGCAGGAACAGCTGTGGCATCTTCATTAAAGGCTTCTGGGTGGGTTTTTTTGATTTGAATAAACTATTTGATTTCCAAACTGCAATTTGCTGTTGTGTGTCAGGATTTTTTTTTTTAAGGGATGGCTTGGAAAATGTGTTTACATGTTTTGCTTCTTTAACTTTGCTACAGAAGAGCTTGTAATAGAGTGGCCTTGACGATGGGTCTGTGAATCATGACACCCATGAAGACATCAGGGCACAGCAATACCTTCCTTCAGCCTCTCAGTTGCACCAGAGCCTTAAATTCTCTCAGCCAGGCACCACTTTTCTCCCTGCAAGGCACAGGATCTTCTAATGAAGACAAATAACACACATTCACCCTCTTTCTAGGGAAAGATGTGTTGTTTCTTCAGTTGTTTGGATATTGGGTTTCTAAGTAAAAAAATAGTAGATAACTAGAAACTAGGTCAAATCATAACTAATCCTTTCTTTTTTTCTTCATCATCCTCTAATTTTAATTAAAAAACCCCCAGTCTTTATTTCTCTTCTGGAAAGAGAGAGAGAGACTGTATAGACTACATTTCTCTTATTAGGAAAACAAATGGCAAGAACATACAGAGGAGTTGCAGTTGTGAAACATTAATAATGACAGGATTTGAGGTCACAACTTATCCCCACTCTCTACATCTGCTCTGTTGGAGACCAGACCAGTCTACTTAGAGCTAAATTGGGCAAGTGTCACATAGACCAGGTCTTTGGCTGGTGGTGTCTGAACTCATCAATTCATACCCAGTGAGATATGGCCTTACTTGTGCATTAACACGGAATTTGGAGGGGGAAGCACAAGTTTAGTCAGAGAAGAAATGAAAATTGTCTGCCTACATGCCTTGAATATTAGTTACAGCTGAACTGTCGTTCCTCTTAAGGAGAAAAGTATTATTTTACAGACACTGCATGTTCTTGTATTATCACCTTGGTATATAGTGCATGAAATACGACCCTAACTAGTGGTGTAGCTGACACTGTGAGCACTGTAGCAGTAGATGGAATGATGTTAGAGAGCTCTTTTGGTAGAGCTGGAAGTAAGAAACAGAAGGAAAAGGGCAAAAACTGCAAAAGGTGTTGTTCTTCTGTCTGACTTTGGAGACCTCAGAGATTCCTGGACTGAGACAGCGAGCTGGTGAGGAGGGTGGCAGGGTGAGGGTGTGTGTGGAAACACAGAGCTCTAATTAAGCCAAAATGTTTGCAAATGCATATTTAGGGAGTCCTGGTGTCCAGATGCCTGGCAGAAAGGTCTGAGCTGTGTTGTCACCAGCCTTGGCTGGCAGGTTTGGTTACAGCTGGGCTCTGGAGCCACAGCTACTGGATGGTGCCAGCACAGCTGGGAAGCTGCAACAGCCCCACCAGAGAGACCTGAAACACGCTCAGGTTTGAATGGTCTGAACTTGGAATTGGTGTGCAGTGGTTGTGTTGGATTGCTGCACAATGAGGGTCTCCACAACGTGAAGGAGAAGATTCCAGTGGGGATCCTGGCTAACTATGTACTGATGTGGGTGTGTTTTCAGGGATTTGGGGTGCATCTTTTTTGGGAATCGTGGAGCATAATTCAGAAATGCCCAAGGTAGCACTATCCTCAGAAACAGACAAATCCACGTTGTGCTAAAGGTTGTTCAGCTCATTAAGGATCTTCTGGAGTGAATCAATGAGACAGCTGAAAAGATCCTGTCAGGGCCAGGCTGGATGATGAACCTGCTCTAGTGGAAGGTGTCCCAGCCCATGGCAGGGGGTTGGAGTGAGATGATCTTTGAGGTCCCTTCCAAACCATTCTAAGCTTCTAAGTCGGCATGTCTTGAAGGAACCGGTAGGGTGTGACTGGTGAGAATGTTTTCACACACATGGCACTTTCCCACAAAATGTTTGCCATTAGTGATTTGGTGTTTCTGATCCACATTTATTCAGCTGATCCATCCCTGATGGATGTCACTGTCCAGGTTCTGCTGTACCTTTGCATCTCTGCTCAGCAGCTCTGTGTGTTTCAGCAAAGCCTCAACAAGGCAGTGGGATGGGGTTGGTTTGATCAGGGGATGGGGGAGATGGGCTTTGAGTGTCCAAGATTTACTTCTCCTTAAAAGGTACCAAACAAGAAGAGTGCAGACTTTGATGCAACATAATCTGGTGAAGGATGGAAGCCTCCATGAAATAAACCAGAGTTTAATGCCTGGATAAATGAGAAAACACATTTGGAAAGGCTAAATTCCAGCTTTGGGAGGGGAGAGGTACAGAAGCAGGAAAATAATCCTCATAAAAATCCCAAGAGTGTTCTTCTTGGCCTCGATAATCTCAGGGGGTTTTCCCAACCTAATTGATTCTGTGAGTCATTTGAATTTTAGGGGTTTTCATTCTCTAGCTTTAATGTTGCAAGTAATGGGGTCCTGTCCTTCTTTTCTCTGGTAGGAAATAATGCTTCTCTTTCAAATACACAGTATTAAATTACTCTTTTTTTAATTACTGAATACGCTGGGTGTTGACTTGTAAGCACATAATTCTAACACTAATGGAAGTGCTCTGAAGAATGACTTTTATTTGAACTTAAGGGATAGTTATATGGTGTTCTGGAAGGAAATCTGAAAGACAGTGAAATCCATTTCCTTGAATTCCAGCCATGTGAGGTGAAAGGAGGCAGAAGATAAACTGCTACAAATTAGATGGGAATGGAGGAGGACGAGAAAGAGGGGATGGGAAGGGAGACAACTTTCTACAGATGACATGGGGGGGAAAATAAGACGTGGCTTCACACATATCACTGCTGCAGCCAGATCTGACAGATACACACCCCTGGAAGAGAGCAAACATATTGTTGGCTTGGCACACTTTGAAATGCATGTGCCAGCACACATGTGCTGCAGTCTAAGCAGGGCAGCCAAATGCCTAAGGCAGGCCAGCTTGATGCCAATTTTAATTTGCCAGTCAGACTTGGCTGGTTATCACTCTTTTCCTTCAGCACATTCTGCAAGTTACTGGAGAGCCCCAACACCCAAGCCAAGAGGGATGAACCTCTCCAGCCAGATCACAGGAGCTCCTCTCTGTTCCACAGGGCTCTTATTCTGAGCACTGCTTTGTATTCCTTGCATGGATCAAAAGCTTGGCACTCTTCCAGCCTGGAACTGGACTTAAGGGACGGGTTTGCAGGTGATAGAAATATTGGGAGCAAGGGATCTAGCATTAATATTGGGAATTGTGAGGTGCAGGTTGCCTGAATTCTAGCCCTAGCTTTTGCATCATGCCATGTAAGCCTTTAATAGATGTTTGCCTGAGTGCAGTGTGTCAGGCAGCACAGCTGGATCTACATCTGCTTTCTGCATGAAACTCTGAGGAGGTTCTGTCTTCTGTCTAGTCATGGAAGGAACACGTGAGGCTAAGGACAAAATCCATGACTTTTGTGGAGGAGCACGTTAGGGTCCTCTTTTAATGGCATTGCACGAAGGCTTGCCATGTTCCTGTGTGAATTAGGTGGGTAACATTTTGGTTTTGCTTCATATGGAAGGCACAAAGTGCAGAATGCAGCCTGGTACATAAGGGGAAACTGAAGACAGAGGAATGACTAAGGATTACTTGGAGAGGAGAAGCTTGCAAGGTTTCATTGAACTTCAACTGGAAAACACGGTTCATAGAACCACAGAATGGTTTGGGACATGAAAGCTCATCCAGTTCCAACTCCCTGCCGTGAGCAGGGACATCTTCCACTAGACCAGGTTGCTCAGAGCTTCATCCAGCCTGGCTTTGAATACTTCCAGGGACAAGATGTCTCTGGGAAACCTGTTTCAGAACCTCAGCACACACACTACAAAGAATTTTTTCCTGATATTTCATCTAAACCTACTCTCTTTCAGTTTGAAGCCATTTCCCTTTGTCCTGTCACTCCATGTCCTTGTAAATAGTTTCTCTCCATCCTTCCTGTCAGGTCCCTTCAGGTCTGTGGAGGGAGAGTGTTTCAAGCAATGTGGGGGAGCTTTTGCTGAATCTGCCTGACCACATTTCATCTGGACCTGTTCCATGGCTCTGGCTCTGCAGGAGCTGTGGAGAATTTATAGTCTTGGGGCAGGTAACATGGTGTGTCTGTCCTGGGGCCAGGGCCCCTGAGAACTACCCACAGTGAAAATGGCTCTCTCATCTTCTCAGCTGCTGTTAGCAATGAAATGAAGAGCAGCATCAGTTCCACAGAGCAGCTGCAGCATCCTGGAAGTTGTGGAAATCCTGATTTTCAGAGCTAGTGCCCTGACTTTTCTTCTGCGTGTTGCATGTGAGCTTATTTATTTGCTGCCCCCGATTCCTGGAGATCAGGGTGACCTTGTGCATCACCCTGCCCATTTTTCCTTTATTCTGTCTGGGTTGTTTCTCATCCCTTGGCTGCACTTTCGGCTCCCAGTGCCAGGAGTTTGCTCTGAACTGCATCACCCTCCCCACAAAGCATCTCCACATCACAGATTTAAATAATGAGGGGACAAACCCTCCATGCCAAGCGATGCCCAGTGTTCCAGGTGGCTCCAGCAGCAAATCCCAGACTCCCCTGGCAGGGATGTGCCCGTGGCACAGGGCCAGGGATAATGGGTTTGCATCATCCATCCAGTGATTCCCTGCCGCTGGAATAACCCTGGAGAAATCCCTGTCATCCCTGCACGTGGCTGGGGGGCTGCTTGGAGATGCTCCCTGCGACCAGAATGGCTCGAGGAGCGGAGTTAAGTGATGCATAAACACCCTGGCCACTCGCTCTTGTCTCGAAAATCCAATGTTTTGCCCCAAAGTGGAGGCAGAAAGTTCCTCTGCGTGGTGACTCAGAGCTGCCACAATTAATACCTTTGGAAGATGTGGCTGGCCAGTCAGTAGTGCAGCCCAACAGACTGTAAGAGCATCTGTTTGCCTCTGAAATGTGTAGGGGAAACAGCGAGAAAATACGAACAGATTTATTATTTATTTTTTAAAAAAAAAAATTGTACAACTAGAAATAAAAACACACCAACAGAAAAAAGATTTAAAAATAAAAAACCCCACCAGGATTTTTGCAGTCTGGGAAGAAGCAGCCTGTTTTAATAACGATAGGCAATATGATCAGATATGAAGCAATTTGTCAGTGCAGATTTTCGCCATGAATAATCCAAGCTGTCCCTTGAAGACAGCCTGTAACTCAATTACAGCTGGGTTTACAGCTCAGCAAATTAAATTACCCGAAACTTCAGAAGGCTTTGGTAGAATGAAATCTGAAGTAAATTTTTTGCTACAAAAACGCCATCCATAATCAGTTATATTATGCCTAGGCAGGAATCCTGACCCCTTAATTGGCTTAGGACACTCTTCCTGTGTGAGGATGCCAATATTAAGTGATAACCAAGGCACTGCCTGTATCCAGGTGCTTTTTCCAGGTCCCCAGGGTTCCCTTGCTCCTAATCAATTGCTATGAACTATTTGCATTGCCTGCACAGGTGGCCAAGGCTTATAATTCAGGTTGCCCTGGGACAGCTGTTGGTGCATCAGACACATCAACTCCACCACTGAAATGATCAAGAGAAACAGTTGAACTGTGTATTTCCTTTTTTAGCTGGATCATTTCAATGATTGTTTTCAACACAGCTCTGCTAACAGGGTTATTTTTGACTGGAATAATTTTCGTGCTCCTATTTTCTGCGTGACCTTGCAAACAATTATTTCCAAAGAAACGAGGCCTTGGGGATTGGGAGGTGGGGCTGGATTGGGCTAGAATGGGAAGTGGGAGGCAGGTTTCCTGCCCAGTGATGCCCTTTTTGTAAGTGTAATGCCAGGGCTGGTGCTCCCAATAGATAAGAAACCCTAGGAGGAAAAAGGAAGAGACCACCTTAAGAACCTCAGCCACTTTTTATTTATGCCATTTAGCTTCATCAATTATTATGTAATTGAAATGTTCCTCCGGGGTCACCTTGGAAATAGATAAACGGTGCCCAAACGAGAACTGAGGTAATTTTTTGGCAAGTGGTGTGAGAAGGCTCATTCTGTAGTCGATTTTCCCCTCTTCGCCCTTTGCTAAACAAAACCCAAAGTGCAGCTTAGAGAAATTCCACAGCACCACATGAGGGTCCACCTGCACTCGTGGCAAGTGATTCTGCTGAATTGAAGACAACTACTTGTCCATGTATGAGTTAGCTCTGTAAATAAGCCAGGCCGGATCAAACCCTCCATTTCCTGCAGGAAAAAATAAAAAAGGGATTACTTCTCATGGCTGGCACGGTAATTAACAGGATTTGGGAAACACATTCTTGCAGCTGCTTTCGAAATTAACTTCAAAGATTCCATTAATCCCTGCCTCGGAAAAAAAAATAAAAAAATAGTGATTACAATGTCTTTGGAGAAATAATGTTTTAATTCAAAATATGCTAATAAACTAAATATTAAGCAAGCTACTGTTTGTGCTAATTACGTTGATTACATTTGGTGTTGGTGTAAATATTCAGTTTAGAGCATAATACGGAATCTGAATACAAAATCAGCAGGTTCTCACTGTGCTGATTTATAAATTGCAGCCCGGCATCGGCAGAAGTGGGGCACAGTGGAAGTTCCTTTCTGTGCTGTTAGAATATTCAACACCAGCACTGCAAGTAGGTTCCTGTAGCCCAGAAATTCTCTCTTCCTGTTTCCATCAGATGCCTCCTCATTTATTTTGGAAGCTGCCTCCAGCCTTGGGGCCAGCACAGCAAGGACATGGAGCTGCTGGAGAGAGGCCAGAGGAGGCACCAGGATGGGCAGAGGATGGAGCAGCTCTGCTGGGAGGAAAGGCTGGCACAGCTGGGATTGTCCAGCCTGCAGAGGAGAAGCTTTGGGGGCACCTCCTTGTGGCCTTGCAGGACCTGAAGGGAACTGACAAGAAAGATGGAGAGAAACAATTTCCAAGGGATGGAGGGACAGGACAAGGGGGAATGGCTTCAAACTAACAGAGAGTAGGGTCGGATGGAATATTAGGAAGAAGTTCTTCCCTGTGAGGGTGCAGAGGCATCAGAACTGGTTGGGCAGAGAAGCTGTGGCTGCCCCTGGATCCCTGCAAGTGTCCCAGGCCAGGTTGGATGGAGCTTGGAGCACCCTGGGCTGGTGGAAGGTGTCCCTGCCCATGGCAGGGGGTGGCACAAATAATCTTTATGGTCTCTTCCAACTCAAGCTATTCTCTGATTTTAAGTGTTCTGGATACTGAAGCCCTGGTATCTCTGGGTGCTCAGAAGTGCCTTTTCCCGGGACTCACCACAAACCAAAACTTCTGTCTGGACAAAAGTGAACAAATCACACCTCTTAAACTGAGGCAAATGCCCTTAGTCTGTGATTAACCCTGGGATTAAGGCACTCCTCATGCATTTTGCAGAGATGTGTCAATAAAGTGTGTGTTTTACGTGGGCAATGACCACGCTGCAAACCAAATAGTGTAGTTACCACACACTTGACAAGTTCTGACAAATATTACTGGAGTTTCTAGGAAGACAGTGGGCATAACCACGTGCCTTTAATGACTAGAAAAGTCATAGAAAACCACTGTCACTGTGCCAGCTTTTACCCACTGCAGTTTGGATCCCATCCGTTCGTCTCAGCCCACCTGTGTAGTTTTAATTCATTAAAATAGCTATAGGAGAGCCCTAATAAAATTAGGGACAATCAAGAGCTACTTAAGTAGAACGCTGCTTGACCCACGAGGATAGTTAGAGGAGTTGTCAGAGTGCCAGGGATCATTTAGCTTTGACAGCCAGGATGGGAAGATGGATTCTGGTGTTCTTGCTCTGGCAATATTGAGCTGCCCTGGCAACACCAGACAGACAGAAAACTCCATCTGTGGAAAACTCCCTTGGTGTAAAGGAGGATGCAGGGAGAAGGTGAGAGGGAGTGCTGAAGTACAAGTTGCTAAATATTGTTCCCTTCTGTCAGGTGCCCAGAAAATGCAGTCTGTGATTTCATACACTGATGTGTGAGACAGAAGTAACAGGCACATTATCAGATCTACCCATCTCGGAGATGAAATCCTGGCTGGATGTTCTGTACCTGATGCAATTACCTTAAATGTGGGCTTTGAAGGACGTTTTCATCTCATAAATGCTCAGTGCCACATCTATAAAACCCGTGGCAGAGGAGTGGAGGAACTTGTAAAGGAGGCACAAGTGGCTGAGTGAGGAAGGTTTATTTGTACAGCTTCTTGTGTAATTTTCCTCGCTGTATTCAGCCTTCTCTCTGGGACTCTTCCCTCCTGTCTGCAGATGTTCTTTAGGTGCCTGGCTGTGACTGATGTGGATGAACCTGCACGTCACAGAGTGGGTTTGGGATTTGCCATCTGTCTGCAGACCAGTTTTGAGAAGACATAATTAGGAGAGAAGGAGTGAAATGGCAGAATTTGTGCCTGACTCTCCAGCAGTGCACTTTATCTCTACCAGCTGTTCATTTTTCGTGCTTTCTGATATATAATTCCAAAAAATACAGTGGTGCTAAAATTTCAGTCCCATTATTTGGAGCCCGTGTGTCCTTTGCAGGTTCACCAAACACAAATCCTTCCATCACAGCAACATCATTTTCCCTGCTCTTAAACATATTCTTAAACATTGTAATTAGTATATTTTGCCTTTTTAAAACCAAATTATTTGCTGTGTTGTGGCTAAGAGTAATGTTTTTCACACTTAAATGTGTGGAATGCTGAGTGCTACAGTTTCAGTGGATGACATCAGAAAGAGGTTGCCAAATATGGTGAAATAGAAATACCCAATTAATACCCTAATTAATAATTTCTAAATCCCGAATTCTACTGAGTGTATCCACTCATCCCAGGTTAGAGCTGCTTGATTCCTGCCCCTACTTAAATTTTGGATCTTCATTTAGTTTTTGATGTGTAGCTTGTGCCCTTTGCTAGAAAGAAAAGCAATTGTGAAATTCCCCCTGGTTCAGGATGTCACCTCAACTCATAATTATTTTCCAGGGGCAGGTATGCCCAGGGTATTGATCTACCAGCAAAGCTGATGTTTCCCTCAGTGCCCACCACAGGGGAGGCTCAGGTGGGACAGCAAGAGGAATTTGTGCCTGGAGAGGGTGGCCAAGCTTTGGCAGGGGCTGCCCAGGGAGGGTTGGAGTGCCCAGCCCTGGAGGTGCCCAAGGCAGGGCTGGCCGTGGCACTCAGAGCTCTGGGCTGGGGGACAAGGTGGGCATGGGGCACAGGGTGGGCTCTGGGGGCTGGCAGGGCTTTTCCTGCCCTCTGTGAAAATTCTGGGTTCTTAGAACCAGGAGAGCTGAATGTGATGTGCCTGGACAGAAGGTACATTGAAAAGGAGACTCTGAAGTCCCACATTTTGTTACTGTGTTTTTAATCCAGATTTCTCTAATTCCTTCTTTACTCTGTAAGAAATGGGATTGTTGATGGAATGTCCTCAAAATTTTGGGAAACTACTAAATGTACCCTGACCCTTCAGTCAGTAATGGTTAGATAATTGATGTGCTTTGGGATCTGTCTATGCCTTTAGTCTAATAAACCTCAGCTGGGACTTAATTCAGTAGCCTAAAACTCTTAAAAGATCAACCAAGAGTTTGTAAGGACTTTCCTCCTTTATTTCTGGGTAGTGAACCCTAATTAAATTCAAGGAATTGTATAAGTTGGATGGGCCTTTAAGGTGTCCCTGCCTACGGCAGGAGGGTTGGAACAAGATGCTTTTCAGGTTCCTTCCAGCCCAAATAATTCTAGGATTCTAAGTATTTAGTGCTGAAAAAGAGTAGGTAGAAATTCCTGTATCTCCTGATCACTCTGCTGTGATTAGGAAGCTTTCCTTACTTGGAAAACATGGAAAGTCCCTAAGCAGATATTTGCAGTGACATTTTTATTTGCAGAAAGGTCATAAACTTCATACATCTTTAAAATGTATTTTTCAGTACTTTTTTCACTTCAAGGCTGAAACAGCTGTATTTTTTAATTAAAGCAGAAGGCTATGAAAAAAAAAAGGTGCTTATGAAATAGTTTAGTTGGGTTTGATTTACGTCTCTCACAGAGAAAGCTTTGCATGGAGAAGGGGTGGTAGTGCAGAACAAAGACTTGCTTGGCACAGAGAGGGCTGAGCCACAGCCATTTCTGTGCTGCACAGAACCAACATGTATTTCCTTCTGTCACACATCAGGGATGGACTTGGTAGCAAAACAAAGCTTAGGATAAGCTTAGGATAAGCCCAGACTTCAGTGCCAGAGGGCACAGAACATCCTAATAACATGCCATGTGTGTCCACGTCCTGAGTCAAGCCTGTGCTGATCTCTTCTGCTGTCCACTTTACAAAACATTTCCACTGTTTTTATTCTCTTAATTCCACTCTTGGATGCTTTATCCTTCTTTCTTTTTTGTACAAACACATCCAGCAGCCACTGCTCTACTGGGATACAGCTCCCTGTACCTTGTGACCCTGCCCTGAGATGAAGCAGCAGGATGATGTTATTATAGTTACTGCTCATTTGTCAGAACTTTCTGGCAGCTTCATGTCCCTGATCTTGGATTTTCTGTGGCTCATCATAAAGCAAACAACCCTTCTGCCCCCAAAAATTCTGTAATCAACACCTGGTTACAATCCCTAAGACTGAGGTGATAATTAAAAGCATAAATGAAAAGGTCAGGCTATTTCAAGACAAGAACAGAATGTAAGATTAAAGGCAAAAATTAGGCTCGGGGGTGCAGGAGGGGTTGGGAGATGAGTAGAGAAGCTGCTGCAGTAATTTAACATTCTTCTTGAAATGTCCTCCTGGCTGCAAATTCACTTTTGACCTCAGTTTGTACGCCTGGGGGACTAATTTAGTACACTTTTTCATACCACATTAACTGGCTGCTGTGTATAGAACTGAGAATTTAGCAGGCAAGTAAACCTGTTCCTTTCTTCCTGGGATTTTGAGCATATGGCCGTCGCCTTTTTTTACTTCCTCTGCAGACAAATTGGGACTAACTTTGATTTTTGGAGACATTTTTAATTATATGTCTTTGGTGTTCCGTAAAACCACTGAGTTAAAAATTAATATAGCCCCAAGCAGTCATAAACTGTGTTTCCTCCTACGCAGCAACAGCAACAAAACTGTTTATCCTGGTTTACTGTATAATCGTTATGGGTTTGCACTCGTGTTCATTTTAGCTCTGATGTTTCTTTGATGCCTGGTGGAAAGTTTAGTCAATGTCTCTGTCCTGCTGCTTGCCTTAGAAAATGCTGGGGAGTTTTAGAAGCAATCTCTGAATGAAGGGAACTGGCTAAAATCTGTAGGGAATGGAAATTCTCGCTTAGGAGGAAAGGCTGAGGGAGCTGGGGCTGTTCAGCCTCCAGAGGGGACACTGAGAGGGGCCCTGCCCATGTCCATCAGTGCCTGCAGGGAGGGGGCAGAGCATGGACCAGGCTCTGCTCGGGGGGCCCAGCCCTGGCACAGAGGGACGGGCAGGAACTGATGCCCAGCGAGTCCCACCTGGGCAGGAGGGAGAACTTCTTGGCTGGGCAGTGACCAGCACTGAACAGAGAGCAGGGAGGGTGTGGAGTCTCCTCGCTGGGGATATTCCAGCCCTGTGCCATATGCTCTGGGATGGCCCTGATGGAGTAGGAAGGTTGGATCAGATGACCTCCAGTGGTCCCTTCCAACCTGACCCAATCCTGTGAAACCATCAGACCCCAGAAATTAATATTCTTTTTCTTGTATTCCAGTGGTTTTAATTTGACCTATTGCATCTGAGGACAATACCTTTTATAGCAATTCTTGGAGGGCTTTCATCCATTGCCTCTTGAAAATACCTGCAGTTCCTCCCCCTCTTGTTTAGCCCCCTTGTGCTCTGAAGCACATCAAAAAGCTCAGCTTTGTTCTGCAGCCCGCAGTGGCATCATGAAAGGTGATGAAAGAAGAAAGAAGCTCCAGCTGCTAATAATACCAACACCTTGAAAATGTTTTGAAAAGTAGGTCCACTGAATGTATTGAAATGAAAGGCTAAAGGCTTTGCAGGAGGATGATCCCATTGTATGTGGCTTTTTCCCCCATTTCAATGCCTTATTAATGAGAAACTGATTCTCCCTTTCCAATCCATTGCAGTCACGTGGAAGACAGCACAGGGCTTATAGATCAAAATATATATATATAACTAAGGGAAAAGTTGTCTGAAGTAGGTTTGGCAGGCTTTGAGGCTTCTTTCTCTCTAAGTCCAGTGGTCACCAATCAAACAAATGGCTGTAGAATACTTCAGCTGATTTCGGACTTCAAGAAAAATATCATGACCTCATGGATGGAAAAACCTTCATTTACCAAAACTGAGGTTTTATTCATTTTCTTTGAGAACGTTCTCCTCTCCCTGAGGGCAAATCTGGAGACACGAAATAAATGTGTGAATCCATATTCCAGCACTCCATCAATAGCAGACTGAACCTGACAGGTATAGCCAGGGGAGGAAAGAGAAGCTTTCATAAAGCCTAAGTAGCACAGCCTGAAATGCTCAGGAAATAAGACAACTTGGAAAAGCATTTAAAAATATACAGGGGAGGAAAAAGCAATAAGGTTACCTTTTTATTGAAAGGAAAATCCAGTATTTTGGTGGTTTTGGGGACGTCCCAATAAATTAGCACTAAAATCTTGTTTAAAATGCTGATTGAAATACAGAAATATCACCCAAACCTTTTGAAAAAGGCATCAAGATTAATATCCTTAGCAAAACACTGTTGGGTGGATTTATCGATTTCTGCCTTTGCCAAAGATGTTTATCCCTTTGGAATCCCTTTCTTTGACATTATTGGTGAAGTTTTCTCTGCTGCCTTGGCTCTGAGGCTCCGGGGAGGAAGAAATGATGTGTTTCCATCTTGTGAGGAGCCTCTGGCTGTGGTTGTGGGCTCAGGGTGGTCTCTGGGGCTGCCGTGTCTCGTCGTCTCTCGTGGTGAGAGATGAGGCAGAGCCAGCAGAGCAGAGCCAGGTGCACTGAAGTCTGTCGTGGAGAAGGAGGAGATGGGACACCACTGGCATGTGTGTGCACAGCAAACCATCTGTAGCTCTTGTAGTCTCCTGAGGGGCTGGAAGAACTTCTTTTCCCCATTCTGTGTCAGAGCTGAGGACTCGGGAAGGTTTTCTGTGTGCATCGTGATCAGCTCCATGCACAAAGAACACCTTGGAAGGGCACAGAGCAGAGCAACAGGGAAGGTTTTAAGCAGATATTCTAGAGCAAATGCCTTTAAATAAATATGCCTGTATGAATTTTCATTAGAGAATCAACATGAGTGTCCATGGCTGGGTACAAACCATCTGATCTGCAGTGCTGCTGTAGCTGTTGCCTTCCCTGCTGCCTCTGATGGCTCCATGCAGCTGGATTTATTCACTGAGCTTAATACTCCTGGATTTTCACATGTCCAGCCCTAGAGGGTGATTTCTTTATGTTTCAATAAGGCACACACAAGCATGAATAATTTTGCATAAGAAATGTAAGTTTTGCCACACTTGCTGAAGTACCTCGAGATGCTGAAGTACCTGTGAGATGCTTTCTAGGGGATGCAGGATCATTTTTATCGAGTGACCATTCCTAAGCTAGGAGGTTCCCTGGTAGTGTAAGCACACTAGCACAGCCCTGCCACTGTGAATTTTTGGACTGTGCTGGTGCTGGTGACTTAAATCAGTTGGTTTTGTGGAAATTCAGGAGGCTGTTCCTTGGACAGAGCCAGCTGAAGTGGGAACTTCAATCTTCTCCAGCAGCCAAAGCACAAAATGAATCTTTGAGCAACGTCAGGTCAGGAAGGAGATTCTCCTTAGCCCTCCTTTTGTTGCTGATGCATTTACAGGAACATTCTTATTGTTTGGGGTTTTTTGTAATGGCATTTCCCAAATTAATTTCTAGTTGAGCTTTGACCCTTTATAATTTTCTCCCTGCAAAGCCTCAGCACATCCCTGTGGTCCTCCTGGGTCACGGGAAGGGAGGCACAGCAGGGAGCTGAGGAGATGAGGGGATGGACTGCAGCTCATCCCCAGGCACTGCTGGAAACCTCATTACACAGAGCCCATCGTTAATGTGGGATAATTAACGTGGGGGCACACAGTGATGCAGCTGTGCCTAAATCACAGAATATCAATCCTTGGTTAGGTTGGAAAAGACCTCCAAGCTCATCAAGTCCAACCTTTAAATGGCACGAAGAATTCCTGCTCTGACTGGATGTGTTTCAAAGCAATGTTTCATGAGAGTGACTGACTATCCAACGTGTCAAGGAGAAATCCAACTGTAACTTCTGGTAATTCCAAAGGGAAAATGTGTGTTCAAGTGTGTTTTAACCATTTCTCTTGTGTTTTTTTCCCTCTCCCTAACAGAGACAAGGAACCGGAGCTACAAATGGCAAAGACAAGACATCTGGTGAGAATGGTAAGGGGAGACTTTATTTCTTTGATGGAGAATAGTGAGTAAAATTGAGCCAAAATATTCCCTGCTGTAATGATAGATGTCCAGTAGCAAAGGTTTTGGTTCACACCTTATCCTTTGAATGTGTTTTAAAAAGTGGAAGGGCTTCAGTGGGTTTGTTTTCTTTATGTTTGTATGTTTAAATCCTTTACTGAAGCAGAGATCTGATTGTGAGCATGTGCTGTGGACTCCAGAGAAGTCAGAGCAGGTACAAATGAGGCTAAAACAAGACTAGGTATGTGGGAAAAGGACACCAAGGTGGGAGAAGGATGCCAAGAGACGAGGTTAATGTTATGAGCAGCTACTTTGTGAGTGGGGAAGGTGAAGAGTAGCAAACTGGTTGCAAAGGACTTGCTCATAAACGTAATTTCCGTGGTCTGATTCATCCCCCCTAATTTTAGGCCCATAACTAAGAGACCAGAGTTAGAAACCACTTGTGTAGAGCTCATTTGAGTGTTGGTAGAGATGGGCTATGGATGGAGCAGCTCACGTGGAAGGAGCAGATGGCAAAATAGGCTCTGAACTTCAGCACTTGTCAGGAGTGATCTGGACTTGTCCCCACTGCTGGAAGGGCTGAGTCACTGGTTTTTTCCAGATTTTAACAAAGGAGGTGGCAGAAAACAATGTCAGCCCCTTAAGTGGCACAAACAATTCTAAATGGAAAATGTTGATTTCCCCCCCCCACCCCCAGGAAATTGCAAAACTGAATTTTGAGAGAAAACAGTGATTTTTTTTTTAGCTGAAATCTCATTTCTTAGAGGAGCAGAAATGCTTTCCATACAAATGATGAAATTATCAAAATCCACTTACCATTTGTCAAAGGCAAACAATTCGATCAGTTTTATTATACACCCAGCTGAAATAAAGCAGCATTAATTTGATGATATTCATGAACAGGATGAGGATTGAACTGTACAAACATGCTCTCTGCTTCTGTTTGCTCATCCAGCTCTAATTAAAAGAATCTGCTCTGGTGTCCATCCCATCTACTGCAAAGCAGGAAGAATCCGAGTGTCTTCTCAAGGCTTTTCCAAAGGAGCACTTATTTTGGATATGCATTTTGGCCTTTAAATGTTGGTCTGAATAGCATTTTTGGGCCCTTTGAGGCAACACATCCTAAAGCATTAAGAGGCTTCTTTATGGATAGTTTTCCTATTACTGAGAGGTGACTTTCCCATAAGGGCTGTTTGCATAATGAAATCTGTAGATGATGTTCCCAGTATGATAAAACACAAATTGGAGTGGGGAAAAAAAAAATAAATAAAATAAATATTTGGGCCTTGCTGTAGTGTCTTGAATTAGTGGGAACAAATGTACCCTGACAGCAAAGCAATTTGCATTCTCAAGTTAACAGGGAAGGAAAGCAAGCAAAATTATGTCAGCCATTCGGGCAGCATGGGAAGTGTGTTTTTTTCTTTGCTGTTGGAGCACATCATGAACTGAGCTCATTTGCCTTGAATTTCTTCCCATATAGAAATTTCCTCCCAGATAAAATTGTCCTCTTGTCAAGTTTAGCTGAGATTTACTGATCCTGCAGCCTTTTTAAAAGTAAATCCTTTTTTTTCCTCGACGGGGATTTTGAGTGAGAAAGGGCCGAGTCATTAATTCACAAATATATATGATCCTTCTTGTAGCATAATTTTTGGTATAATATAGAGGCAGATGTGCTGTTAATCTTGGGCAAATAGATACCAATTATTTTTTGCAATGAAATTATAACAGTAAAACTGTCACCTGCATAAAATACGGGAGCAGCAGGGGAGATGGAATAGATTCCTCTGATCTCCCCAACCCACATGCCTGCATAAAAATAAAGCAGAATCAGAACTTTGAACCTGAGATTGAATTCTAAATCAAAGAAGCAGAAATGTATAACTCTTTGTGCTTATTAGCTCTGTGTAGTTTGAACTCAAGCAGACATGATTTATTCCTCTGAAAATTGGAGTGTGCTGTAAACCTTCATACACAATATATAAATCCTTTGTTACATGTTTTTTGGCCAGAAATCTGCAATATGTCCATGTCTTAGATGTTACGGCATCTTCTTCCAGTGTTTGTTTCCCTGTCTGATGAAAACTTTCCCTCTTGTTTCCCTCTTGTTGACAAGGGAGGAGGGTGGAGAAACAAAAAACCCTTTCATCTTGCCGAAAAGAAAGAATAAAGGAAAAAGTCATGCTACGACAATGTTTGCAAAGGCAAAGCAGTCTGGGTGCTGTCCTTGCTCTTGTTTACAGATCATGAGAAGCTGCTGAAAACTGGCCCAAAGAACAAACAAAGATGCTCGGCTGTTCTCAGAGTTTGCTTCACACAGGGAGACTCTGCTGTGGGTCAAGCTTTGTTCGTGCAATTGCCGCAGAAAATGAATGTTGGGTCTGCCCCTGGGCTAGGCTGGAACTGAAGAAAACACAGCTAATGACCATGGCAATCAGCATTGTCCCTCTTTGAAGAGGGGCATGGCCTTGCTCTCACCGTACAGCACACGGGGGAATTCAGTCTCTGCAGATTCCCTTTTTGTAGCACTGATATTTTGGATAGACAGGAATGCATGTTCTTGTTTGACCTTCATTAGGCAGCAAGGGTATATCCTTCCATGTACTGAGTTCCTACCACCACAGCAGCAGTGGTTGCTCTTGGCAAACCTCCCTTCCAGCTGCATCCACACAGGATGGCTCAGACTGGACAAGGATGGAAGGGACCACAGTGGGTCATTTGTCCCACCTCCCTGCTCTAGCAGGGCCATCCCAGAGCATATGGCACAGGGCTGGAATATCCCCAGGGAGGAGACTCCACACCCTCTCTGCTCTCTGCTCAGGGCTGGTCACTGCCCAGCCAAGAAGT
>JAWWEW010000001.1:114674636-114695968 GCA_035583185.1 Anabacerthia variegaticeps | reverse complement strand
CCGCTGCAGGAGCTCCCTGGCCCTGCTGTGCTGAGGGGCCAGGGATGGACCCAGCCCTGCAGATGTGCCTGCCAGGGCTGGGCACAGGGGCAGGAGTCCCTCCCTGCCCTGCTGGCAATGCTATTCCTGATGCCCCCCAGGATCCTATTGGCCTCCTTGGCTCCCAAGACACCCTGCTGGCTCAGGGACAGCTCCTTGTCCACCATGTCCTTCTCCACAGAGCTGCCCTCCAGCAGGTCACCCCCAGCCTTTACTGGTTGTTCCTCCCCAGGTTCAGGACCTGCATTTATTTGCTCTTGTTGAATTTCAGGCAGTTCCCCTCTGCCCATCTCTCCAGCCTGCTGAGGTCCCTCTGTAGGGCTGCACCATCCCCTGGGGTATCGGCCACTCCTCCAGATTTGTGTCACCAATGAACCTCCTGAGGAGGTTCATCTGAGTCCTTTATGAACAAGTTTAACAATTCTGGGCCTAGTATTGAACCCTGGGGGACACCACTGGTGACAGACCTCCAACTGGACCCTGTGCCACTGGTTATGACCCTCTGGGATCTGCTGTTCAGCCAGTTCTCAATCCACCTCTCATCCACATCGAGGATGTTGGGAGAGGCTGTCAAAAACCTTGCTGAAGTCCAGGTAGACAATATCCACTGCTCTCCCTTCATCCAGGTAGTTGTTTCATGGTAGAGGGTAATCAGGTTGGCCAAGCATGATTTACCTCCAGGGAATCCATGCTGATGATTCCCAATTCCCTTCTTGTCATCCCCATGGTTAAAGATGTATTTGCTATAAAACACACCAGCACATCTTCTTGGGGTTTATGCAGCAACAAGCCTGGTAGTTCTTGAAGGTTCATCAGTGTTACAAGTACTGAAAAATCGCTCCTTTTGGAGTAACTTGAAGGGTTTTGCTGTTAACCTTTGATGACCTTACTGGATGTTGGTCAAGCCATAAATAACATTTGTCAATCTCGACCTTTTAAAGAAGTTGTAGTTTGTCCTTTTGCAGGTTATGATGAAAGCCAGATGGTGATTCATGTCTTCCTACGGAGGAGTGGCTGTTGCATTCCAGTGTGCTCTCATGGTGCATCAGTGGCTGGCAAAGTCCAGGGAAGAGCTTCTGGTAGCATCAGTGGGCACTGTATAATGCTGAGTAGCTTTTCCACCCAAAACATCCTCTCCTGCTGTCAGGGAAGTGTATGGAATTTCATTCTGGTTTTAGGGTGGGAAGGACAAAAGTATTATTTGGAGTTAATTGCATAAACCAGTTTTCCTGGGTGAAAACTGGTCAAAGGACTATTTTTAAAGCTATACCACCTTAGTAATGATCAGCAATGCTACGAGTACAGAAGCATTTGTATTAAACCAACCTGTACACAGGGGCCAGGAGATGCAGCTGCCATAACCTCACTGGGTTTTGAGGGACCTCAGTCCACCTGAAACCCAAGAGCTCTTTATTTGTGAATGCCACTGCAATCTGAACTTGCAAACTCTGTTATCTAATGCTGTTCTCAGTGGTAGAAAATCCAAGGGTGAATCCAGCCCTGCTATCCCTGCGCCCCTCAGTGTGGGATAAGAAGCTGTAATTTCCTTTTTGCTCACCTGGTTTGATTAGTTGGGACAATCATGTTTGCAGATGTATCCTAAATGAAAACAGAATGTTCCTACCTGACTGTTCTTGCTACCTCGGCAATGTCACAGAGTTCCTTTGTAGGTTAACACTTGTCACTTCTTATTCTGTTTCACATTGCCCTGTGGATTTTTTTGGGTGTTTTTTTTTTTGCAATGTAATTTGCAAGCTGTTGTCGTCCAATCTACTCTTTAATAGCCCAGCACAACTGCCAGGGAAACAATTGCATCAGAACCAATTATTTCTGTGTTCAGATTTAGAATCATTCTTTCTCCTATTAATAGATCTCATTCTTTCTTCTGCAAGTACATAAAGCATGTGGTTATTAGCTGGTATCTGTTAATAATTTTCTTGGAATATCAGATTTATCATTCAGTGAGATGGATATTTATAATAACAAAATATGTGGTTTCATGGGGTGAATTCTGTAATTTCCTGGTCCCGAGTGAAATGAAAATTAACGGGTTTTGCCTGAATTTGGATGTCATGGTGGATCAGGCCAATCATGGAAAGGTGCTCATGAAAAACTGAATCCCTTTTTTTTCAGTTGCTGCTTTGGAGCACATAAAAAACTATACATGAATAAATAATCTGCATTTATCCTCTCCATGGGATGCCTCTACATAAGGATACAGTTAATAAAGTAAATTCTTGTATTTTACATCTGAAATGGAGTCGTTTAAACTCCCTTCAACCCAAATGCTTCTAGAAAACATGGTAAAGGGTTGTAAAACAGGGTGAGAATAGAGATATCTCTCTAGTAATCTTTCCTGGTAGAGGGTTATGCATCTTGCAGTGTTCTTCTGCTCAGGAAATTTGGGAAATTCTGCTCTTTGTCCACAGGGCACTCAGGAATAAAAAAATCTTGCCAGGTCAGACAGAGTAAATAATCATCTCCATAGTTATTTATGCAGAGTGCTTTGCTTAATAGACCTTCAGTTCCTGGCTAGAGGCCAGGATCATTATTGTAGGATGGCCTAATATAAATATCTATGTAGGAACTTGAAATTAATTTTCCACTAATATTCTCCAATGACTGCATTAAAAAAAAGGCACTGTTTTTGGGAGCAGCCCTACAAATAAACTTACTTGTGGAAAAAAGACTTTGAAAAGGGAGGGGGCACATGAGAGCAATTTGGATAAATACTCAAAGGATCTCATAGACCATGGTTTGCTGTATCTTCCAGGATCTGGAGGTCACATTCTTTAGGCACAGGAAGGGACAGTGCCTGTGCATTTTGTCTTTCCCACAAAACATTGCTGGGGAGGCAAAAGATGAACTAGGCTTTTTTTTTGCAAGCAACTGCTGAATCAATGTAAAAAAAAACCCAACACTTTCAGGCTGCTGCTCTCTAATATTTCATCCCCAGAGCACTAATCAGAAGTTAGAAGGGGGAGTATTGTATGATGCTAATTTATACTGAGTTTTCCTGGGTGTTGGGCTGAGTGTTGGGAGGAAAATATTGCACTGTGGTGTTCTAAAATTCCCTCATCCCTTGAAAGTGATGCTCCATGGAATATGTTCTCTGCCAGTAATGCAGCCCCTCTTCTCCTTCTCTCAGTCAGAATCTATGCTGCCTCATCCAATCTAGCTGGTACTAGTGGGGATTTGGGAAGGGAGATGAGCATGGTTTGTTGTACCTCATCCCCCACCTCCCAAAATAGAAAGTCTGTGTCTCAGCATCCTTCCTAGACGTGTATGCAGCCACCAAACACCACCACACCTTCACAAAGCCCAAATGCAGAAGTGTTTGAACCCTCAGCAGAGTTACATAAGTTGTCTTTGGTCGTGAACAGATCACTCAGGCTCAGAGAAAGGTGTAAAAAAGCCCTGTGAGAACTCAACACCATCATCCCTAGCTGGGAGTGTGGATGAGAGTCAGGAGAAAAATTCCTGGTGCTCAGTTCGGGACAAATCCCATCTCCAGGCACAGCAAAAACACTGCAGGAAACCTTATCTGCTTTCATTTTAGGCACTTGCCTAGGGACAGCTGAGCAGAAAGTTTTCCCAGAACCAAACCAAATATGTCTCAGGTCCTCTTGTGGTGTGTCTCTCCCCTTTCCCAACTGGGATGTTCATCCAGGAGCTGCCCCTCTCTCCAGGCAGCCAGCAGGGCTCAGCTGAAGGCAGATGGAGCCTTTAATAACAGGGCTCTTGGATTGTTCACAGACCTTCCCTAGAGAGGCTGCTGAGAGGAAGAGAGAGGAATTAAACATGAACTTCATTTCCTCTCCTAGGTGACCTTCCATTTCTGGAGGGCAGGGGTGAGGAGGAGGTAACGTAGACACCTTCACCTGCCCCCAGGTGTGTCTGTCCATGTGAGCATCTGGTTTCCCAGAGAGGACCCTGTGGTGGAGTTTAATCAATGTAAATTAACTAAACTGAAGTGATACTTCTAAGAGAGCACATATTGTTCTTTTTCCTTCTGTTCTCTGGCACGTTGGCTTTGATGCTGTGCATGACAGCTGCACTTCATCTGGGAATGGGAAGCTTTCAGTCTGAAATGGTCAGGCAGAAGGATATTTTATTAAAAAAAAAAACAAAAACCAAAACATTGCATTAAAAATTACATCAATTAATAGCAGTGCTCTTGTAGTCTGGCCTGTGTTCTGTCTTTGGAATTCCCCACAAGTTTTTATTTTGGGTACCATTTATAACTACTCTCATGACTCCCAAATAAGTCCATCTTCTCCCACAAAGACTACAGTGCTATGCACATGAAAGGTGTCTGTCTGTTTGTTGCTATACAATGTTAATTTTTCTTGCATGGTTTGTTTTGTTTTGTTTTGTTTTTTTTCTCCCTGGGACTGCACTGGGAGAGGAAAAAAAAATGGTTTCCTATCTCATGAAAGTACCAGGAGAGCAAATTGAATGCAGAAGTCCCACAGGGAAAGAAAACCAGAGCAGAACAGCACAACCATAGCAGAACAATTGCAGCGTTTGAAACTTGCTTTTTAAGGACTTAAAAATAGGAAATTATTTCAAAATATATTTATCCTGTTTTTTTCTTTCCCTGTGGAGGAAAAGGGTCCTATCTAGCTGGCACCTTTGAGATGGAAAATCCTCACACTTAACACTCCTGCTACACTGTCTAGATACTTATATGGTCCTCACCACCGTAGTAACTGAGTGCCTTCCAAGTATTTAAAAATAGAGATAGCAATAACAATTCCTGCCCTGGTTCATCTCTTTCTTTCCAGCTTGCTACGAGAATAACTTGATTAATTTATGGGACCTCTGTTTTGCACACAGTGCCTGCAATACAGCTTGGGAACCTTCTGTGCCTGTTTGCATGGGATGGACTCAAACTTGGGGCATCCAGAAACTGGGCTGCATTTCTGGACCCTGACACATGAACACGTGGAAAAAAGTTAGATATTAATATGTGGTCACTCACATATTTGTGAGTTAGATATTAATGTATGGTCACTCACATACTTGCAGGAGGTAGGAATTAGTAAAGCTGCAGCGTTCCTGCACTACTGAGATTAGAAGCAGCCCAAGGAAATCATCATGAATTATGCTAATTTGTGACTTAGTTTCAGTGGTTAATTGAGAATCACAGCTCTGTTGGTTTAAGGGGGGGGGGGGTGATAATCCCCCCAAACAGCTTTCTGTGTTGTCAGGCAAACCTGGGTCAGCCAGAAGATGGAGGAGCAGTGGAATTCCCTGGAAAAAAAGGGTCTCCATGTGTTCCTTTCTTTGTCCTTGTATTTTCATATTTGCATTGACTGAAGGTGGGGATTGGACTCTTTGCCAGGACAAGAGGAAACATCCTCAAGCTGTGCCAGGGGAGGGTCAGGCTGGACATCAGGAGGAATTTCTTCATGGAAAGGGTTGTTAAACACTGGCAGGGGCTGCCCAGGAAGGGTTGGAGTGCCCAGCCCTGGAGGTGCCCAAGGAACGACTGGACATGGCACTCAGTGCTCTGGGCTGGGGGACAAGATAGGGATGGGTCACATGTTGGACTTGATGATCTTGAAGGTCTCTTCCAAGATTCTGTGGCGTGTCACACTCTTTATTTTGCCTGTCTGACTCTTAGTTTCCACCCTTAGCTGACAGCCATGCCTTCCTTCCCTGCTGGGGAAGGTTTTGTCTCAGTTTCTTTGTCCTTCCAACATCACCAGTGAGACTGAGATCCATCTCCTGCAGCACTTGGGACCTGCCTAATTCAGTGGCCATTTGAGCCCCTGAAAGGTGCCAGGAACCCTGCTACTTGCTGAGAAACTGGCTGTGAAGGTTAGCCCAGGTCATTAGGGGAAGGAAAAAAAACATAATTCCGTGATTAGAAATTAAGAAACAATTACATTAGGAAAAAGCAGATAAGGCTTGGGTGATGCTGGTGGGTTTTGCCTTTCCGATGACTCATAAACATGCTGGAGTTCCCATCAAGCGTTAATGAGGAAAGACAGGGATGAAATTACGCCTTTGACAAGTGCCATATTTCTTTGGGAAATCAGGCTGTAATTACCAGCGTGCTCTGGGGAGAGGGAGCCCTATTGCCATGGCTCTGGCTGCCTTCCACACATGTGCAGGCATTGGAAAAGGGTCATTGATACTCTGGGGGAGGAGGAACATTTAGTTCTGCTTTGGTGCTGGTCGTAACCCCAAAGGGAGGACACAGGGTCAGGCCAGTCCTTAAATAACCCCAGTAAAGCCTATAAAGTCACCTCTGCAATTCATCTGCCTGAAATAATCGGGGATGGTTTGGGGCTGTTTCAGGGCTGGGGTCAATGGCATGTGTAGGATGGGGTGTTTACTTTGGGATTTCATGGAGCTGGACTGACTTGCACAAGTTGGGGATGAAGTTCTACATGTTCCCAGACACCACCAACGAGTGATTAAAAGGCTACAAGAGGTGGAAGGAGCCGAGCAGCGTGTTTTTGTTAATTCAGAGGGAGTGAAAAATGAAAGAGGAGCACAATCAATGCACAACAGTGGTTACCAGGATTTGCTGTTGTGGAAACATCACTTTTCTTCTGACTGCACACAAGATCTGCTTTGCTTCACACCATGGGCTTTTGGTTTGTGTTGTTGCTTTAGTTTTCCGGAAAACCTGGGTTTGTAAATGGAATGAAAATACTTTTCTACTTAAGAGTTCCTCGCCTGTTAGTAATTCGGTAAATGATTAATCATTTTTTTTTTCTGCAGGTTTTTAAGATTTTAATTTGTAGCACACAGCTGTCTTTATGCACTTAGCTCGATGCTCCAAAATTAGCTTGTAATTTGGTGTTATCAAGCTCCCTTGTGCAAGCAGGCACCAGAATTCAGAGCAGCAGGAGTGTCACAGACATGATGAAAATTTGGTCCTTTGCTGATTGAGTGACCAGAGGAAAAAGCAGCTAAGGCTGGGGAAGGGAATTAGATGCTGCAACAGGAACCAGCACAACATCTTCACTCCTGATGCTTAGAGTGGATTTCAGGACCTTAAAATGCTGTGAAATGCTCTGGTTGCTTGTGCAAGGTGTCTCAAAGTCAGCCCACGTGTGTCTTGGGTTCCTGTGCTGAGAGGAATAATAAATAATATTAAACTCTGTCCCGCTCCACAGGTTAGGGGTGAAATTCTTCTTGTCTGGCTCTCTGGGTGTGCACTTGTGTGAGGGACATAAAGCTCTGTTTGTTGTCAACAGAAAAATGTGGTTTTTTTGGACATGATACTTACCAGAATGAGCTTCTCTGGAGAGCCTGGTGTTCTAGATATTAATCTGATTTAGGCTTCTAATTTGCTCAGCACTATCAAGGCTAAGGAATTTGTGGGTAATACTAATATTACTAAGCAATAAAAATAAAATATAACGAAATAAATACTAAAAATACTTCTGTCTAGAACACTATCTCTGGAGTGAAGTGGATACTCAGCAAGGTTTTTCAGAATGTCAGTTTTGGACCTTGGCATTTAATTTCTCCTTAAATCCATCTCAAACAGCTCCATCCTTATTTAGGTTCAGCTGATCCTGGCCACCTCGTGCCAGCTCTCACAGTCATTTTCTCTTTGAACATATGAATATGAAAACATCCACATATTTTCTGGCTTGAGGTCTTTGTTAGCTGGGCTGCTGGATCTCATGGAAACATTTCCTCTAGCCAAGCACATTTGCTGTTGGTTCATTTTTCCCCCAGCCCACGGTGGGTTACGAATAGGAAGGACTGAGAAAAATACTTTCCAAGGGGGAATTCTGAAGCAAAGAAGAAAGTGGGCTAGCACTGGATATGGAAAAGGCATTTCAAGAATAGCAGTGGAAAATAGGGCAGGGTGCTCTGGAAGCTCCTGGGAGATGGTGTGGGGAATCCAGAGAGTGGAGCTCAGCTCTCTGCACTTCTCCAGGGTCTCCCAGTAACGTTATTTAATCACAGTTGATGAATGAGTGCTCTGACTGTATTTTGAGTAGCTCATCTTTCATTCTAATTTATACCTAAAACCCCTGAGACTGCTGGTTGACTCTAGGTGGAGAAGGCATTAATTATTTCTGAGGTTTTAGTGAAACACTGGCACTCTACAGTGACCAATTTATTACTCCTCTAAAAGCTGCCAATAAAAAAATGGACATGTACAAATATATTCATTAGCACAAACTAATTAAAAGCCAGGCTAATAGCCAGAATCACAATACATTACTGCAGAGTGTTGGAATTCATTATGTGTCCCTGCTAGTCCAGCAGTGCCTACCCTGGCTCTGCAGTCTCTAATCTAAGTTACAGATCTACTGAGAGACACTTGAGAGTTGGCTCATGATCTGTGTGGACACTGCAGAGAGTTCCTGACCCAGGTTTCTGGCAGGGAGCAGGAATTAGCTGTGGAGAAGATCCTGGGCTGGCTTCTCTCTCGTGTGGCAGGTGTGTTGCAGCTGAACAGAGGGCTGGGAGGGGACAGAGTAATTAGGCTTGAAGATAAGTTTATTCTCCTGGCTGATTTCAGAGCTGAATGCAGGTTATCAGGTGTGGTACCTTTGAGGAAAGCACATATAACTCCAGACCTCCAGTTACATTTGGGCTCCATCCTGGGGAGCACATTTATCCTCATCCTTGCTCATACAGGTTCACACAGCACAGGTGAGGATCACATAACCTCCTCTTCACCTCAACCCACCTGGGGAAGGACATTCAGGGCTGGTGGGTGTCCTGGAGCAGATTACTCCTGGTGTGGCAGCCACAGACAGTGTGTGTTGGGATCTCACCTAATCATTGTGTTCAGAGAGCAGACACCTGGATTTTCACTATTAAAAATCTCCTGGAGACCTTTCCCATGAATCTGTAACTAAACTCCTCGTCCCTCTCGTGAGCTCTGCAATGGCATGTGCTGCCTTGGAGAAGCTGGGGGGGGAAAAAGCATTCCTGGTTTATTTTTTTAAGCCAGAAAGGTAAAGAGACAAATGGAAGATGTGTGGGCTTGGACCTCTTTGTGCAAGGGTGATGGATGCTGTCAGCAGAGGGCACAGAGGGCTCTGCCAGTCACTCATGAGTCACCATTCCATCCATCAGCACCACTTTGTCTCACCTCAGACAAACTTAAGCCTTTGCCTTAAATTCCTTTCTCTGTCAAATTAAAGAGAAGAAAAGAGCTTTGCTAGGCTCCAGTGCAAAGAAATGGGGAGATTAATGATCCATAAACAATATTGTATATGGCTGTGTCATATTCCCAGAGGGAGCAGGTGAAGCGCTTGGAGCTTTTCTCCCCAGGGGTGGGAGGTTTGATGGGCTTTGCACTGATTGTTGGACCTCTCTGAAACTGTTCCCTGTGCCAGAGAAAAGTGGCACAACTGTTGTTTAAGTATTTATGGATTTGAAATGAGGGACCACAGAAAGAAAAAGCAAAAGGCTATGTCGTGAGATGGAGTCCTCTGGAGGTCTCTCAGCTAAAAACCATTCCATTATGGAAGAACATCAAAAAGAAAATGTAATTTTTTGGCAATTCCCCCCATTCCTCCCATGCCACAGGCAAACCTTGTGAACAGGCTGGGGGCTGTTCTCAGATGCAGCAGAATTAGTGTCGAGTTTTGGTCTCTATTCATCATCTTAAGAAGATTACTGCAGCCAACATTAGCATTTTGCTATTACATGGTGGACTGGCTGAGGTCCAGAGGGAGTTAGAATTAGAATACTTATTTTTTTCCTTTTGTTAGATCTTTTTCTTTTTGCAGCAGGAGATGATGCATGCAAAAAATTCAGTGAAGGAAGCTGCATCAAGGGACACTGGTGCTCCTTTGTAGTTTCCACCCCAAAATACCTGCGTGAGCTGGTAATTCCAACTCAGTTTGCTTCTAAATTGTGTGTTTTAATGAACCTAAATGTAAGCACATCCACAACTGCCATTATGTTTGGAGTGGGTACTGGGCAAGAGCACTAAGAAGTTATTGTTTTCCTCTCCAAAGTATAAATAGATCCAAATTTACTCAAAACTTGGCACGGGAAGATTTTATAACTACCATAAATCTGACCCTTGTTTTAGACTTCCCCCAACTCTTTGGACAAAACAGGAATTTTCTATGGCTGTAAGAAGTTTTCTGCAGGATTATGTAGTATAGGAAATGTATTTGGGGGCAAATGTCTTGATTGAACTTGCAGAATAGAAACTAACATTTAATTAACTGAGACAGAGAGCAGCTGCTTTTCTTCTGCTGGGTGTTTGTGAGGTCTCTGGCTTAGCAAAAAGGCAGAATACAGCTTTTATTTGGCTTATCACAACTTCAAATTTCTGTTGAATTTCTAACTGCTTTAGAAAATTATAATATTTATTTTGTTTGATACTTTTATGGTAATTGTTGAGGCAGGGAGTGATCCAGAGCTGGTGGCAGGGATACCTTTTGTTCTTGGCAGTGATGCTGTCTGGATGTGACAAAACACTTGCTAAGCTTGGCCCAGAGTGCCAGGAAAACACAAAGCACAATGCAGAATTCCAGTTCAAAAACTCCCAAGGTGTTCTGCACCCTCAAGTGAGTTGTTTCAGGAGAAAGCCTGATTTATTTGGTTAAAAAACTCCAAATATTCTGGTCTTTGCTGGTCAGAAGAGGTCGCAGAGGATGAGGTAAGCGGCAGAAAACACTCAGATCACCACAGCTCTTCTGGCAGTGATTCTTTACTTTCTTCCTCTCTTCATAAAAGGAGGTTTTCCTTTCAGCTTTATCCACAAGCAGGTTCTTCTCTTGTTGCTTTCTTACTGTCTGCCCCATGCTGTGGTTCCATCTCACTCCTCATTCTTCCTCCTCCCCCAGAGCATTTTATGTCTCTTCAGCATAGCCAGGTCAAGTTTTACTTCTCCCTCTGACTGCCTGCTTTTCCCTCCTCTTATTTTCCTCTTATTTTCTGGGGCTTTGATGAAGAATACATTTTATTTATATTTTTATATCCTATCTATTTATTCACCAAAAGAAGGTTCCTGACTAATGCTCTAATTTGCAGTCATGCTTGAAACTCACTCAAAGTCTCTCATTTCTCTCCAGTCTCACAAAACGTTTATTGTTTCCCAGAGTAGGTTCAAGCAAGGGCCAGGTGAGTAGGCAGCAAAGAAACACCTGGAAGAAGAGAAACACACACAACAAAGAGACAAAGCGGTTTATAAAGTCGTGGAAATAGAAACAAAAAAAAGAAAAAAGAAAGGTTTTAATTCTTCTTTCTGTCCTATTGGAAAGACGGAAGCAAAAGGGAAGAAAAGAATATTTAATTCACTCAGTTCAAAATTCAAGCAGTGAAGACCATTAGGTGGGTTTTGGTGCATCAGGGACTGGTTTTGGTGCATCAGGGACTGGTTTTGGGGTGTGCTGTATCCTGTGCATCCTGCCTGGCACTGAACCCAGCCAATGTTTTCTGATGCAGAGAAAACACGTGAAATGTTTAGTCCTTCTTCTGGATGCCTTGTAAGCTCGGGTGGGGGGCTTGTAATCCTCAGAAATAGGGGCAGGAAAAATGGATCTGCAGAGATTAGAGAACACAGGCTGGAGTAACGATGTGAGGCTGGTCAGGCGTGTGGGTGTCAGCCAAGATGCTGTTTCTGATCAGCTTTATTGACAAGCTGACACGTCTGGAAATCCAAGCAGAACTTCAAAAGTGCCCATCAGGGCTTAAATTCACCCAAAGGGAAATGTTTCCGAGAGAGTTTTTAAATGAGTGGCAGAGTTAAGGGCTGGAGAAATCCTCAGACACAGAATGGGTAAGGGAGGGCTCTGATTAATTTTTGCCTTCCAAGTAATCATTTTCAGTGACTCAACTGTTGTCATTTTTTCCCCCCGTGGTTAAATGTTCAAGAAATCATTGACATCTCTCAAAATTACCAGCACAGTAACATTCACCCTCTGGTTTTGATCCCTTCTAAAGATTTTCCAGCTATCCATAACTTTTATTTCATTTAGTTTACATTCTTTTCCTCGTATTATGTGCATTTATTTTGTTTATTGCAATCTGGACCGGTGGCAAGGCCAATTAACAGCTGCTGAACTCTGCTGGCTAAAAGCTCCCTTTGCAGTTGTACACAACCTTGCCAAACTCCAATTGCTCAGGCTGAAATTTGTCATTCTGATTGCTTGCCTCAAGCAGAATTATTTTGGAAGGGTTCAGCAAAGTCATTCCAGTCGTTTCCAAAAACGAGGCTCGCACAAAATGTTAGCACATCTAGCAATTAAAAACAATTTCTGGTGGCCTTTTTTTTTGTTTTTCCCTGACTGCTTTGAGCCTTTGTCATTTTGAAGAGAAATGTTGTATTTGCCATCTGGGATGTGACTTTTCTATCTGCAAAGCTGGCCAAGTTATAAATGTTTAGAAAGACAAGTCTTACGTTTGTGTGAGTTCAGTGAAGCACTTAATTATTTCTTTTTTTTCTTTTTTTAAATGAAAACTCAACATCACTGCACCAACTAATAAACACTTAAGCAATTAAACCAACACTGTCATTGCAAGGCTTAAGGAAATCACAGTTTTTCTTAATTGCTGCTTCTCGAAGGGACACTTTGGCTGAGGGAATGGTGGTTTGCCCTTCTGTGCTCCCAAGAAACCACAATTGCTTAGGATGTACTTCCCTCCTTGGAACCAGATGGTTGGAGAAGCTGGAGCAGAGGGAGGCCAAAGGATGGAATGACAAAGGAGCTCAGTAGGTCTCATTGGGAAGCTGGAACCACAGAGCATGAGGCAGGGTTTGATATTTCGGATGGAAACTGCACCTGGAAGGGAGGAATATCAACTGGGATGTGAGAACTGGAGGAAACTGGGAGTCAGCTACTGTGGGAATGAGCTGGGCTGGAATTTTGAGGTTAGGGAGTGCCCTGGTGCAGTTTTGGGGACTAGGAGTAGCCAAATAAAGAAACAGCATTGCTGAGCTCTACTGGGAACCGTGATGACCACCTAGGCTGGGGAGGAGATGGGGCTGGCCCTGAGCTGGTCCAGAGGGGCTGGAAGAGAAGGAGCCACGACGTCTGAAGGCAGCAGAGAGCAGTGAAGCCCCTGAGATTGCTGCCCAACCCTCCCACTGCCTCTTTCCTGCATGAAACCCACTGACAAAACACACAACTCATTGTGTTTCCTGCTGACTCAAGCAGAGGACAACAGCCTGCCACCACCATCAGTCCCTCCCTGAAACAAGAGGTGCTGGGTCTGACAGTCCCCAGCAGTCGGGCTGGGGAACCATGTGGGTGTCCCTATGTTGTAACAGAATATATATATATATATATATATATATGTATGTATGTATTTTGGCTTTAAATCCAGGAAACAACGTGCTCCTGACACTGTGAAAGCTGCAATGTCAAGAATTAAAGTTGTCCACGCGGTGAATTCAGCTGACTTTGCATAGTGGTGCCAGTTTAGTTTGCCATTTATGAACTTTCTCTTGTTCAACCTTAATATTCTTTTAAGATGGCTTTATGTGTGCGATGAACATGCAACTGAAGCAGGAGGAAAACCTTTATCCCCTGGCCTCAGTTAGAGTTTCATGCCAATTAGACTGTCTGGCACTGGGTTTAATAAGTTTGTAATTGCAGTTGCAGCACTTAGGGAGATCAATGCCCACCCTTCCTGATAAAATTGATTTTAAATAGCCATTGTTAAAAGGCACCAGGTGAAAACTTAGGGAGGTGAAAATCAAGGTACGATTAATGGGAACCCTTTGTTTCTTCCAGACAACTCACATTGATAAAGCTTGCTTTTTATTTTGTTTTAGCACGAGTTTGCATTTTTTAAAAGAAAAACATTTTAGATATTTGTGAAAACAAACCATTCTAGCACTTTCTGAGGTGATGGGCACGGGAGGGAGAAAAGGGAGAACAGTCCTTTCTGGAGAGGAAATAATGCCCCAAAAATGACTTGGAGAGGGAATAATGCCCCAAAATTGACTTGTTAGAGCTCTGAGGACTGGCAAGCAGCTTGGGTGGTGGGCCAGTGTGGTCCCATGGCCAGCCCTCCACTGACAGCTCAGAAATGTGCTGCACATGGAGCACGTACAACCTTCCTTTGTGTCCTCAGTGTTCTGTGTGGGTTTGTTAAGTGCACCATCTGTCAGGATAATGAGACCATTTTCACTTCCCTGCTCCATAACCTCCTGATACAGATAAAGAGCTAGGAATATGGACCCGCTCTCTCCTTTCACAGGGGCTCTATTGGAAAAAAAAATGCTTGCTTTTACCCACATTAAAAAAAATAAGGAGGTGTGTGGGTGTGATTAATCAACACGCAGGCTATAAAAAGGTGGGTACTCCTTCTCCTCGCTACACACCGGAGAACAAACCCACTGCAACCCAGGCTAAATGAACTGCACTTCAGTCAGGTGCTTGTCAGAGGGTTGTCAGAACATGTAACTACACTCTTAGGGGAGAACAGCCCCTCCACCCCTCATCTCAAATAGCACCGAGTTCAAAAGGATGTCGCTGAGTCAGTGCCTGGGACCCAGAAGGTTTGGAATTTGGGGCTTTTATGAGATGGGGAAAAGGCAAACAAAAATTGTGGGAGCAGGATTCGAAGTACCGTCTAGTGCCTTTGGTGCCTGACCTTGCTCATTAATCTCTGCTCCTTTGAAAAGGCTTGGAAAATTACATTACCCTGTCCCATCAGTCCACACTCGATAAATACAGACACTAAAGTCAGGGACGAGAAATCCCACAGAGCTTTGGTATTGACTTGTTAGAATTCCAGGCTTCCAATACAGTAACTGCCTGTAAGTAATGAACAAGCTACTGAGAAGGACACCCTGCCCTTCTGGATTCGCTCCCCCCTCTTTTATAGGATCTAGCCATTGCCATTTTTTACTCCCTTATGCTAAACAGTAAATTGTCCTGTGTGCCAATAAGGTCTTTTCTATTACTCTGTGAGATGAAATTAGGGGAAGAGCAGAGCTGTGCTGGTGTTCTGTCTCAGAGCCAATAGTCCTGTTAACCTCAGCATCAGCTCCTTCAGCAGGGGAGGGGAAAGAAGAAAAGATGACAAGGATGTGGGATAGAATTGTATTTCTCCCATCAGGGAATGCTGGAGCAGTGACTTGTGTGCTTTGACAATTTAAGAACCTGTGAGTATACTTGTCCTGTACAATCAGACCTCTCTGTTGAGGGCACATCAGCTCAGATTTCAGTGCAGAAGCCACGTCTCCTCCTTACCCAGAGATGCTGCAGAGGAGCCAGGATGGAAGGGCAGGGGGCACATGCTGGAGAACTGTCCTAGGAGATGCTCCCTGTGGCTTTCTGTGCAGTCTCAGGTCAGTGGGAGCCTTCCTTGGCTTGGTTAGCAAAGAGGAGCATGCCAGGAATCCCTTTGAAAGGGTTCTTGTCTTCAGCACATCTGACCATGCTCCTTCTTCTTTATGCATTCTCAGCCTTGGCTGCCTGTGTCCCATTCTGGGTGCAAGGAGGTCCCCTTGAGCACCTCCCCTCTTCAGGGTGGCAGCAGCCATCCCCTGGCCCCTCCTCAGCTGGAGAGCAGAGCAGGGGTTTGGTGTTTGCAGGAGCTTGTGAATTCAATCACAGTTCTCCCAGAGCCTGTCGTTTGGCTGTTTGTTGGGGTGAAGCATTTGATACAGCCTGTCAGGGGGTTAACTCTAGTCCTTTATTAGAGGTAGAGAAGGAGTCTTATTGATGTACACTTCGAGGCGTTCAGGCACACACACACACACAAATTCACTGTCTTTGCAACGAGTTGAAAGGAGAGCAAGAGGTGCTGATATGGGGTTTTTTTTGCCTATTCAGTTTGTGTATCTGTAAAAAGAGGAATCCATGCAGACTGTTCCATGAGCTCCTGAGGGAACCTGAGAGGATCCAGATCAGCTGCAGGACTGGCAGCTCCCCTGGCCATGTCAGCAGAGGGAACAAATGTTCATTTGGACCCTCTGGTGAAGGTGAGCCATTCTCTCCTTCCCCATCCCATGGGATGGGAGCCCACGGATGGCGTAATGCGAGGAGGTATTCCTGCCTTTATTTTATTTTATTTTATTTTATTTTATTTTATTTTATTTTATTTTATTTTATTTTATTTTCTTCCTTCCTGGAGTAAATGAGATTTCTTAGCTGCTACAGTTTCAGTGCAGTGCCTTTCAGAAGGGCTAAATCATTTATTTGATGAGAAAGAGTTTCACAGGAAACAGCAGAGAAGTGTGTTCATCTGGAATTCTACACTGTGCAGTTCAGGCACCACTCAGGTTCATGAAATGTTATTTATTGGGTTAAGGATCAATATCTATATCTGAACTAGTCACCCTGAGCTGCCTTGAGAACTAATAGCAAACTAGCCAGTACAGGAAGGGAATTCAAGGGTGAGATTTAGGATGCTATCCTAAAATGTTTGCCTGAAGTAGGTCAGATGAATTGCACCCTTGGAGTGCCCACTTTCCTCCCTTGGTTTCTTTCTAAACACCTGCAAGCTTGGCCTTCTTTAGGGTTGGACTTGATCTTAGAGATCTTTGATTCTGTCATTCTAAGATTAAGCAATTTTTTCTTAGGAATTGGCCAGAGATTTTTATCTAAAATCTAATTTTTGAAATGCTCAGCTTCATGAGCTTGTGCACCACATGTAACGTGGTTTTCCAAGTGGCAGGGCAGCCCGGAGTGTACTGACAACACCCCCCACCATAGAATTCCTTCTCATCCTCTTTCAGAGCTGTTTTGCCACAGGATCTTAATTTATCTCCCCCGAGCTGCTGTTTCAGTGCTATCCTGCTTTCTCCTGAGGAGCCCCTCCTCTCTTCCTAAGGAACTTAAGCCAAGCAGCCTGCAGGGGTAATAAACATAGAATGTGCCTTTTTGCATTCAGTGGAGACTCGCTAAACTCAAATTAATGATTCTTTTTGGGTAACAGCCCAAGCGAGAAGAAACAGTGAAAATTTCCTAGATCCCTCCTGCCCCAGCACTGCTTTTCTTTCCAGTGGAAAACTACAGCTGGGTGGTTGCTTTCAGGAGTCCAGAGGTGTTCAAATTCTGTCCCTTTTGGGAGAAAATGTCACTCTGCAGCACATTCAGCAAGACTTCTGGTCAGACCCTGTGGATCCATCACTCTGTGTGGTTGAACTGGTGGATGCTGGAGCAGAAGTTACAAAGCCAATTGATGCAGGAGCAGGTGAGATCCACTGGCAGGCCAAGCCTCATGGCAAATCAGTCTCTCAGATATCCTGGTCTTTGCTCAGACTGGGTCTGAACTAAATTGGATCTGCTGCAGAAGCCAAGGGTTTATATCCATCCCATCTCTGGGGCTCTGCTGATGGGATGTGTTTGGTTTTACAGAGGGGTGACAAACTTTGCCCAAGGACACTCCTAAAATAATCTCTTAGGGCATGATTGTTCAGCTCAGCCTGTGTTGTACCCTGTGAAAATTCTGCTCTGTTCCTGAAGGATTCCAAATGCCTCCTTGGGGATTTTTAACCCTACAAGCTCCACTTCTATCTTCGATAACTGCCCAGCTGCATCCACAAGCATCCCCAAACCGGGAGGTAGTGCAGGATGGTAAAAACATGTGGTACATACCTGTATTAAAGCAGTGGCCTCTTCATGGCAGGATTGTGCCAAATTAATTATCCCATTACCAACCTGGAGCAGTGCCCACGTTAGTGCAAATAAAAGTTGTGCTGTTTGGCCATTACTTGTTTGCATTTAATCTGTGCAGTAAATTGAACCCTTCTTACTGATAATCTCATTTACAAAGCATAGAAGACACTGAAATAGAATCACAGAATGGTTTGGGCTGGAAGAGACCTTAAAGCTCATCCAGTTTCAACCCCCTGCCATGGGCAGGGACACCTTCCACCAGCCCAGGGTGCTCCAAGCCCCGTCCAACCTGGCCTTGGACACTTCCAGGGATCCAGGGGCAGCCACAGCTTCTCTGCCCAACCTGTGCCAGGGCCTGCCCACCCTCATAGGGAGGAATTTTTCTGTAACAACTCCCTTGCTTAAGAATGTGATATTGAGTGGCAAAGCTTATGCTGTCCACCTCCAAATAAATGTGTGAGTAAATAGTTTGTAATTAAAAGCTGGTGATGGATTTTATAGGAGGAGAGTGTTTTCTCACTGTGACTTTCCAAGCACTCATGGAACAGTTTTTATTAAAGTTACTGTGGAAACTTAAAATAGCCTCTCATTAGTTGCTAACAGAGATCTGTTGGTGTACAGTGACTCCTAGAAACTGCCCTTATTTTCCACTTTGAACATGAGCAGAGCAAAATCTTGCTCTTCATTATCTTTATTTTGTGTGTGCAGAGAAACGTCTGCTGATTTCATGCCTTGGTGCTTTTCAGAGTCACAGAATGGTTTGGGTTGGAAGGGACATTAAAGATCATCCCATTCCACCCCCTGCCATGGGCAGGGACACCTTCCACTGTCCCAGTGTGCTCCAAGCCCCGTCCAACCTGGCCTTGGACACTTCCAGGGATCCAGGGGCAGCCACAGCTTCTCTGCCCAACCTGTGCCAGGGTTTGCCCACCCTCCCAGGGAAGAAATTTTTTCTGCTATCTAATCTAACCCTACTCTCTGTCAGCCTGAAACCATTCCGCTTTGTGCTGTCACCACATGCTCCTGTTAAACATCCTTGTGATTGACTCCTCTCCTTTCTGTGACTGACAGGTTTTCCTCTGTAACCTGTGCCTTCTTCCCCAGCTCGTGTCACTTTGGCGTGCGTGGATTTGAGCCCCCTTTCCTGCCACTCCTGCGTGGCATATTTTGATTGCTGCCACTTCTTGGAGCAGATTCCTGCAGGAGGGTGGTGGGGTGAGGAGCATTCCTGGAAAGCAGAGCTCTTATGCAAGAGAAGATGCTGGAAGAGGAGCACCTCTCCTTTGTGTTTCCCTTGCAAAGGGCTCTCAGATGCTGTCGGTCATCCTGCAATTAGCAGCGAGTGCCAACTCATTTTGAGCCAGTTCCCTCATTGCAGTCTGGAGCTGCAAAGTGTTTTGAAGTGCTGGAGGCAACATCTCTCTTAGGAAAAAAAACACCAAACAGACACAAAACCAAAAAGAACAACAATAAAAAGGGCCTAGAGCCTTTTCTCTGGCTTTGATGCAAAGTGGTGCAGCATCAAAGGGGCTAAACTCTCTTTCACCCCGGGGTGTTCTCATCCACCCTCCGTGCCAGGTGGGTCCTGGCCATGCTGTGTGACCACAATAGCCTGGCAGGGAGCAGCTGCACCATTCCCAGTGACCCTGCCCTCCTTAGGGGAGCTCTGGATGCTGCCTGAGCCATGCCCTGCCCTCACACGATGTGCTGCTGTAGAGGAAGCCTCGAGGAAGTCCTGATTTTATTCCAAACCTTCCTGCTGAAGGCACTTTTTCAGAGGTCACAGCACTGAGGGGTGGTGGAGAGGGAAGGATTTATTGTTCTGCGTCTGTAACCACATTAGGGCTCCCAGCTCCGACTCGGAGCACCCAAACGCTTCCATAATAGGAAAATAAGTGATCATATATTAATCAAGCAGTTGAGGAGCGAGTCAAGAGGGTGGTTGTTCCTTGCACTGCTGAAAGGCAGCTCCCCCCACAGCAAAGCTCTTTAAAGGCACCGTGTTTGCTGGGGAAGCGAGAGCTGGGAATTGTGGAGGAAATTAAAACATCTCTGCAATTCCTGTTTAAAGCATGGCCGGCACGTCGGGCATCACCTGCACATGCAGGATGAGGCTCCCCCAGCTTCGGAGGGAATTTTGGGGAGGATTTTGGCATTCTGGGCTGGAGGAGAGGGGTCAGGGCTATAGGTGTGTCATCCCTGCTGGTGGGACATCATTCTGCAGGGACAGAGGCACCTGGCTTGGCTTTTAGATCCCAGGAGCATCCATTGAATTTGCCAGTCAGTCTAGCACTAAGAGGTGAGATTATACAGCTGAGATGGCCATCTTATTGTTTATATTTGTTATTTATTCCTAATTAAACTTCCTCAAAATCTGATCTCCATGTGAATTATGGCCTCTGGTTTCATTTCTAGAACACCTCATAGACCCCCGTGAGTGTTTACATACCTATCTATGCATCAGTTATGCTTCTTTAAGCCATTTCAAAAGGCTGTCAGTGATACATTAATTATTTTGAAGGTGAGGAATGATTGCTTAAATAGTATTAGCATTTAAAGAAAAAACAATATTTGTCTCGGTATTAATTGTTGAGCAAAATCAATTCATCTGTAGCTGGCTACAAATTAGTTGAAAATGCAATTTTTGTAAACTGAATTTTATTGCTATTCCTTTCTGTTCCATTATGTTACCCCAATGCACATAATTTTGTGCTCCTTTGTTTATCTCATGTCAGAAATAATATTACTGGTCTCCAACATTATTACAACGAGGGAAAGAAAAGATTAATCAGACACTTCAAAAGCCTCATGCTGAAATAACATTTTTAAAGTCATAAAAGAACAACCAGTATTTTTTACAGCAAAACTAATTTTTCAAATTCCAGATAACAACACCGTATTCTGAAAGTAAAGGTCAATTTGAAAAATAAAGAATTCTGGGTGCCTAATAAGGTCATCTTCTTTATACCAAATTGTAATTTATGGTTGTATCAAAAGACATTAATTATTTCTGGCTTGCTTTGAGTGATATTATGGGGCCAGTTGGTGTAGTTCAGATAAAAATAGCTGGTACATTTAATCTGATAATTAATGATAACCTTTATTTCCCTTCACTTGGAGCTTTTGAAGTCATAGGGAACTGCTGAGCTCCAGGGGTTGTTCTTCAGCTTCAGAGACAGTTCCCACATGTATTTTACACTTCCCCAGCACCCACCACCTTCAAATAACTGATCAGGGAAAACCAAACCCATCTAGAAACCCAAAACTCCCCTCCATCGAGTGCCATCCTCCTGACACTCCAACAGGACAGGCAGCCCTTGACTTTGGGAGGTGGACCTTGAATGTCTGAGTTCCTTGTGAAGAAACAAGAACGACTGTAGTGGTGTGGTCACAGAATATCCTGAGTTGGAAGGAATCCTTGTCAAAATTGGTGTCTCACCCTGCAGCATTTTTTAAGGACAGGAAGGAAAGTTATTGTTATTCCTGAGCTAATGAGAGAAACATTCTGTCCTTAATAATGAAGCAGCTGGACATTTGTGGCCAAAAAGGCTGATGGCACCCTAGCCTGTATCAAAAATAGTGTGGCCAGGAGGACCAGGGCAGTGATTGTCCCTCTGAACTGGGCACTGGTGAGAGTTAGGGGTACCTCAAATCCTGTGTCCAGTTCTGGGCTCTTAATTGCAACACAGACCCCGAGGGGCTGGAGGGTGTGCAGGGAAGGGAACGGAGCTGGGGAAGGGGCTGGAGCAGCAGGAGGGGCTGAGG
>JAWWEW010000001.1:114652188-114665358 GCA_035583185.1 Anabacerthia variegaticeps | reverse complement strand
TGGACACTTCCAGGGATCCAGGGGCAGCCACAGCTTCTCTGCCCACCCTGTGCCAGGGCCTGCCCACCCTCACAGGGGATAATTTCTTCCCAATATCTAATCTAAACCTACTCTCTTGGTAACAACAAACAACAGATCATAAGGATGGCAGGAGGTTCACCCATGTCTGGTGAAGGATCTCAGACCCACAGCAGCTTCCCTGTTCAACCCATTGCTCCCAGTGGCCCCAATTTCATGGGAAATTAATGACATATTTTAGAAACATTACTTAGAAAGGGCTCCAGTGGCATTTGGAGATTTACAAAGAGCAATTTCACTAGGAGGCTTGGGAGAAGCTGTGATGGGATGTAATACAGCTGTAGTACATCCAGGCCAGCCTCACAGCACCTTGGCATTCCCAAATCTGCTGGGGGCTGCTGATGGAGGAAACAGGTGGGTAATGGTAACCCAGGGGCACATGGGTTTTCAGGAAGTTCTAATAGAACTGCTTGAACGTCTCTTAGAGTTGCTGAGAGGTGTGGGAACAAATGGTCAGGTCCTCTGGCAGAAAAAGAAGTGGTTAAGGACAGGTGCCCAAAGGTTGGGGTGGCATGTCCAGTTCTCACAAGCACTTGGATGCCACCAGTGGGTCCCCAACAGTGTCTGTGTTGTGCAGCATTCTCAGAAATCACCTGGAAAGAGCCATGGTGAAAAGTGAGGTGAAAACTTGCTTTCTGCATGAAAAATCCCGTTCTTTGCTCCTTGCAGAAGGTTCCCTGAGGCCCATGAGGAGAGGAAGGTCATCTCATCATGAGGGCACCAACAGCCTCATGATGTTGATGGCCCCACCTGAGCCACGTTTTCTGAAGACCCACAAGCTGGCAGAAGCTTTGCAGCAGCAGAAGCTCCCCAAGGTGTCTCCTGACAGTCAGCAGTTTGCTGTGAGGCTGCAGGAGATGCTCTGGCTCAGGCAACATCTCAGTGCCATAATTTTACCACTCACTTTGTTCTTGACCTACCCTGGAACCTTTCTGAGTGTGGTGTCACAAGCCCCAGGTCACCGCAATACTAAGGGATATGACCAGCCTCAGGTTTTCATTAATGGTTTAATCTTCATTAGATATTCTGGGTTCTTCCCCCAGAGGATATTTGGGCACTGACCAGGCTCCCCAGGACAGTGGGCACTGACACCCCAAGGCTGCCAGAGCTCCAGGAACATTTGGATGATGCTCTCAGGGACAGGGGATTGTTGGGGTGTCCTGGACAGGGGTTGGACTGGATGATCCTTGTGGGTGTCTCCCAACCCATGATATTTTATGATTGTATGATTATTGGCTTCATATACATGTTCAAATCCTGACTGGGGGAAAAAAAAGAAGACTGTACTATGGATATAGTTAAGTTATTATTTAGACATCTATCTCCTGGAAGTATTTAAAGGCAAATGTCCTTCTCAGTTTGAAATCAGCAGAATTCACTTGTGTTGGTTTATATGATCCAGACAATCTTCCCAGTGAAAAGATCCAGGAACAAACCCTAAAAAGAGGAGCCATGCCATTTCTAATCCATTAAAATCTAGTCACGAATGGGTTATTTAGCTCAACCCTTAAATTGTGGCAGTGCCTTTATTTTTTTCCCCCGTTTTTTTAATCCCTAAACTCTCCCTGACAGATGGTCTCCTGCCTTTTAGTATCTCTAGCAATGGTGAGGCTAAAACCTTCCTTGGCAGCTTGTTCCATGGCTGAACTTTTCTTAAAGCTATAAAGGTTGGTTTGTACTTAAAACCTAAATCCTCCCTCCTGCCATTTAGATTAATTTGTTCCAGTCCAGCTATACCCAGTTTCCCTAATCTTATCTTGTAGGTCTCCCTTTCAACCCTTTTCATTATTTTTTGTTATTCTCCTTTGAACTCTGCCAATTTATCTGAAATGAAAGGCAGCCATCCAGATGAAATGGAACCGGTGCCAAGCACAGCAGAATAATTATCTCGGCTATTTTACGAGTGAGGATCCCCTTACCACAAATTTACATGGCTTTTGGCGTTTTTTGTGACAGCATTATTTTGTTGGCTTATAGTCAGAACATCATTTCTCATGAATGTGGAGTCCCTCTGGTTAGTCAGGATTTCCCCCTTTTTTTTTCCTCTGAGACTACACTGGTTATAAAACACCTTTCTTAATTTTATAGCCCCCCTTCACCTCTGCAATACCAGAAAGATACAGAAACCCAGGAAAATGTCTTTTTTTCTGTAGCACTTTGTCCTTCAAATCAGGCAGGGATTGTAATTGGTTCAATTCTTTTTTGTGCTTTCCCATTTTCTATTACTAAATAATTACAGTCAGGTGCAGAGGCTTCAGTGATCTCTAAATCAACCTTTTCTGGAAGCTCAGAAAAGGTTTCAATGACTTCCTATTTTATTCTCAAAAGTTAACTTGCCTTACTTGTGATGACTAATTATTTGATAAGAAGTCTTCATATTCATAGCTAAAATTAGCTCTTGAAATAAGCCTGAGGACTCTTGCCCCTTCTCAGTGTGTTGTGATTTAATGGTCTTTCAAAAAGGCCAAACTGATCCTATTACTCACATTCAGTAGTATTTTCCACCATGAATATTCCTGCTGATGTCTTCAGGACTAATGTGACAGAGGGTGCATTACGGGATGATCTCTTGGTCTCATCAAGTGCACAAAGTGCAGGGAATTTCTGTGCTTAGTTTGCAGATTTGGGCAAAATTATATCCCTCTATTTCTTGCAGCATTCTCATTTTTCCTTGGGAGCCAAGCCTACATTTAATCTAGTGAGTTATTAAAAAAATTAACCACAAGGTGATGACAATGATTGATAACAACAACAACAACAACAATAATAATAATAATAATAATAATTACAGCAAGGGGAAAATTGAGAGGTCTGCAGAAGACTGGCATCACAAGAGCATGTAGTGACAGGGCAAGGGGGAATGGCTTCAAAATGCCACAGAGAAGGGTTAGGTGGGATATTAGGAAAAATACCTTTACTGTGGGGATGGGGAGGCCCTGGCAAAGGTTGCCCAGAGAAGCTGTGGCTGCCCCGTCCCTGGAAGTGTCCAAGGCCAGGCTGGATGGAGCTTGGAGCAACCTGGGCTAGTGGAAGGTGTCCCTGCCCATGGCGTGGGGTGGCACTGGATGGATCCCTTCCCTTCCATCCCAAACCATTCTATGACTCAGAGATCTCTCCCAAACACATTAAAATAGTTGAGAACAGACACACAAGTGCCACATTTCCTTGTGTCTCATGGCAATACCTGTCACTTTTCTCCTGGTGTGACCAAACTCAGTGGTGTCCTCTCCTCTCAGCAGCAGGGAATGTTTCTAGCCACGTCCCTGCTGTGCTGTGTGCCCCTGCCCAGGGCTGGTGCTGTGCCACTTTCCCCACCTCAGCACAGGTCCTGCAGTGTCTGGTCCCCAATTTAATGTCACATGGACGTACCCAGGTGTCCTTTATAAGGTTGTGGGGTTTTCATTTGTGTTAAATCTCTAATTATCAGACAAAATACAGCCTGGTCCTGCACAACCTTGAGGTGGGATGTGCTGATGGGAGCACACACCTGCCTGGCTGACCTCAACAGGCAAGTCTCCTTGCCAAAACGCCAGGAAGGCCCCAAAATAAGCACCAGCATTAGAGCTTTGAGCTGAGCAGCCATGGGGCTGTGCAGTCAACACACCCCCTGAAGCCCAGAGCATCAGGTACCACTTGTCAGGCCCCAGCAGCTGAGGAAGAGGACAAAGTGGGAGATGACAGCAAAGTGTAGGAGCGGGAGTGAGAGAAAGTGATTTCTGTAGTGGAAAGGGAAGGGTTTAGAAAAGGTGAAGGGGACATATGTAATCAATGCGTTAAGGAAGAGGCACAGAATGTGGGTAGAGAATTATGGAAGAAAGGGTGGGTGGAGGGGGAGCGGTGGCAGGGAAGGGAGGTGATTGCCTGATGTTGAAGAGCTGGAGCATTTCATTTCCCACTCACTCTCTTGCTGATAGAATGAATTACTGGGAGATTTCCCGCTCAGTTATGTAAAGCCAAACAGCCCAGTGTTGTCTTCAGGGATACCTGGGCAACACTGCGAGCACTGAGGCATTGCAATGTGTTCAAGTTATGCAAGGCAGTTGGCAGGAGTGTGAGGATCACAGCTGTGCAGTGTAAATTCTGTCTTAGAGTTAAAAATAAAGGGCTCAGTATTTGAGCAGCCATCCTGCAGTTTGCCCTCTAGTCTCTCCCCTGACATATGGTACCTACAGTCTCTGGGGAGCACCCAAAACACCTCTTGCATCCAGGGCTTCAAAAGTGAATCATATTTGGAGATATTAAAATCATTGTTCGGTGGGAAAGCAATTTTCTTGCACTAGAATTCTTGTGCCATCAATATTCCCCCGATCACAAAGGCCTTTTCTTTACAAAGAATAAGTCAGGGCAATCAATTGTTTTTATCTGGTAAATGAAAATGAATAAAATAGAATTTGGAAGTAGGTAAACAGAGAAGCCATTTCCCACTCAGCATTAGCTCACATCTCAATGGACATTAGACCCGAGTCTATTGAAAGACAGGTTATTGCCTGGGACATTGGGATTTTAGTGGAATGGAACACAAACTCCACTTTATTGACATCTGCTGCATAGCAAAAAGATGGATGCTGAGATCCTCTCTTTCTGCTCTTTCTCAGCACTGCTGTGTGGATGCACACCAGGGGAAGGCATGCATTATGCATCATATTCTTCATACTTTTATACAGAAGAAGGAAATGGTCCTTTCATAGAAGCACTTTCCATTAATATAAGTTTTCTTGGCATCAGAGAGCTACCTACTTTTGCTTCGTTCTCACATGTGTACATGAGTTAGGACCTATCATCTGAATGAAAAGTCCATTATCTTGATTCTGTGCTGCACATTGAAATTGTAATGCTGCAAGCTTTGTAGTCAATAGTACTAATTTTCAATAGTGTTTAGAGCTGCCAAAGCTTCAAGGGCTGGCAACAAAGGAAAAGTAAAAAAGAATAAAGGAAAAAAGTATCCAGCGAGAAGGGGAATTCTCTTGCTGACATTTTTCTGCCTGCATAGAAACAGATAATTCTCCTTTGAGGAAACAAACACAAAATGATAACCATCCCTTTTTCCTCTGCACAGCATTCCTTCAGTGCCAATGCACAGTCAGAGCTCTGGCTCTAACACATTCCAGCGATGTGCAGCTGCTCCACAGGGAAGAAGGAGCTGGAGAACACCCTGGGTGCACCAGCACATCCTACACTTTGCTTCTGCCCTTGAGTTTGGTTTCCACCCCGTGCCATTTCCCTGCAGCAGGGAGCAGGGGGCTGGGCTGCAGAGCTGCAGCACAACTCAGGATGTGCTGCACAAAGGGGAGATAAAACTCTTGGATCCGCTTCCCCACTGCAGGGACTGAAAGTTATCACCTCCAAATTTATCGCTCCGTGGCTGTCTGAGAGGCTGCTGGAGAGGAGATCAGCCTGGTCTTGCTGAGGGAGGCAGAGCAATCCAGGCTGAGCCAGGAGAGGTCCAGCTTGGGCATCAGGAGGGATTTCTTCCTGGAAAGGGTGGGCAGGAATTGGAAGGGGCTGCCCAGGGAGGTGGTGGAGTCCCCATCCCTGGAGGTGTCCAAGGAAGGACTGGATGGGGCACTCAGTTCTCTGGTTGACAAGGTGGTGGTCGGTCACAGGTTGGACACGATGATCTTGGAGGTCTTTTCCAACATAAACGATCCTGTGAATCTGTAATTCTGTGTCTGCAGGCACAGGGGGGCAGCCCTTGGTGAGGTATTTTGTGTTCCCACCCAACCAGACCTGTGTGATAACAAACCTGGCCACAACCTGTGTGTGTGTGGAAGTGGCTGCTTCATTCGAAAGGATAATTCATCAGAAAACCTTGAAGACACCACCCAGTGCCCCTTGGAATTCCCATGGCTCCTGCAGTGTCCTTCTAACTCTCTGCCTTGGAAACAGCTGACAATGTGCAGGTGATGGATCTGGCACCTGCAAAACGCCACTGGAAAGATGTTTTGCATCTCAGGAATAAAATCCCACATTTCCAAGGAAGACACACACACACAGAGAAGGTTGGTTTCTCAGCTGCTGCCAGTCTTCCAGGGCATGCCTTAGCTATCGTGGCATGGACAGGCACGCACTTGGGATGCTTCTTCTTTGTCCTAGCAACCAAATTTCACTCTCAATTTCCCTGCTGCTCCTTGCTGAAACACTCCCAGATGAATAGCTCTGCTGTTGATACACTGCATAAGGCTCGCCTGGGTTGCCGGAGTCAACATTATTATTTTTAGAGGGTAGTCCGAACGCTCTGATGCAAATCAACTTTAAAAGGTTACTTTTGTTTGTGTGCCTTGGGCTATGCTGTTCCCTCCTGTGACTCCCTTTTCCTGTGCTCTGTCAGCAGTGATATTCTTTAGGTGAGATGATTAGTCAAGGCCAGTTAATTCCCTTTTGCCTGGCTCTTCCCTGACATAAACCTGTTGATTTCCACTGGAAAACGTCTGATCTGTTGGCTTTTAGGAATTTTTGTGTCAGTGAGCCTAGGTATTGTTAAAAAGGCTGCTTTCCAGTCTGATCATTTCTAAAACCCTAAAGCAGTCATTTCTGGGTTTGTCCTTAGAACATCAGTCAAATTAAAACAAAAGCAAGACTTTCCAAGCTTATGTAAAGCTGGGTCACACTTCAGACTGTATTTTTGTGCGTTATTAAGTTTCCTGAAGTCTCGGGGGATAAAATTTGCAAAAGCAAGTACCATTTAAAGTCGTTGGCACTCATGCACTTTAATCCCCTGGGTGCTTTTGCAAATCTTTTCACAGACTCTGTGAATGTGCCATATCCAACTGCAGCAGTTCCGTGATGGATGAGCCTTGTGCCAAGCAGGGAGGTTTAGCAGCGTCTCTCTTCATAGTGCATTCCACTGTTATTAACAAGCTCTCACCTAAAGCAAAATAAATCTGACTTCATTTGCACCAGCTCCCAGTTATTAGCCAGCCATTTGTAAAGAGAGCTGCAGTGGCATCTGATTGTTTTCTTGATGTGTCTGTCGCATCAGAAATAAAGCCAAACAAATCCTGGCTTGTTATAGATCTGCATCTATTATCTGCTGTGCAGGAATTGCCTGCAAAGAGAGGTTTGAGAAAGAACCTGATATTATGGGGCAGGTGTTTTCTTCACTAGTGCTGGAATTAATCTCAAACCTGCTCTGCGTATAGAAAGCTCAGAGTGGTGGTGCCTGGAATTCCTGAGCTTCCATCACAGCCTTGGAAGTGTCCAGCCTCCTTCTGCAGTGCCATCACCTTGCTTTGGTCCTAGGAAAAGAGCTCCTGCCTGGGATAGAGAGGAGTTTATCCCATTTCCAGATGGAGTTGATCCAATCCATTTCTCCTTCATTATTTATACGGAGCAACTGCAATTCACTGCAGCAGTGCTTATGTTAGGAATGCTTCTGTGATACCAGATGTAAATAGTTAATAGACTGGAAAGTCCCAGTTAATGGAGGCTTGGAAATGCATCCAATAAATCCCTCAATGACAGAGGCCAGACATTGGAGGTGGACTCCTTCCTTGCAGACCAGTTTTCACCAAACTTGGAAAAAATGAGAAATTAGTTACTGATACCAAAGAAATCACTTCTAATGAGGATATGGGGCTGCATTATATAATCCAGGATATTTATGTCTTCGTAGCAATTGAGGGACTTTCACTCTACAGTCAAAAGTTAGTTGGAGATCCTAACTGGGAAATTGATAATTTTTACAGAATCTTTTTCTTCCTTTAACCTGAAAAGAAAGATGGTAAAAGAGCACATTGCTGCAGCCTGACACTCTGCTTCTCTGATTAACCAGAGCCGACTATCCCAGAGAAATCTGTTTCTCGCCTACATTCAGTCAACCAAATTAATTGATCCAAGAGAAATTTCTTTCTAAATACCCCGTTCAGCAGAATAACTGTGTTATTTTCCCACTGAGTGCAACATGAGAGGCTCTGCATTCAGCTGAAGTTTCAGCAAAGTGAACTGCACCTCTGCTACCTGCCTTGGGAACAGCTGCATGGCTAAAATAAGAAGCAAGTCTCAGTTCTGGGGTTAAAAGTTCTCTCTTTTTTCTTCCTGTTGTTTGTGGGGTTTTTTAGTTTTTTTTTTTTTTTCACTGGAGTAGTTTGAAGACTTGTATAGAAAGCACTGTTTCTCCTAGAAAAAAATGAGAAGCCACCTTTTAAAACTTTGTTGATGTATTTATGGAAGTTGTCCCTCTTTGTTCTTCATTAACTAAAAAAATCTAAGTAGGTGGGATTTTTCTGGCCCCTTGGAACTCTATACTTAGCAAAGTCAGAGGGAGGCAAAACCAAGGGTAATACCTTTCCTTAGCTATGGTATTTAACTTCAGACCTTGCAGGATTATCTAGTTAAATTCATTAACTGAGCTGTCAGTCAGAGCACAGGTTATTTTCAGCTCCTTTCTGCAGACAAACAACCAATTAAAGGCAATTTTATCTCTGCGATATTTAGATTTAAGGTGAGTTTCTGGCAAGTGCATCCAGCTGTCGTGTTTAACTACACGTACTGCCCATGTGGGTACCAACACATGTACATTTTAGAAATTCTGGAAGAGAAAAGCATTCAGATTTGGTATTTTGATGGTGAAAAACCCACATTTCACGTGAGAGTTGTAATAATTCCTCCTGCACAGGTGTTCAGCAATTTGAAAAGCGTGTGCCTGACCTTTAAAGGGAATGACTCTTTGGAGAACCCTCCTGCCTGGCTTATTTCTGCTTTACAAATGAAGCTTAGTGCAAGGTCCAGGGGAAGCTAATGGGAAGGCTATTCACCGAGCAGTCATTTCCTCTAATTGGAATCCTGAGGAGGAATAGCAGGAGGAACTGGTGGCTCATCTGTTTGTTTGGCTTCTGGCTGGGGGGAAATGAGGGACAAAGATCTTTATTAAGAGAGGAACTGCCTTTCTTGTGTGAAAACAGGGCCCCACATGAAAATCAGCAAGGTGTGTTTCCCTCAGCATCCCAGGATTATCTTTTTCCTCTGACTTTTTTTCCTCTGGCTGTGACATCTAAAATTCAGTTATTAAAACCTGACTTTCTCGTTTAAGGCATTATGTAAGCTCCGTGTAACTGTGATGCATATTTGTATTTCATAATCATTTCTTGAAACTTCTTTGCATGTGTGAGCGAAGCCTAAGCCTTAAGGGATTTAATATTTAGCATATTTCTGCAATCTGGCAAGGTCATCTTTCTGCTGATATATTTGAGTTAGGAATTTACACAGCAAATGCCATCACTATTAAGTGTGAGAGAAAGGCAGAGTCCTGAAAAATTAAGATGTTTGAAAATAGAACCTGACCTTCTCTAATACAGGATTCCTGACGCCCTCCCCACGCCCTGTGCTTAATATTTCAGTTCCCATCACACATGGCACAAACAAACATAAATCAATCAGGAGTTTTCCCCCTTTTGCAAACATCTACAGTTTTCAAAGTGACCTTTTTCTTTCCCTCAGAAACTTTAGTTTGAACAGCGAATAAAAAATTTTCCTCCCAGAAATCAGAATGGGAATTCAGCTATTTGAGAACAAATATCTGTCAGTGAATTCAATTATTTTGTGTATTTTTTTTCAGAGAGGTTTTATTCTAATGAACAAGTAACCTGTCAGCTGTTCTCTGCTGTAATTTGACCTTCATCTAGTGCTTTATGTCAAACTTCAGCACATACAAGATGAGATTGTTCTAATTTGAAGGTCGTCAGAGTTTTTAGCATTAAAAAAGCTGCGTTCACCCTTTTGCATCTTCACCAAAAGCTTGAGAGTTACATTTTAGCAATTATAAATTAATATTAAGAAGTCATTTTTTCTATCTGCAGTTTCTTTGTGCTCTTCTCTGCAGGGCTGAGCACTCTGTGCCTCAAAATCACCCCTTTTTCGAGGGGTGCTGGCAGAGAGGGAAATGTGAGAAAAACTCTTGTCCTATGTCCTTTAAAGTTCAACTCCTGTCTTAGAGAGGGCATGGCTGCTGTTTGTGCAGTGTATGAGCTAAACAAACAGCCAGTCATTCCCTTTTCTCTCTGTGATCTCTTCAAAAGTGAACTTCACTGTTACCAGCTGATCATCACGATACCTGGTCCAAGCAAGACAGCTTAATGGGCCCAAACTGTATTTACAAACACTGCAAACCACCCACTGCCCTCTTGAAAACAGTTATGTAAGCCTGTTCCCCTTGCAAATAATTGCATATAAAGAGATAAACTTTAGAAATATTTTGATATTGCTTTAACTTGACTCATCAGTGACCACAGCCAGCTGATCTCCTTTCAAGAAGTCTTTATTAACTTGCTCTGCTAAAAACCAGCTGATACATTGCTGGTAATGCATGAAATGCACTTGTTATCAAGGTATTTCTTTTTAAGGCATGTAAAGTCTTGGGAAACCTTTTGTCATTGTCCAATTACTGAGGAAAGCAAGCATGGACAATACCACACTGTATTTTTATGGCACAGGAGTCAGAGTGCCTTCTGTATTCCCACATTTCTGAGCAACAAAACTGGTTTTTAAATTGATCTTTTCACAAGCTCTGGACAAGCTCTGGACTGATGAACAGCTCTTCAGGCTGCCTTGCAATCTGTGCCTCTGGTTCACGCCAAGGAAGTGGATTAGTAAATCCCGTGGCTGTTCTCCTCTGCCATTCCAACCCATCCCAGGAATGCAGGGCCCTTTCTCCTTCCTGGAGGTGCAGTTTGCCCTGTTGAAGGACCATTACTCCTTCCAAAAATCATGCACTATGACTGTAAAAGTTGCATGAAAGGATGTGTCTTGACCCCCTGACATAAATAAATCCTGGCTTCAAAATTAGACCGTGGTTGTTTTGTTCTCCTTCCCTTGTGTGCTGGACTAACAAATGGCTCCAGGTGCTTGGCCATATACAGCCAGTATTTATTGCCCCTCCCAAAATATTTATGGAATAAATTGGTCCTCAAACACCAAGCCACAGTAAATTGCCAGAGCAATCCCAGCCCAGCCTGCCAGGATAAAGCTGGTAGGTGTTTAGGTAAAAACTGCAATCTTCTGAACAGGATTAAAATGTTTGCCCTTTGGAGCTGCAGTTCTCGTGGTGGCTGAAGGCACATTTAGATGAAGGATAGGAAAAGCTGAGGACTCTCTGGTGCAAGGTGTAAACTTTTGGTGATAAGATCTTAGGATTTGCTCTCAAGCAATGACCGCATTTTGGGGAAATGAAGCAGCACGTGGTAGCCAGCCCAGTCACCCAGGAGGTGGAGAGAAACCTTTCACAAGGGATGGAGTGGCAGGACAAGGGGGGATGGCTTCAAAGTGACAGAGAGTAGGGTTAGATGAGATATTGGGAAGAAAATGTTGACTGTGAGGGTGGTGAAGTCCTGGCACAGGTTGGGCAGAGAAGCTGTGGCTGCCCCTGAATCCCTGGAAGTGTCCAAGGCCAAGCTGGAAAGGGCTTGGAGCACCCTGGGCTGGTGGAAGGTGTCCCTGCCTGTGGCAGGGGATGGGAATGGATGGGCTTTAAGGTCCCTTCCAACCCAAGCCATTCCATGATTCTGTGATGGGGGCAGGCAGGGGAAGCTCCCACCATCACTCTCTGCCTTGTCCCAGGTTTCTCTGTCTGGAGTTCCAGTCCTCCATCAGCTACACCCTCAGCATAAGGAATGGCAGAAGCCCCAGGAGCTTTTTCCTGCTCTTCACCCACAGGCACCAAAGCCATAAACCCACCACCCCTGGCCCCTGCTCCCTTCTGGTGGAGGATTTCTTGTCAGAGCCAAACCTAATTCCTCTTCCTCTGAAGTTAAACCTGGGGCAGAAAGGAGCTTTCTTCCTTCATCACTCCATTCTGGGGCTCCAACACGGCACTGCTGGGGAGGTTTAGGGTTCACCTCTTTAAATAGCTCCATTTTGAGCTTTTCCTTTGCTCCAGTATTTCTTTAGTCCCAATACTTGAAGCAAACCGTGTTCCTCAGGGAGAAAAAAAGAAAAAGAGGCAATTTGATATAAAATGACAGCAATTCAACACAGTTTGGACTTTAAGAAAGGTCAGATTTTTTCCCTTTCTCCTTCTTCCCTCATCTGACCTCCAATCTCAGCTCAGCTTTTGGCACCGTTCTGTCCTACCAAAAGAGCTCCTCCATCGCTTCTCTGCCTTTCCTTCCTGTGCCACCACTTGATAAAGTCACAGCATTAATTGCTGGGCACAATCATGTTTCTCTCCACGGTGGACGATTTCTAGGAGAAGCACTTTCAATCAGTAGCAAGTATTCTTTTGTGGGGAGAGCTGCTGGGTGCTCAGCACCCCTGAGAGTGTAACCACTTATGTCTCTGCCTGTTTGTGACTCCAGGAAACCAGCTTTAAAATCAGAATTCCCTTCTAATTTTTATACGCAGCTCCAGGTAGTTTAAAGGCATTTTGCTTCTTTGTGGCAAGAGTGGGATGATGTGAGTAAATACAGGTACCTGTTCTGAATTTCACCAGAAATCCTAATAGGGGTTGTCTCACCCTCCCTCCAGCTGGTTTCACACGAGCTGTTTGCTGAAGGACAACCAGAGGGGAAAGCCCTTAATTGCAATCCATGCTGGCTGGTTTTCAGGCAGCAAACCTCTGTCACTCCGATCAGTAACCATGGAGGGAGAGCTGCTGCATCCCCAGCTACTGAGCCCTTCCTTCCATCAGCTTGTTAGCAAAGGGGTTTGACATCCATCCCCCTTTTTCACCTTCTTTTGTTCTGTTTCATGGAATCATGGAATGACAGAATGGTTTGGGTTGGAAGGCACCTTAAAGATAATCTCATTCCAACCCCCCTGCCCTGGGCAGGTTGGATACCAGGAAAGTGATTCTTCCCCCAGAGGCTGTTTGGGCACTGACCGAGCTCCCCAGGGCAGTGGGCACAGCCCCAAGGCTGTCAGAGCTCCAGGAGGGTTTGAATGATGCTCTCAGGCACAAGGTGTGACTCTTGGGGATGGTCCTGTGCACGATCAGGAGTTGGACTCGATCCTTGTGGGTCTCTCCCACCTCAGCATATTCTGTAATTCTGTGACGTTCCACCAGCCCAGGTTACTCAGAGCTCCATCCAACCTGACCTTGGACACTTCCAGGGATCCAGGGGCAGCCACAGCTTCTCTGCCCAACCTGTGCCAGGGCCTGCC